>JANFOE010001051.1:0-600000 GCA_025667525.1 Glebionis coronaria | reverse complement strand
AGAACCTGAAAGCAACTAAGTTTTTATTCTTAAATGATTCAAACTTGATTCCAGGTTTCTTCGCAAAATTCGTGTGATCTTGCCAGAACATTCAGAGTGACACTCTTTAGTGCTCACAGTACCGAATGGAAATCCTTCCAGTGACAACCTCAAACAGCACTGCGGTAGGTAACTCGCAAGATTCATTATGAATCGAGCTTGTGACAAACTGGAAAGCAACAATGGTGCGATTCTTATAGAATCAAACTTGTTCCAGGAATTCTGAATTGACGACTCTTGATTGTAGTGTTTTACTACTCTTTAGGAAAAGAGAGTAAATGAGCGGTAAGTATCGAGTGATGATTTAGGAAAATCAAGCACTAATGACCCTTATGAATTCCAAGTTCATTTCCCAAGGAGGTATATGTGTGTGAGAAATTTGTTAAATGTTTGTGATTAATGATTGGTTTAGAAGGAGATGAGAAAAGAAGATGACGAAGACGTGAAAATTACTACTAGAATGTTAAAACGTAAAACCGTAAAACTACAAAAATAAAAATTAATTCTAACAATTACCAAAAATCAAAATAAATAAACAAAGAGTTTACCAATGATCAAAACTTTTTCAAACCTTTTAAATAATTAAATATTCAATTTTTAAATGCTAATTAAAGCCCTAAAAATCAAATAAATTATCAAAAACCCAAATAAAGATTTTTCAATTGGTCAACCTCTAAAATGACCTAAAAAGATTAAAAACTATTTTTAGAAATTTTTAAACTACCAAAAACTATTTAAAATGATTTAAAAACTTTTAAAACTTAAAATAATTATAAAAATTAATCTAGAAGTGATAAAATTATTCTAAAAGTTGCTAAATTCCTATTTTAATGTATTAAAGCTAAGAAAAATGTAAAAAGTTGGAAAATGTGAAATTTGAAAAATAATAATAAAATAATATTAAAATAATATTAAAAATCCAAAAATTATAAAAAATTCTAAAAACTTGCAAACTAGTTTATTTTAACCTAAATTATCAGAAAATCAAAGTGAAATGACCAGAATACCCCTATTGGGCCCTCAAATGGGCCAAAACCAAAAACAGTCAAACCAAATGGGCTTTTGGGCCCAAAAAGTCAAACTTGGCCCAATTGACTTGGAAAAGCCCTATCTGACTCAAAATTCAATTCTAAGAACAAAACTCTAAAGGCCCAAAAGCTGAATGTGAGCTTATCACAGCTTAATAAGCAAGCAGCTTATTCTTATTGGGCTTTTCAGCCCATTAAGCAATAAGCTAATGCCATAAGCTCTAATTTGACACACAACCTTCTTTTGGGATGCTTATGAGATCTGTAAAAATAAATTTTGAAAAAGCACACTCAATAAGACAGAAATAAGCAAAGCAAAAATCCACAAAACGACAAAATAGTCAGGTTTGAGATTTAGGGCACCTCAGAAGCTCTAGTTTGTTGCAAAAGCTCACAAATAGCTTAACTAAGAATAATCAATCAAGAAAATCACAAAAAGCCAAGTAGAATAAGCTGTAAGAGCCAATAAGCTGGCTGAAAAAGCCAAATAAGCTAGTTTTCTAGCAAAAGCTTAACCAAAAGACTTGTAAACTTCCAGATTTGATATTAAGCTAAGAAAAATGAGTTCTATTACAAAAGCCAAGTTGTTGCATGTGCCAATAAGCAGTTCTAAAAAATAAGCCAATTTGTGCTTATTTGACCAAAAGTCAAAGTACTCCAAAATGCACCAAATGATCAGGAATGGTCTATGGGCTTGTTATAAGAAAATTTTGTGAAGGACTCAAGGAGGAGGCCTTGTGAATCAAGAGGTCAGTTGACCTTTTGATGGCAGATTTTGGCAATAAGGGCTTAATAAGCCAGTTAGCTTATAAGCCAGATACAAAGCACACCAAATAGCAAAATCCACTCACAAGCAGCACATAAACAAGTTCCAAGCAGCAAAATCACAAGGCATACACTAGGATAACAAATGCAAGCACAAAATGAGGTGGTCACTTTGCTGATGCAGATGACCACTTCAGCAACTTTTGATAAGCTATGACAATCACAATAAGCCACCAAATTCAACAACCAGATAACCAATAGATAGCTTATCACCTAAACTATTCCCAAACCTGATTTCAGACCTTAGATCCAAGTAACAAAGAAGTTATTGGATCTGATGTGTTTGACCAATTTCAAAACACCTTTTATCAGATTTTTGCAAAACTTCAAATCCCTTTTCCAAACTTTCAGAAACTTAACCAATGACTAAAACTTGTTCCAAATGACTTGTTTAGACTTCCCAAACCCTAAGAACCAAGGCCACAAGGCCACAAGGCCTTATGAACCAGTAATCCCAAACAACCCTTAATCAACCACTTTTCAAACAAACTTCTGATTTTTACAAACAACCTATTGATTTTAATGATCAAAAACACTTACTAGGCACCAACTAACACAATTAAACACAAAAATAACCAGCACAAACACAAGAACACAAAATCATATACCAAAGTACAAAATAAGCAGAAACATGAAATTTTTAGAGGAATCTTAACAAGAGGTTATACCTGCCCTCCACAACATCCTAGGAGGGCCAGCCATGCTCCTTGGACCTTGTTCAACAACTAGAACAAGACCAAGGTACTTCAATAAAGGAAATGCAAGACTGCCTTGGTTGATGGTTCAAAGTAGAACCTCAAGGACTTGATTTCTTCAACACAAGCAGCAAACAACTCAACCAAGGGCTCTAATCCCTTCACAAGCTTGGTGTCAACAAGCTTGTAAGAGCTTATAGCTAATGGCCAAGGGTTAGTACACAAAAATTTCAAAATCAGAAACCTTCTTTCAAGCTTTTTTAAACTTGAAAAACTTACCAAACATAAACGTCCTTGAACCAAATGATTCAAGCACACTTATAACAATCAATGGAACTCAGAATCACCTCTAAACAATACCAACTTTCAAAAACATAAAAAGGAATTACAATTTTCTCAAAATACCAACTTTTATAAATTTTAAAAAGGAATTACAAGTTTTAAAGGCAAAGACTGGAACAAAGGGACTCTCACATGTTGAGGTCTCCTTTTATAGGCAAATGCCAGGCTACACTACTCACAAACCCTAGAAGTGAATTCTCTAAAATTCCCTTGAGCTCTTGAGGCAGTTTGTTGTTGATGAGCTGTCCAAAGTGATCTCAAACGTTCATTTTAGCTTTGTGGTGAAGCAAAGGCTCTCAGCTGTTGATCTTGACATGTGGCATGACTTGGAGGGCAAGTAGTCACATGATAGGTGAACGGGTATTTGGGGGTGGGGTCCATTGTGAGTGGGAGTGAGGGTTTTGAGGTTGGGATGTGTTTAAGGTGAGGTGAATCAAACGTGTGCTAAGGTAATTGCAAATTACCCTTTGTTTTAAGTGAGGTAATTCTGGGTGGGTAAAAGTGAACAGTAACACGTTTGATCCGTTTTTGGGGGAAGTGGAGTTGTTTGGCGCATTTTTTGTATTTGAATGTTTCAGTGCACACATTTGGCCCTTGTATTTTGGTAAAACATGTATAACACGTTTTTCAGCCTAAAAACTTCCTTCCCTTTGTTATTATCTTTCACACTTTGGCAGTTTTGGCACAAAACTTTGGAAAAGGATTTCAAAGGGTTATTTTTGCCATTTTGAGATATTTCAAGGGCTGATCTTGGACATTCTTGATCTTTAAAGGTCTTCAATGTATCTTTGGCATCATGAGGGACCATAATTGGCAATTTTGAATAGTTGATGGACTAAACTTGCCATTTCTTCAAAGTAGAAGGACCTTTTGTGTAATTTTGACAAACTTAAGGGACCAAACTTGTAATTATCAATATACAAGGGTTTTAAGTGTCATTTCTTCAATAAATGAAGATCAATCTTGTATGTCTTCAAGTCTTCAAGGGTATTTGTTGAATATTCCATGAATAGGGCCCGGTTCTTTGTACGGCTTCGTTTCTCATGTCCGTTTTTCCTTGTATCTTGTGATCTTTTGTCTTTTTCACCATATCCATACCTAAAATACACAAGTAAACAAACACAAGCATATATATATGGTATATTATGACATTTTTATGCATTTAAAAGCCCGAAAAGAACGATGAGATCATGTATAAATGCCATCTCATCACTCCCCCATACTAAGCCATTGCCGTGCCCTCACGCAATGCTAGAATAAAGCATCACCAAAGTTCAGTTTTATTAACCTTTATTGAAGAGTTAAAGACTTGCAACGTACTACGAAGATGTGTAAAGACAATATGTATGATTTTCATCACTAAAGTGACTTTTAGGGTCAAAGAATAGAAACAAGTAAATGTCCCTTAGAGTAAACTTCGTCATCCTTGATTGTCATACATTCCATGCTAAGTGAAAAAACGAGATCATTGTTGGTACAAGTCACAATGCTAACACTACTCATACGTCCAAATTGTGTAATACTTTTTCTCCCCGCAATCCTAGTTATTATATAAGGAAATGGGTTACTAGCATTTTTTTAACTATTTGTCATGGATCACAAGTGATTCATATTGACTTATTTGAGTAGTTATTAGTCCGAAAGCAAAGTAGCACGATTTAATCAATAGTTAGCCGAAGGACAAAATCTTTTAAAACGGCTTCTCGTGTATCTCCTTAAGTTCATATCTTGGCATAACTCGTTTCACGATTTGAGACCTTTCTCGGACCGATATTTGGCATGTACTTCATACTTCAAATCTTGGGAAGACGTTCTTGAAATTATGGTCTTCCCTTCTCATATTTGGAATTTCTTCACTTGACGTTTTTGAGAGATTCTTCATATTGGGACCACCACTTCATCATTTTTCTTCAATCTTTACTTTGGATTTTGATATACAACGATCCGCCTCCTTTTCGGACTTGGATATATTTATCCTCATACCTTGTTAGGGTCTTTTTGGATAGACTTTGTCCATGATCTTTAGGGGAGTAATTGCTTTTCGTCGTGTGTCTCGATCCTTCATATTGATTTAGGAATAATGATACTTCACATCATCTTGGATCTTTAGCAAAAATAGAGCTCCTCATGCCTTGTTAGGGCCTTTTTGGATGATCGCCAATCTTCGCGTCCCGCTTCAATAAGTTATGCCTTGGCTATGAACTCTATTCAACCCCGAGCAACTTTTAAACGATCTTGCGCTAGATGCTAAGTAACCTTTCAAATCGTACGACCTTACTTATTGTAATTATGATTTATTCATAATGCATTGATCTTATGGGAAGAAAAAGCCACAATTAAAAACATATGAGTTTTTGAAAGAACACTTTCATGTTCTACGTTTAGCATGATCACTTGTCTAACTCTATCATCTCTCGTTCTTCACTATATAAAGACCTCTAATTAAAGAGACTCGTGAATACTTAGCCATGCAAGTCATAATTAAGCCAAATTTGGATTAGCTTTCATTAAGACTAAATCAAAGTTTTGGGTTTTCAAGCCACCTATAGGATCTTGCACTTTCTTGGACTTTTTCAAGTTTAGAGAATGCATTTTAAAGTTCCCTTGATAAGTGACTTTCTAGGATCAATTATAGGAACTTGCGAAAAGTTCTTGTTCTTAACCCGAATGAGCTAAGACTTTCGCGTTTTAAAGCTCCCTATATAAAAGTCTAGCAAAACTTGAATTGAGCGAGTTAAGGAATGTAAATGGCTCCAAATGCCCATCAAGTCAAAAATTAACTCTTATTCTACCCAACGGAAAATATACATTCGTGTCTTAAAAACACTTATGAAAACTAAGAAAAATTTTAAAATTTGGCCATTTTAAGCCTTATTAGCAACAAAAACAAAACATTGAAAATTGGAAAGCGTGAGGGCGTAGCAAAGCAAGTACCTATTCACCCCCCCATACTAAAAGCAAACATTGTCCTCAATGTTTCGAGTCTAAAGGTGGAGCACCCCCAGACTATAGACGAAGAATCGAATGCTTAGGATCTAGCATGGAAAGGGTGATCAACAATATATCTAAAGCCGTTTATTAAGTATGCTAAAAGATAATTGTTAGAACAATAAAGGATATGTCAATGGATTCGTGAAAAACTTCTTCAAGCAAACGATGGAGGCTCACGTAAACGAACACGAGAGTCTTCAATCGTAGATGATGATGATGATCTAGATAACACAATCACAAACAACCACGAGACAACGAGTTGAAAGGGTACAAGTCCCCTTATTAGTGAATAGTAAGCATAAAAGATAAGCATGGGATCTCCCCCACGAGGCACCTCGTTTTTGATTACCGAGTCATGAGCTCGACTCGATCCCCTTAAAATGTGAACATTTAGGGAGAATCATGGTATGGTCAATTTTTGATGGGGCTTACATGATAAACAAGTCCCAAAAAGCAACCGGTATTAAGGACTAAGTCCTTTGATGGTGCAAAATACCGGGATCGAAGATGGCGTTCTCGTTTTCATTGGAAAAACAATTCAACGCCTCTTCAACATGTGCCATAAACTCAGAGAGTTTGAAGAAAAGAGATAAGAAGTAGAAGGGTGGGACAATGGGTATAACAAACTTTTGAGCTACTCGAGGTAGACTCGCACCAATCAAATAGAAAGATTTTCCATTTATTGCATCGGTAGAAGACAGAGATTTCCCTTTACATGAAATTCCAGGATCGAATATCTCGTCATCGGTGGACAAGGATGAGGGAACATAATGGGCCTCCCCCATACTAAAACCACACAAAGCATCGTCAAAAGGAGTAGACGAGATTGTAGCACTCAAAACACGTGGTGATGACGGAGTTAGATTTATAGAAAAATCAATTAAATTATATTTAAAATCTTTTCCTTTTTTATCTTTTAAACTCTCCTTATGAAAACCCTTTTTGATTATGTCGAAAATATTTGGTGTTTCTAAGACGATGTTAGTCACACTAAAAATTCTCACATTTGTAAATCGTTTTGGTTTTGGTGGTGGCAAGTTCTCAAAACGTTTGTCGACAAAGAAAACCTCCCCATCGGGGTCTACATATTCATCATCCGAAAGATCTTCCGTAGAAACCGGTAACTTATCAACACTTTTCAAGAATGAATGTTCGAGGTGAGGCGAAAGATTTTTTGATTCAAGTATTGACGGTTTCTTCTTTGTGGGCTTTACACTCATAACCTCCACCGGCGGAGGAAATGGTAATTTGTTTTTGGAGACATTTCCTAAAACTCTTGGTGAAAATTCTTTGCAAACGACTTTGGTTGAATTACCATGGTTTAAAGTTGCAATAGAATAGACATGACAAGTTCTTCTTCATTGAAACGAAGGGTGATTTTTCGAGCATGAACATCGATAAGTGCTCTTGATGTATCCAAAAATGAACGACCCAAAATGAGAGGAACTTTTCGATCGATAGGAATGTCTACAACGATAAAGTCAACGGCATAGTAAAACTTTCCAACTTTAACGAAAACGTCCTCGGCTACTCCACATGCTAAAATCGTAGAATGATCGGCCATCTCGATAGACATGTTCGAAGGAGTAAGAGCCGGAAGCGAAAGCGATTTGAAAATCTCAAGAGGCATTAAATTAATACTAGCACCAAGATCGGCCAAGGTGTAGCATTCCTCCATATCTTGAATGGCACACGGAATCCAAAATTTACCGGGATCGCCGACTTTTTATGGTATGCGGCTAAGAAAAACCGATGAACAACTAGACGATTATTTTAACTTCTCTTTGTTGTTTAGCATACTTTTGAAGTTTGCGGCGAATCGAGGCATCATGATTAAAGCATCGGCAAAACTTATGTTAAAATGCATATCACGAAACATTTTCATTAATAGCTCAAATTGATAATTGTTCCGTTCTTGTGCCTTTTCCTTGTTACGTCTCGAAGGGTAAGGTAAAGGTGGTGTGGGTTGGACATTAGGCAACGGCCTTGGAAACTCGGGTTCCACAATTGGTATTGGTTCAACCGTAGGTGTGGTATGAGCGGTACTTCGTGGGATTGTAATGTGCTCCTTTTCGACCATCACCTCGGGTTCTTTCTCGATATCCTTCTCCGTAGAAGTACTTGGACGAGAGATTGGTTCCTTGAAAGTTTTACCACTTCGTGTAGTAATAACCTTCATTTCTCCCTTCGGGTTTGCAATGGTATGACTAGGAAGACCACCCGAGGAAGAGGGTTTACACATGATTGCTTCAAACATCTTAGCCATTCGGTCCTCAAATTTTGATTGCCTAGCATCCGCTTTTAATAACTCTTGCTTAATCTCATGTTGTCCTAATTCCATATTTTGTTGGTTTTGTTGAAGACGTTGGACATTTCCTTCCATTTTGTTTGCATGAGTTTTAAAGCAAGTTCATTTTTAAGCTCGTTTTTCAACTCGGATCTTAAGCTAATCATCTCACGTTGCATGTTATCAAATGTAGCATCATTTGCTTTAGCATAATCCAAAAATTCTCCTTGAAGATTTTTAGTGTGAGCATTTTGAAAACCTTGTGTAGTGTTTTGAAAATCACGGTTTTGATTTTGATTAGTGACTTGTCCATTCCCATTTTGATAATTCCCTTTGTTGTAGTTACGTGAATTGCCTTGGTAATTACCACCTTGGTTGTTGTTTCGATAATTATTAGCATTTTGATTTGGTGGAGCTTGATTTGGGCGGGAACCTTGACCGTTTTGGTTGTAAGTTCCCGTTGCTACATAAGCACTCGAAGTGTTACCATCCGCGGTAATGCACTCGGAAAGATCATGAGCTCCACCACAAGACAAACAACTCTTAGCAACCGCTTTAACCGAAGCGGAATTTGAAGCTTCTTGAGCTTTCCAATGGGACATAAGATTAGCAAATCTATCAAAAAACCGATTTTCCTCATTAGCTTCATCATGTAAGGCATTAATGCTACGAGACGATGACGATGAAGACGAACCCAAATTGGCAACACTCGGTGTGTTACGAGGGTTATAAACCTTAGATCTATTCTCGATGATCTGTAAAGCCTCATTTGTCGTCTTGCACAAAACATTACCACCCGCGGCGGCATTCAAATAATCTCGTTCATGATCATTAAGCCCATTATAAAAAGTATCAACTTGATGCAATTCCGTAAAATCATGGTGTGGACATTCATGTAACATTTCTTTAAAGCGTTCCCATGCCATTGAAAAACTTTCATTATTTCTTTGCACAAATCGTGAAATCTCATTTTTCAAATGTGTTGTTTTAGATGGTGGAAAAAACTTGTTCACAAACTAAGAAACGAGATCCGCCGATGTCAAAATCAAATTTGGCGGTTCTTTCTCAAGCCAAATTTTGGCGGGTCCATCTAATGAGTATGGAAACAACATCATCTTAATGGCGTTATGTGGAACATCCTTAAACTTGCTAGTAGCAGTGAGACGATTAAAATTCCTAATGTGATAGTGCGGGTTGTTTTTCTCATGACCTCTAAACTTATTTGCTTGCAACATCGACATTAAACCCGTCTTAATCTCGAAATTCTCCGTAAGGATGGCGGGAATCACAATAGCCTCTCCAAAACCCTCGGTGGGTGCTTGTAGCAACTCCATCATAGTACGATTAGCCATGACGACTTCTTGTTCTACAATAGGTTCAACAATTGGAGGTTGTTCAACAATCAACGTCTCTTGATTGGCTTGCTTTTGAAGACGTTTACGAGCTCGTTTTGCTTGATTACGAGTGATCATAAACTTCACGAAGAATGGGAGGTGAGCAAAGAAGATTCTTTTTGGGTGTTTTGTGAATTTTCAATTTTTTTTGTGTTTTTGATTATATTTAATTTTTTTGGATTTTGGTGTATCTTCGTAGACAACAATCTACAAAATCTCTCCTCGAATCAAACTTTTGATTAAAGAAGCCTCAAAGGAATGAAAACGATCACGTGGAGTGAACGCCTTCGAATGACTTTAGAACTTTGGTGAAAACCAAATTGTTCAAGAGGGTTTAATCACAAAGAAACCAAGCAAATATATTATACGTAATAATACTTTGGGCGGCAAAACCCTCGATTAGCCTTCAATCTCAAAATACTCACAAGCAAGCGGGGAAACGAGGCGGCGCGAAGCACTTAAGAGCCTTTTTCCTTAGGGTATATTTTATAATACCCGCCTTATACCCACCTTATAGTTTGTATTTTTCAAAATCGAGCTTCACGAAAGTATTTATCTATTTTTGCCTTTTTCTTTTTGTTTGAGATTCGAATACAATAATTGAGTGATGAAATCCCAATTAAGGTTGTGTTTTCACACTTTTGGAGATATTGTTTATTTGTTGTGATACTTAATACAATATAGTAATAATATTTTCACAAGAAAAACCAAGAAAACCGATAATACGTATTAGTAGATTTCTACTAATACAAATACTATTTATGGTTAATATTAAAAACAACAATGCAAATTAATCACGACACACCTCCCCGGCAGCGGCGCCAAAAATGATTGTAGTGTTTTACTACTCTTTAGGAAAAGAGAGTAAATGAGCGGTAAGTATCGAGTGATGATTTAGGAAAATCAAGCACTAATGACCCTTATGAATTCCAAGTTCGTTTCCCAAGGAGGTATATGTGTGTGAGAAATTTGTTAAATGTTTGTGATTAATGATTGGTTTAGAAGGGGATGAGAAAAGAAGATGACGAAGACGTGAAAATTACTACTAGAATGTTAAAACGTAAAACCGTAAAACTACAACATAAAAATTAATTCTAACAGTTACCAAAAATTCACCAAAAATCAAAATAAATAAACTAAGAGTTTACCAATGATCAAAAGTTTTTCAAACCTTTTAAATAATTAAATATTCAATTTTTAAATGCTAATTAAAGCCCTAAAAATCAAATAAATTATCAAAAATCCCAAATAAAGATTTTTCAATTGGTAAACCTCTAAAATGACCTAAAAAGATTAAAAACTATTTTTAGAAATTTTTAAACTACCAAAAACTATTTAAAATGATTTAAAAACTTTTAAAAATTAAAATAATTATAAAAATTAATCTAGAAGTGATAAAATTATTCTAAAAGTTGCTAAATTCCTATTTTAATGTATTAAAGCTAAGAAAAATGTAAAAAGTTGGAAAATATGAAATTTGAAAAATATTATTAAAATAATATTAAAAATCCAAAAATTCTAAAAAAATTCTAAAAACTTGCAAACTAGTTTATTTTAACCGAAATAATCAAAAAATCAAAGTGAAATGACCAGAATACCCCTATTAGGCCCTCAAATGGGCCAAAACCAAAAACAGTCAAACCAAATGGGCTTTTGGGCCCAAAAAGTCAAACTTGGCCCAATTGACTTGGAAAAGCCCTATCTGACTCAAAATTCAATTCTAATAACAAAACTCTAAAGGCCCAAAAGCTGAATGTGAGCTTATCACAGCTTAATAAGCAAGCAGCTTATTCTTATTGGGCTTTTCAGCCCATTAAGCAATAAGCTAATGCCATAAGCTCTAATTTGACACACAACCTTCTTTTGGGATGCTTATGAGATCTATAAAAAGAAATTTTGAAAAAGCACACTCAATAAGCCAGAAATAAGCAAAGTAAAAATCCACAAAACGACAAAATAGTCGGGTTTGAGATTTAGGGCACCTCAGAAGCTCTAGTTTGTTGCAAAAGCTCACAAATAGCTTAACTAAGAATAATCAATCAAGAAAATCACAAAAAGCCAAGTAGAATAAGCTTTAAGAGCCAATAAGCTGGCTGAAAAAGCCAAATAAGCTAGTTTTCTAGCAAAAGCTTAACCAAAAGACTTGTAAACTTCCAGATTTGATATTAAGCTAAGAAAAATGAGTTCTATTACAAAAGCCAAGTTGTTGCATGTGCCAATAAGTAGTTCTCAAAAATAAGCCAATTGTGCTTATTTGACCAAAAGTCAAAGTACTCCAAAATGCACCAAATGATCAGGAATGGTCTATGGGCTTGTTATAAGCAAATTTTGTGAAGGACTCAAGGAGGAGGCCTTGTGAATCAAGAGGTCAGTTGACCTTTTGATGGCAGATTTTGGCAATAAGGGCTTAATAAGCCAGTTAGCTTATAAGCCAGATACAAAGCACACCAAATAGCAAAATCCACTCACAAGCAGCACATAAACAAGTTCCAAGCAGCAAAATCACAAGGCATACACTAGGATAACAAATGCAAGCACAAAATGAGGTGGTCACTTTGCTGATGCAAATGACCACTTCAGCAACTTTTGATAAGCAATAACAATCACAATAAGCCACCAAATTCAACAACCAGATAACCAATAGATAGCTTATCACCTAAGCTATTCCCAAACCTGACTTCAGACCTTAGATCCAAGTAACAAAGAAGTTATTGGATCTGATGTGTTTGACCAATTTCAAAACACCTTTTATCAGATTTTTACAAAACTTCAAATCCCTTTTCCAAACTTTCAGAAACTTAACCAATGACTAAAACTTGTTCCAAATGACTTGTTTAGACTTCCCAAACCCTAAGAAACAAGGCCACAAGGCCTTATGAACCAGTAATCCCAAACAACCCTTAATCAACCACTTTTCAAACAAACTTCTGATTTTTACAAACAACCTATTGATTTTAATGATCAAAAACACTTACTAGGCACCAACTAACACAATTAAACACAAAAATAACCAGCACAAACACAAGAACACAAAATCATATACCAAAGTACAAAATAAGCAGAAACATGAAATTTTTAGAGGAATCTTAACAAGAGGTTATACCTGCCCTCCACAACATCCTAGGAGGGCCAGCTATGCTCCTTGGACCTTGTTCAACAACTAGAACAAGACCAAGGTACTTCAACAAAGGAAATGCAAGACTGCCTTGGTTGATGGTTCAAAGTAGAACCTCAAGGACTTGATTTCTTCAACACTAGCAGCAAACAACTCAACCAAGGGCTCTAATCCCTTCACAAGCTTGGTGTCAACAAGCTTGTAAGAGCTTATAGCTAATGGCCAAGGGTTAGTACACAAAAATATCAAAATCAGAAACCTTCTTTCAAGCTTTTTCAAACTTGAAAAACTTACCAAACATAAACTTCCTTGAACCAAATTATTCAAGCACACTTATAACAATCAATGGAACTCGGAATCACCTTTAACAATACCAACTTTCAAAAAAATAAAAAGGAATTACAATTTTTTCAAAATACCAACTTTTATAAATTTTAAAAAGGAATTACAAGTTTTAAAGGCAAAGACTGGAACAAAGGGACTCTCACATGTTGAGGTCTCCTTTTATAGGCAAATGCCAGGCTACACTATTCACAAACCCTAGAAGTGAATTCTCTAAAATGCCCTTGAGCTCTTGAGGCAGTTTGTTGTTGATGAGCTGTCCAAAGTGATCTCAACCGTTCATTTTAGCTTTGTGGTGAAGCAAAGGCTCTCAGCTGTTGATCTTGACACGTGACATGACTTGGAGGGCAAGTAGTCACATGATAGGTGAACGGGTATTTGGGGGTGGGGTCCATTGTGAGTGGGAGTGAGGGTTTTGAGGTTGGGATGTGTTTAAGGTGAGGTGAATCAAACGTGTGCCAAGGTAATTACAAATTACCCTTTATTTTAAGTGAGGTAATTCTGGGTGGGTAAAAGTGAACAGTAACACGTTTGATCCGTTTTTGGGGGAAGTGGAGTTGTTTGGCGCATTTTTTGTATTTGAATGTTTCAGTGCACACATTTGGCCCTTGTATTTTGGTAAAACATGTATAACACGTTTTTCAGCCTAAAAACTTCCTTCCCTTTGTTATTATCTTTCACACTTTGGCAGTTTTGGCACAAAAGTTTGGAAAAGGATTTCAAAGGGTTATTTTTGCCATTTTGAGATATTTCAAGGGCTGATCTTGGACATTCTTGATCTTTAAAGGTCTTCAATGTATCTTTGGCATCATGAGGGACCATAATTGGCAATTTTGAATAGTTGATGGACTAAACTTGCCATTTCTTCAAAGTAGAAGGACCTTTTGTGTAATTTTGACAAATTTAAGGGACCAAACTTGTAATTATCAATATACAAGGGTTTTAAGTGTCATTTCTTCAATAAATGAGGATCAATCTTGTATGTCTTCAAGTCTTCAAGGGTATTTGTTGAATATTCCATGAATAGGGCCCTGTTCTTTGTACGGCTTCGTTTCTCGTGTCCGTTTTTCCTTGTATCTTGTGATCTTTTGTCTTTTTCACGATATCCATACCTAAAATACACAAGTAAACAAACACAAGCATATATATGGTATATTATGACATTTTTATGCATTTAAAAGCCCGAAAAGAACAATGAGATCATGTATAAATGCCATCTCATCAACTCTAATCAGACGGATAATTTATCTTTATGATTTACTCTTTACGTTCGCAGTCTGATTTGAGACGGTCGAGTAAAGAGAACTGGCTGCTACCGCCTGGAAACCCTGTCAAGGAGGTTCTTAATCGAATCTACCCTATCACAGGTATAGTATCAAATACTGTCTAATGGTCTTCACCGATCGAAGGTAAAACGCTACCGAATTAGGGTGAAATGTTCAAAGCCATTTTATCCGTGTCTATATATGTTGCTACATATCAAGATGGTGGCATAGTTGTGCACTAACCGAAGTCGTCTTCACATATTCATACTAAAAGTTAAAGTCTTCCGCAACTCTGATGAATATTTGAAGGCCTAACTACAACTATATTTGTATGGGAGATTGTTAGCCTTTCGAAATCAACAAAGTATGATATGTTGATTCAGAAGTCACAAGAGCACAAGATGACGATAATCAAGATACTTAAGAATGTAAGAATGTAATAGGTCATCTTGTCACAATAGAACAAGATGAACACTATCAAGGATAGACTAAAGAACTCAAGCACTCAAAGTCAAAAGACAAAGGCTCAAGATAAAGATCACAAGGCATGAACGAACAAAAACGTTACAAACAAGATCAAGACCAAGTAACAAGACCTAAGAAGGAAGATCACCTCCACAAGAATGTATTCACTCAATCATCTTATTCATTTTAAAGATGACCAATACATTTGGTAGATTGTTAGCCCTATATTTTATATAGTCGAACAAGAATGTAATAGGTCATCTTAGTCGTTAAAGGTCTTGTATTGTAATAGGTTAGTCAGGAAAACCGGGCTTGGACTTTAAGCTAATATTGTATAAGTTAGGGGCTCTAAGCCCAAGACAAGCCAAGCCAGACCCATGGAAACAAACCCACGACCCATGGAAAGCTAATGTGGTTCGTGGGTATATATATCCTCTTCCATGTGTGGAAAAGGGTGTTGGTTCATTTCTTTTCATATAGTAAAAGTGTAAACTTCTACCACTCTCTCTACTTTCTCTCTCTAACTTTCTTCTCTTTCTCTCTCTAAATCTACTCTAAATCTTGTGTTATGTATTGAAGTGGGATTAACAAAGGATAACCACAAAAAGATATAATCTTAAAGACTTTTGTGAGTCTTATTCAATACAAGTTTATTGTTTAAAATGTTGAAACTTATAGACAATTTTGGTGTATTCGGCTAGACTTATTGTTTCTAGTTTTATTTGGGATTATATGGATTTTTCTTGACTCGGAAGATGTTTAATACTAGAACTTGATTTGCTTGTATTTTGTCTTTTTTGTGATAGAATGGATAGGGATAAATAAAGGAGAAAATTTCAGAAGTAGACACTTAGGAAAATGGATTTACTAAAGGGTATGTCTCACCAAAAACTACTATACGAGAAAACATGGTTTTCTCTTCATAATTTTTGCTCGCTATGATTTTGTATGTGTTTGACAACTTAGAAGTGCAAGCAAATGGGAAAGCTTGTCAAGTTGAAATATGCTCGCTATCTTTAAAATGACAAAACTTTTATTACATCGTATTAAACATATGTTTTGTTATAGTTTTATATTGACCGGACATTTATAACATTTATATTGCTTTGTTATAGCATTTATCTGTTTGGTTTTGTTAAATATGAAAAAACTATAGCGAGCAAATCAATTGGACGAGCAAACGATTGCCTGTAGAGTTTTTCTTTTGTTTTTTATTGTATTACATGGCTATTTTGTTATAAATAGAAAATCATGGCGAGCAAATATAATTGCGCGAGCAAACATTTGCTCGTATAATTTTTCTTTATTGTAGTACATAGCGAGCATTTGGGTCGACGAGCAAGCATTTGCTCGTATAATTTTGTTTATTGGGTTTGATTTTTTGAACACGTATTCAGGAGCGTGCTAGCATGCAAATTAATTTGCTCGATGAGTAGATTTTGGTAATAGAAGAAAATAGTGTCGATTTTTGCTATTCGGCTTGAAATGCGTAGTTTTTAGTAATTGATTATAAATAAAAATATAAAATGATCAACAAAGCCATTCTACATTAATTTAATAAAGGTTATAAAACTGCCAAGTAAATTTAGAACACCAAAACATGCCAAATATTTTTTGATTCCTTCGGCAAAACAAAAAAAAAACATGCCAAATATTTTTGGGATGAGCGATAACGCGGTCTCAAATACTTTTAGGACGAATAGTGAACTGTGCGAAATAAGCATTTGTCACGGAAGATGAAATTGTGTCGAATGCACATTTAGAACGGTAGAGTACATGTTGTTCCAAATACATAACAAATGACACAAAAAAAGCAAAACTGTTCCAAAGTCGTGCCGAATACTATTTGGCACATTTTTAACCTGAACCAAATGTATTTGGTACCCTCATATTTAGGACGGAGCCAAAAGCGTGTCAAAGCCGTTTCAAATAGCATTTGGCACAGTTTTTTGAGTGTTTGGCAAAGTTTTCCCCTTCCGAAATTGTAATACCCAGAAACCGAGGTCACTTATCTTACCCTAAATTACGACTATTTTTGAAACTTTTAAGAAATTTTGTTTACTATATATTTTATCGTTTCGGTTGAAACCAATGTTTGAGGTCGTAATCTTGACGATTGACGATTTAAGAAGAACGATGACGACTACGATCCCGACGGATGCCCAATTTCTATGTTTATTGTCGCTTTATCGATATTATAATTTTTCGAGGATTTTACTTTCGGTTCGTGTTAAGTCGAGTCGGGTGCGTTTTATTTCTTTCCGGGCGCGTTTAAATTGTCCTAAAAGTATTTTGGAGTGTTCGGGATGACCCCCGACTCCCGCAAAATTTTCCAAGTCGACTAATAAGTCGTTTCTCGCTATTTAGAAGAGTCGTTTAAATTTGAGGCCAAAAGAATGCCTAAATTGCACCAAGGGTCCCTAAAAATTTACAAAAGGGAAGATGGGAGCACACACACAACATTTCACTTCAAAAAAAAAACCCACACTCTCCCTCTCTTCCCCTTTGGCCGTCGGCCACACCACCACCACCACCACAATCCAGTTTTTTCTTGTTTTGATCAAAACCAATTAAAGACCACCTTTTCTAATCCTTTTGTAAGTGTTTTTCCACAATCAAATTAAACATGCATGAACATGATTTTCCAAAAATTAAAAGATTTTTCAAAAGTTTGATTTGGTGTAATTAAACTCAATGCATGTTTGATTGAGGTTTAGATTATGTTAATTCACCATTAAAAGTAACCAAAACAAGTTTGGTTTGGGTGTTTTGATCACCAACACCCCACGGCCAAATGGGGGTGTTTGGTGGATCTTGGTGTTTGATTATTTTGTTGTTGGATTTGTGTTTAGATTAATGTTTTAAGTGTGTTTGAATGGGTTAAACCTATTGCATGCTTGATTTGGTAAAAGGGTTTTAGGATGGATTTTATGTTCTGGGTGTTAAGGACTGATTAAGGTGTTTAGGAATGGTTATGAGTGATTAAGTTAGGGCTAGGTGTCGTTAAAATGGTTTGGAAACAAGTGTTGAGGTGATTTTGAAGTAGTGATTTTTAGGCAGATTGTTTGAGGGTGTTTTGAAAATATTATGCTTAGATACAGGTCATGAATATAGAATGTAGTTGTAGGGCTTGTTCTTAGCTACATTTTGGTATAAAGTAGAGCTTACGACTCCTAACGAGTCAAAAGTTATGATGTTTTGAAAATATGTGTACCGGGAGATGAGAACCTACGTAATCCGAAATTATGTTTGGTTTTAGGTCAAATCCCGGGGACCATAGATAGAGTTTGGTAATTGAATAAAAGTTGATTTTTGGTTTCAAACCTGCATTTGTGAGTCTATTATTAGACTTAGGTGTTGGATGGGTCAATGGTGTATTTTAAATGGGTCAAACAAGTCCAACATGGTCAATGTGCAAAATCAGTCCGAAATATGTACGTCTAGTAAAGTGTTAAGTAACGAGTCATAAAAGTGAAAACTTTTCATGGGATTAAAAATGGGTTTTCTACAGGTCATGAGGTATTTTTGTGAATTTTCTTAAATTTTATAAAAGGGTTTAAGTCTTAGAAAACAGCCCATACTTTTGGTAAGTATCGGTGAAAAATGTAAAAAGGGTAGTAACTTTAATAACGTAGATAAATCGTATAAAACAAATAACGACTACTTGTTTGGTTTTGGCGTGAGTTTGTAATTATGACAATTGACTAATATGTACATATTATACAGTACTTAAAGTTTTATAAATCAGATTGACTCATTACGCGTTATTGTTTGTTAGGTGTTGAATTTCCCGGGCATCCTCATCATCGTCAGTGATCGTCATTCGTAACGTCGATTACTTCTATATATATAAGGTGTGAATTTGTAGCCTCGTATACTACTGTTTTCAATTGTTTTTACCCGCGAGGGAGATGCATGCTAGTTTTATAAAATGAACATATGTCATGAATGATTGTTGGACCCGAAAGTTGCCTAAATTGTGTTGAGTACCTAGTTGCAAAAGACCCTATATTCATGAACTATTAACTATTGTTTAATCCTTGTGTGGATTGAAAATAGCCGCTTATACAATTGATAGTACTATGGGGTTGACGACCCTATCCGAGACAAGGGCTAGTACGTTGAGTACCCCCTGCGGACGGATAACTTGGGATAAGAAATAAGGTATAATTTCAACTAATGCCTTTAGAAGGGGCAATGGTTTCATCTTAATCACGCCGGTAATTATACGCGGGTGATTGAGTTAACGGATTAGTGTCATGAGCTTAAACACAATTGTCATAACCTTGATAATAGATTGTTTGATCGACAATTCTATGAATGATCGTGAATGATTTTTACAACACTTATGTTCAAAATGAGATTGTAAAACCTATGAATTCCACTCAACATTATTTGTTGACCCAATTTAGCATGTGTTTTAGGTAATCGATGAAGTATAGCATGGAGCATGAAAGGGATGGGAGTTGTGTGTGGCTTGGCGGTCTACTTGTTTTCCACCCATTATTTAACTTGAATCACTTTTATTTTTCTGCCATGTGAACAAAAATGTATCATTTGGGGTTGAGATTCAGTGGGGACCAAACGCAAACTCTGTGTTGTATCATCTTGGGATTTGGAAAACTGTAGACTTGTATGTTTTAACAATGTTTAAATTATGCTTAAACTTTTACGTCTCTTTGAGTCGTTTGATATAGCTTGTGTGTGATGATAACTGCCTAGCACCCAAATGTTGTAGTTCCGCTGCGCATAGCATTTTTGGGGGTGTTAGAGATTGGTAATCAGAGCCATGAGTTATAGAGAACTAGGTCGTTTTTGAAAAATCCTAAACTATACCTTTTGGTGTCGTAAGAAATTGTCCAAGCACACAACTATCCTGCATGGCTCCGGTAAGGTTTATTTTTTAGTATTGATGGTATGGATGTATACCTTTGAATTGAAGTAATATATGAGTATTTATTACGTAAATATTGAACTACTATATGTAAACATTGAAATTGTACATGGAGTACTCGATACCGTAATTCTTGTATTACATATGCATGAGCATCATATTATCGCATTTTGGGCATGTGTACCACCTTTGCATTGCATTTGCATGCATATATTTATAAATATTGAATAATAATCTTACGTACCCTCCAAAATTTTCTGTTATTGTAGAAATGGCCAAGGTACAAGCCGAGACGGATAATGTGCAAGCTCAGATCCCCGATCGAAGGAGTACTACCGTCCCTATGCCTACTCGTATTTCTCATCTGATTGGTATGCCAGGTATCCCTAGAAGTTACGACGCTGCAGCAAGTGCTAATTCTCTTCATTAGGACATCGCAAGAGTTACCTGCCCCGGACCAAGAGCTTATGGTGACGTTCCGCTTTTCTTGAGAAGAATTGAGAGGTCAATGTACGAACGTTATGTGGTGGAAACTAGAGTAATTAAAAGGTTTGACGAGAATGAAAGAGCACATCAGAAATTATTGGCAAGGACTGCAAGGGCTGAGTTCGATGGAGCAGTGAATAAGAGTGATATTAACAGTTTGAGATCGATGATAGCAAACATGAGTGCCAGTCTTGAGCGGGTTAAGGAAGACCAGGCTAGGTTGGTTAGGATGAAGAGTTGGGAGCACCGTGTTAGATCATCCCTACCATAAGATTGGAGATTTGTAGATGACTCTGAGCTAGAGGCTAATGATTTCATGGTTCAGCCACCCGCCAGGGGTCAGTGTGTCATTTTAGGGAATCAGGTAGCATTGGAGTTTGGATCTACTTCTGGAACGAAGAAGGTAACTGAGTGTGAGCCGAGTGATAAGGGGAAGAGGAAGATGGACGAGGAAGAAGAAGACAGTGACGAAGAGCCCGAAGAGGATGAAGAAGAACCACCATCCAAGAGGTCGTGTTGATCACCACGTGACTAGTTACTCTTATTTTATTCTATCTTTTGATCGTTGTAATCGAACTACTTTAGACTCCTGTATGATGGTATTGTGATGAAAACTTGATGACTTTAAGTTTGTTGGTGTATGGTTGTAGTGGCATTACTTGTCACAAATTTTGGTTGATCTATCAATGCAATCCATGTTTACCTTTCATAATCTATGATAAGTCTTAAATTTCTCGTTTGTGATGTGATTGATGAATATTAGTAATCTTGTAGTGATGTGTTGTTGTACTTATATTATGTCTTGAAAGAGAAATTCATCTTAATCTTGATTTTTATACTTACCTTGTTTTCTATTTTCACTGTCTTTGTAGAGAGGTGTAATTGAGACTTCACCATGCCTCCAAAGTTAACAGCTAACCATGTGAACACAATGATTCAAGAGGCAATTGCCAATGCACTCGAGGCGGATCGTGCAAACCGAAACCCAGATCAAGGTGGAAATGCAGGAAGACAGCAAGCCCCAAGGGAGTGTTCTTATGTCGGTTTTGTGAAATGTGGTCCCACACAGTTTCGTGGTACCGGCGGAGCTTTGGAACTCCGTAGATGGTTGGAGAAGATCGAAAGAACTTTCGAAATCAGTGGGTGCTCAGAGGCAAATAAAGTTAAGTTTGCAGCTACTACTTTTCTCGATGACGCTTTAAGCTGGTGGAACAACCAGGTGGCTACTGTCGGATTAGCGGTAGAAAATGGGAGGATTTGGGCTGAAACCAAGGCACTCTTGACCAAGAAGTTTTGTCCCGAAGAAGAGCTGGGTCAGCTAGAGGACGAATTGAGGCACTTGTCTTTGAGGAACAATGACATCACTGCTTATACAAGGAGGTTTAATGAGTTAAGCCTATTGTGTCCTGATGCCTTCGCTAATGATCACAAGAAGATGAAGCAGTACATCAAGGGTTTGTCGAGCAATATTAAGGGTGAGAAAACTTCGTCAAAACCTGGATAATTTGATGAAGCCATTCAAATGGCTCACGCACTAATGGATGTCAAGCTGCAAGATAAGAAGGACTACATTGCTAAGGGGAACAAAAGGAAGTGGGAAGCAGCTCAGGGGAATCAATCCCAAGGTCAAAATCGTGGGGGAAACCGCAACAACCAAGGTTAGAATCGTAACCAGCAGTTCCACCAGAGAAGAAATGATGGATTGAGAGCTGCTACTGCCCCCAGAGGAGCTAAGGTGGATCCTCATTGTGGTCGATGTAATTTGTACCATATTGGGAATTGCCCTCCTGCATGTAGCAAGTGTGGAAACGCGGGTCATAGAGTTGCAGATTGCCGATCTAGAGGTGTGGCTACAGGGGCAAATGCCACGAGGGTAATGGTTTGTTTTGGGTGTGGAGAAAAGGGGCACAAGCAAGGAAACTGCCCGAAAACTGGGAATACGCAAGGAGGAAATAATGTTGCTGTTGTATATCGAGTAGGTACCGCTGATAAACCGCAAGGCCCGAATGTGGTGACCGGTACGTTTTTACTTGACGCTCGTTATGCTAGTGTATTATTTGATTCTGGTTCCGACAAAAGCTTTGTAGATGTAAAATTTAGTCGTCTTATCAATAGAGAACCGGTAATGCTAACGACTAACTATAATGTGGAATTAGCCGATGGAATGATTGTTAGTACAAATTCTATACTAAGAGGGTGTACCTTGAAGTTAGTAAATTATGCCTTTGATATCGACTTAATGCCTATAGAGCTAGGATCTTTCGACGTGATCGTTGGATGGATTGGTTAATGGCGCATAGTGCGGTGATCGTTTATGGAGAAAGATTAGTCCAAATCCCGTTGAGGAATAGGGTTTTGACTGTGAAGGGAAATGAATGTACTTCTCGTCTAAAAGTAATATCTTGCTTGAAAATGATGAGGTATGTGGAAGAAGGATGCGATGTGTTTCTGGCACAAATTTCTAGTGATGGTGATGTAGAGACAACGTTGGAAGAGGTGCCTGTGATTCGAGAATATCCGGAAGTTTTTCCTGATGAGTTGCCGGGTTTACCACCCTCACGTGAAGTCGAATTTCGGATCGATTTGATGCCAGGAGACGCACCAGTTGCTCGTGCACCTTATCGATTGGCACCGTCAGAACTGAAGGAGTTATCTGATCAATTGAAAGAATTGATGGATAAGGGGTTTATTCGACCGAGCTCATCACCATGGGGAGCGCCTGTGTTGTTTGTAAAGAAGAAGGATGGGTCGTTTAGAATGTGTATCGACTATCGAGAGCTTAAGAAATTGACGGTTAAGAATCGGTATCCATTGCCGAGGATTGACGATTTGTTTGATCAGTTGCAAGGTTCCTGTGTGTACTCAAAGATTGACTTGAGATCAGGGTATCATCAACTGCGAGTTAGAGAGGAGGATATTCCTATAACTGCTTTTCGTACGCGTTATGGACATTTTAAATTCCGAGTGATGCTTTTGGGCTAACGAATGCGCCTGCAGTATTCATGGATCTTATGAATCGAGTGTGCAAGCCGTATTTGGATAAGTTTGTCATTGTAATCATTGATGATATTCTTATTTACTCCAAGAGCAAAGAAGAACATGAGAAGCACTTGAGGACGATATTGGAGCTGTTGAAGAAAGAGAAGTTGTACGCGAAATTCTCAAAGTGTGAATTTTGGTTGGAATCTGTACAATTTCTTGGGCACGTGATTGATAGCAAAGGAGTTCGTGTGGATCCTGCCAAGGTAGAGGCAATTAAGGAATGGTCGGAACCGACAACGCCGACTGAAGTTCGACAATTTCTCGGTTTAGCCGGTTATTACAGGAGATTCATCGAAGGGTTTTCGTTGATTGCAAAGCCGGTGACCAAGCTTACTGAGAAGAATCGGGTGTTTGAATGGGGAAATGATGAATAAATCGCTTTCAAAACACTTAAGGACAAATTTTGTTCTGCTCCGATTTTGTCATTACTAGAAGGAATCAAAGACTTCATGGTTTATTGTGACGCGTCTCATAAGGGTTATGGAGCTGTTTTGATGCAGCGTGAGATGGTGATTGCTTACGCGTCGAGACAATTGAGGAAGAATGAAGAAAACTACACTACGCATGATTTGGAATTGGGAGATGTAGTTTTTGCGCTAAAGTTGTGGAGACACTACTTGTATGGGACTAAGTGTGTTGTATTCACTGACCACAAGAGTTTGTAGCACATTTTAGATGAAAAGGAGTTGAATATGAGACAAAGACGATGGGTGGAACTACTGAGTGACTATGACTACGAGATTCGCTACCATCCTGGCAAGGCGAACATTGTAGTAGATGCACTTAGTAGGAAGGATAGAGAGAAACCTTTGAGAGTCAAAGCATTAGTGATGACTGAGGGTGTTGATTTGACCAGAACAATATTGAAGGCTCAAGAGAAGGGATTGATGGAAGAAAATATTAGTGTTGAGAATCTGGGAAGACTAATGAAACCTCTTTTTGTGGTTAACTCAGACGGGCTGAGATATTTTAAGAATCAGATTTGGTTACCGCTATGTCCATCCGAGGAAGGAATGTCTGGAGTACGAGATTTGGTTATGAACGAGTCTCAAAAGTCGAAGTACTCGATACATCCTGGAGCGGATAAGATGTATCATTATCTGAAGAAAGTCTACTGGTGGCCAAATATGAAGGCGTAGATTGCTCGTTACGTCAGTAAGTGTTTGACTTGCGCGAAGGTTAAAGCTGAACATAAGAAACCGTATGGGTTATTGGTACAACCTGAGATCCCATAATGGAAATGGGAAAAGATCGCTATAGATTTCGTGACGGGTTTACCAAGAACTCCTAGTGGTTGTGATATGATTTGGGTAATAGTGGATAGATTGACGAAATCTGCTCACTTTTTACCTATGAAGAAGACGGACAACATGGAGAAACTTGCCAGTGTGTACGTGAAGGAGATTGTTTGTAGACATGGTGTACCTTTATCGATCATTTCGGATCGCGATAACAGGTTTACTTTTGAATTTTGGAAATCTCTTCAACGTGCGATGGGCACCGAATTGAGTTTGAGCACGGCCTATCACCCTGAGACTGATGGCCAAAGCGAACGAACTATTCAGAAGATAGAGGACATGCTCCGAGCATGCGTGATTGATTTCGGAGGAAGTTGGGAACGCCACTTACCTTTAGTGGAGTTTTCGTATAATAACGGTTATCATGCGAGCATTAAAGCTGCACCACTTGAAGCGTTGTATGGAAGGAAGTTTAGATCTCCTGTGTGTTGGAGCAAATTAGGAGAGAGTCAGTTGACTGGGCCCGAGATGGTTTTGGAGACGACAGAGAAGATTGTGCAAATTAAGAACCGTTTACTTGCTGCAAGAAGCCGAAAGAAGAGTTATGCCGATAATAGAAGGAAACCGTTGGAATTTGAGGTCGGAGACATGGTCATGCTTAAGGTTTCGCCATGGAAGGATGTGATTCGTTTTGGGAAGAAAGGAAAGATGAGTTCAAGGTATATTGGACCATTCAAGATTGTTAAACGAATTGGACCGGTAGCATATAAGTTAGAATTGCCGAATGAGCTTAGTGCTATTCACGAAACGTTTCACGTATCAAATTTGAAGAAGAGTTTGGCGGATAAGGAATTGGTGATTCCTTTGGACGAGATTCAGCTTGACGATAAAATGCATTTCGTGGAGGAACCAGTGGAGATTATGGACCGATAGGTTAAGAGGCTGAAGCATAGTAGAATTCCCATTGTGAAGGTACGATGGAATTCTAGGCGTGGACCGGAATACACTTGGGAACGTGAGGACTTCTTCATGGAGAGATATCCTCATCTGTTCCATCGGCACGAAATGTGAGTATAAGAAGAGGCGAGCGCCGGGACGTCTCTCTCTTTAAGGAGGGGTGGATGTAATACCCAGAAACCGAGGTCACTTATTTTACCCTAAATTATGACTATTTTTGAAATTTTTTAGAAATTTTGTTTACTATATATTTTATCGTTTTGGTTGAAACCAATGTTTAAGGTCGTAATCTTGACGATTGACGATTTAAGAAGAACGATGACGACTATCATCCCAACGGATGCCCAATTTCTATGTTTATTGTCGCTTTATCGATATTATAATTTTTCGAGGATTTTACTTTCGGTTCGTGCTAAGTCGAGTCGGATGCGTTTTATTTCTTTCCGGATGCGTTTAAATTGTCTTAAAAGTATTTTGTAGTGTTCGGGATGACCCCCGACTCCCGCTAAATTTTCCAAGTCGACTAATAAGTCGTTTCCCGCTATTTAGAAGAGTCGTTTAAATTTGAGGCCAAAATAATGCCTAAATTGCACCAAGGGTCCCTAAAAATTTACAAAAGGGAAGATGGGAGCACACACACAACATTTTACTTCAAAAAAACCCACTCTCTCTCTCTCTATTCTCCTTTGGCCGTCGACCACACCACCACCACCACCACAATCCATTTTTTTCTTGTTTTGACCAAAACCAATTAAAAACCACCTTTTCTAATCCTTTTGTAAGTGTTTTTCCACAATCAAATCAAACATGCATGAACATGATTTTCCAAAAATTAAAATATTTTTCAAAAGTTTGATTTGGTGTAATTAAACTCAATGCATGTTTGATTGAGGTTTAAATTATGTTAATTCACCATTAAAAGTAACCAAAACAAGTTTGGTTTGGGTGTTTTGATCACCAACACCCCACGGCCAAATAGGGGTGTTTGGTGGATCTTGGTGTTTGATTATTTTGTTGTTGGATTTGTGTTTAGATTAATGTTTTAAGTGTGTTTGAATGAGTTAAACCTATTGCATGCTTGATTTGGTAAATGGGTTTTAGGATGGATTTGATGTTCTAGGTGTTAAGGACTGATTAAGGTGTTTAGGAATGGTTATGAGTGATTAATTTAGGGCTAGGTGTCGTTAAAATGGTTTGGAAACAAGTGTTGAGGTGATTTTGAAGTAGTGATTTTTAGGCAGATTGTTTAAGGGTGTTTTGAAAATCTTAAGCTTAGATACAGGTCATGAATATAGAATTTAGTTGTAGGGCTTGTTCTTAGCTACATTTTGGTATAAAGTAGAGCTTACGACTCCTAACGAGTCAAAAGTTATGTTGTTTTGAAAATACGTGTATCGGGAGATGAGAACCTACGTAATCCGAAATTATGTTTGGTTTTGGGTCAAATCCCGGGGACCATAGATAGAGTTTGGTAATTGATTAAAAGTTGATTTTTGGTTTCAAACCTGCATTTGTGAGTCTATTATTAGACTTAGGTTTTGGATGGGTCAATGGTGTATTTTAAATGGATCAAACAAGTCCAACATGGTCAATGTGCAAAATCAGTCCGAAATATGTACGTCTAGTAAAGTGTTAAGTAACGAGTCATAAAAGTGAAAATTTTTCATGGGATTAAAAATGGGTTTTCTACAGGTCATGAGGTATTTTTGTGAATTTTTTTAAATTTTATAAAAGGGTTTAAGTCTTAGAAAACAGCCCATACTTTTGGTAATACCGGTGAAAAATGTAAAAAGGGTAGTAACTTTAATAACGTAGGTAAATCGTATAAAACTAATAACGACTACTTGTTTGGTTTTGGCTTGAGTTTTTAATTATGACAATTGACTAATATGTACATATTATACAGTACTTAAAGTTTTATAAATGAGATTGACTCATTACGCGTTATTTTTTGTTAGGTGTTGAATTTACCGGGCATCCTCATCGTCGTCAATGATCGTCATTCGTAACGTCGACTACTTATATATATATAAGGTGTGAATTTGTAGCCTCGCTTACTACTGTTTTCAATTGTTTTTACCCGCGAGGGAGATGCATGCTAGTTTTATAAAATGAACATATGTCATGAATGATTGTTTGACCCGAAAGTTGCCTAAATTGTGTTGAGTACCTAGTTGCAAAAGACCCTATATTCATGAACTATTAACTATTGTTTAATCCTTGTGTGGATTGAAAATAGCCTCTTATACAATTGATAGTACTATGGGGTTGACGACCCTATCCGAGACGAGGGCTAGTACGTTGAGTACCTCCTGCGAACGGATAACTTGGGATAAGAAATAAGGTATAATTGCAACTAATGCCTTTAGAAGGGGCAATGGTTTCATCTTAATCACGCCGGTAATTATACGCGGGTGATTGAGTTAACGGATTAGTGTCATGAGCTTAAACACAATTGTCATAACCTTGATAATAGATTGATTATCGACAATTCTATGAATGATCGTGAATGATTTTTATAACACTTATGTTCAAAATGAGATTGTAAAACCTATGAATTCCACTCAACATTATTTGTTGACCCAATTTAGCATGTGTTTCAGGTAATCGATGAAGTATAGCATGGAGCATGCAAGGGATGGGAGTTGTGTGTAGCTTGGCGGTCTACTTGTTTTCCACCCATTATTTAACTTGAAACACTTTTATTTTTCTGTCATGTGAAAAAAAATGTATCTTTTGGGGTTGAGATTCAGTGGCGACCAAACGCAAACTCTGTGTTGTATCATCTTGGGATTTGGAAAACTGTAGACTTGTATGTGTTAACAATGTTTAAATTATACTTAAACTTTTACGTCTCTTTTAGTCGATTGATATAGCTTGTGTGTGATGATAACTGCCTAGCACCCAAATGTTGTAGTTCCGCTGCGCATAGCATTTGTGGGCGTGTTAGACAAATACACCTTGTAGTGTACTCAAAAAATTTATTTATTCGATCAAGTCATCTAGCTTCTGCTTATTGGACCGGCTCAAGTCCAACGGCCCAGGAACATGCTTACTATTATGGACACCCTTCTCCGATTCTTAATGATCATGCTTTGCCACATGCATTTCTAAATAGGACTTTTCGGGATTCAAATTAGAATATGGACACAGGAGCATCATCAGATGTTGCTGACAATATAGGTATACTCAGTTTTTTTTAGTAATTCGAGCATTTATACATCTGTATTTGTTGGCAATGTCTATTCCTGTCACTCATACCGGACATAGCTATTTACAGACGTCTCAAAAGGCTCTTCATCTGAATCATATTCTTGTCACACCTCACATAATTAAGAATTTAATTTATGTTCGTAAATTTACCCGTGATAATGATGTTTATGTTGAATTTGATGCTTATGGTTTTTGTGTATAGGATTACTAGACCCAAAAGCTTATTCTCTGTTGTGATAGTACGGGCGATCTT
This sequence comes from Glebionis coronaria, assembly GCA_025667525.1. Lineage (NCBI taxonomy): Eukaryota > Viridiplantae > Streptophyta > Magnoliopsida > Asterales > Asteraceae > Glebionis > Glebionis coronaria. The sequence continues at coordinate 571,129 of JANFOE010001051.1, read as the reverse complement.
TACCCTGTCACTTAACAATCTCCAATATAAACTCCTGTTGTTTTGCTTTCATTTAGTTCCACTACCTGGTACTAACGCCTCGGTCGTCCCAAGGAAGACGTGCTTCGTCGTTTAGAGTCAAGTAAGCTAACTTCATGTAATAAATCAAAGTTGTCCACTTAGTTTCATGTGTTTCACTTAGGTAAACATGTCAAGCTTATGTTTTATAGTTATGAGTCTTCGGTTAGGTCTGTATTTAAAATTATCCTCTCGGATATATGGACATCACTGATTCTAAGTGAAAGTAGAATAAAGTATTATGCTATATTCTTAGATCATTTTCTCCCTTTTTTGGGTATACCCTTTGCATAAAAAGTCAGACTTGTTTGAAAATTTTGTTGCCTTTCGTGCTTATGTCAACAAACAATTTAATGTTGACATAAAAGCTTTGTAGTGTGACCATGGGGGTGAATATGACAACACCCGTTTCCATGACCTTTTTCACCAAAATAGGATACAATTTCGGTTTTCTTGCCCTCGTACTTCACAACAAAATGGCAAATACGAATGCATGCTTCACACCATTAATAACCTTATCCGCACCTTACTTTTTCAAGCTCATATACCTCCATCTTATTGGATCGAAGCTCTTAATATGGCCGCTCACTTTTTAACTATATATTACCTTTTACCGCCATTAACAATGAAGTATCATTCACCAAACTCTACAACCAAACAACCACATATGCACATTTACGTGTTTTGGATGCCTTTGTTATCCTCACGTTGATGTTGCACACAAAATCGAACCCCGCTCTACACCATGCATCTTTTAGGTTACCTCGCCAATCATCATGGTTATTGATGTCTCGACTTATCGTCCAATAAGATAATGTTGGGTCAAAAGGTTGATGTGGCAGAAACTCAAAAACGAAGAAAACATAAAGGCATTTGTCTAAGCGTTGACAAGTGTATTCCAGGCGTTTTCAAGAATAAATCAGGCGTTGACAAAAGCAAGTATTGTCACATGCAATTCAAGCATTGACAGAAACATTGACAAGAAGCCTTTGGAAGCTTCTATTTAGATAACCATGCAGGATATATTCTGTATAAGTTTATTTGAGTAGAAGATTTACATGTTTATTTGATATTATCTCTTGTAAACCCTATTCCTTACACTATAAAAGGAACCAAGGGTATTAGGTTTATTCACAACATTCATTCACAATGTAAACCTAAAAGCGTGTGTCGACTAGACGTGGGATTCAATGTATACACGTCTAGTGGTTGTTTGTTATTAATATAATGAACAATCCTTTTGTTTTAATTCATGTGTTTTTTGCCTAAACACCTTGTTTAATGTGTCGTGTTCTAATTCCATTTTGATTATCTAATCATATGAACATGATGCATTCCTAGTAGCTAAAATATCGAGGAAACCAAGGTTTCCACAGTTGGTATCAGAGCCTCGTGGCTCGTGATGCTAGGACCAACAAGGTTTCCGTGTATTGAGAAGAAAAGAAAAATCCGTCTAGGGTTTTTCTGGTCGATTTTGTGTGCGCAGCAGTATTCAGAAGGCCATAACTTTTTATTGAACCGTTGGATCGCCACGAATTTTTTTATGTGTGTTCTAAACACATATATCTAGATATCCACCAGAGGGATTGTCGAGATCTATCCCCAAGAAAATGTTATTAAGCGTCGAAGTCAGTAGTGATCATATGCTGTTTTCTGTGAACAGTAATTGTAAAAACGCGACTTCTCCTTCGTTAACCGTTGGATCGTCGTGAAATTCACGCTGTAGGTTATTGACACTTGTGTCTAGAATCTAACCAAAGATGTCTTCGATCTGAGCTCTCATGAAGAAGATATTTGATGTCGAAGTTCACTGCAGTTTATGGTTTTCACATAAAATCATGATTTAGGGTTTATAAAACCCTAGATCAATTAGCCGCTGATGGGTGTTACTTAGACGCTGATAGATGTTGGTGTGACGCTGATAGATGTTGGTGTGACGCTGACAAGGCATGGATGAGACGCTGGTGGCCAGACGCTGACAGGTTTAAAGTTGGCGCTGACAGGAATAAAGTTGACGCTGACAGGAGGCGTTGACACTTGTTGTCCGACATATACATTTTCAAACGCTGACAAGTGTTGTCTGATATTGGACAACACACAGTGTTGATATCTTGGACAAAGGAAGATATTAGACAAGAAAAGGCATAGCTGCTGTTTGAAAAATTGATACGATTTTGGCACACAAAAAGGTGGTATTTACACACGAAGGTACATGGAATCTCCGTTTTTATGCAGAATATCAATTTGATATTAATGGCTCGGATATTTTTACAAGGAGTAAATGATTTTTAAATAAGTTAGCAACAATTCATGAAGACTTTGATTGATATTAGAGTATGTAATCGGGATAGCCTTGTGAAAGAGTTATTCGCTTACAGCTTTTACATATGAAGATGTTGGTTCATTAAGACTTGTCATGAAGAGGTGTTAGCTTAAGGGGAAGAATTCTTATGGTAAGTTTGATGTTTGAAGAATATTTTCGCGAGTTTGTGTTCTATCATATCTTAAAGTCGTGCACTTCCAGTCATGGACTTTTAAGGTAACTTGTTTGTGCTTACATTGTTACTGATGAAGTGATACAAGATCTAGGAATATGTGATTTTTCTTATGGCACTCTATGCACATATTTTCTATCACTGAAGGAGTTACATTATCGTGCTCAGTGTCTCACAAAGGATGAGGATTTTTGTATCTGCAACACACTTCATCACATCGTACAAGATATGGAACATAGGTTTGGGTTATTCTACTTCTACATCAAGAATATTATAGTTATTTTTCTTCAAGATAATTACCTAGAGCCTACATTTGGAGAATCTTCAAGATTGCATACATTTTTTACTTCCCTGTTGATGTGACAAAAAGGGGAAGACATACATGCTACATTTAAGGGGAAGCAATTTGAAGATCATGTACAACTTACAAGAGATACACAAATAGTTTTGCCGACATCAACTAGGGGAAGATTGTTGGGTCAAAAAGTTGATGTGGTAGAAACTCAAAAACGAAGAAAACATGAAGGCATTTGTCTAAGCGTTGACAAGTGTATTCCAGGCGTTGTCAAGAACAAATCAGGCGTTGACAGAAGCAAGCATTGTCAAGTGCAATCCAAGCATTGTCACATGCAATTCAAGCATTGACAGAAACATTGACAAGAAGCCTTTGGAAGCTTCTATTTTGATAAACATGCAGGATATATTCTGTATAAGTTTATTTGAATAGAAGATTTACATGTTTATTTGATATTATCTCTTGTAAACCCTATTCCTTACACTATAAAAGGAACCAAGGGTATTAGGTTTATTCACAACATTCATTCACAATGTAAACCTAAAAGCGTGTGTCGACTAGACGTGGGATTCAATGTATACACGTCTAGTGGTTGTTTGTTATTAATATAATGAACAATCCTTTTGTTTTAATTCATGTGTTTTGTGCCTAAACACCTTGTTTAATGTGTCGTGTTCTAATTCTGCTTGGATTATCTAATCATATGAACATGATGCATTCCTAGTAGCTAAAAGATCGTAGAAACCAAGGTTTCCACAGAAAATTATCTCGAGACATGTAAGATTTGATGAAGACGTTTTCCCATTTGGGACTGTCACGTCTTTTACTAAACCTGCTTATGACTTTTTACTTCCGCCATTACTTCCACCCTCACATACCATGTCCAATCACACAATTGTACACAACCAACCCAACCAACCAGTCCAACCTCATAACCACCTTGATAACGACCAAAATATACATATTTAATCCGTTATTATAATGCCACTTTGTACCATAAATAAGAGCTTTCAATACTTAATATATTTTGTTTTATATGCAGGTATGAAGTATGAAGAAGCAAAGTGAAGAAAATACAAAGGAGGGTCCTTATTGTGCAAATATGAAAAACTAGTGAAAGAAGAATCTGGAACGCACAAAGTGCGGCGCACATTCCCACATCCAAAGTGCGACATACATTTTGTCTCAGCCAACACTATAAATAGGAGCCATTCTACTCATTTTACACAAAACACATCTCTCAACTACTACTCTATAAAATCAGAGTATTCTAAGCTTTCTTAGTGATATTTCAATATTATCCACTTTTGGGAAATACTTGTAACGAGAGTATTCTACTCTTTGATTCTTGGAGAAACGATATAATCGTGACACTTGTGTACTCGTTCATTCAATCAATCTAAGTATGATGTTCTTTTACTCTTTTCCATTTGTTACTTTGATTACTATGTCAGGCTAAGCTATTTGTGACTATATGGGTATGTGACTATGATTAGTGATGATGCTATGATATGATCCTTTATAATTGATTTCAAGCTAATTTGTAGAACCATTTTACCACCTAGTTCTATAAACCATATTTTATCTAGAGTTGATTTGTTACGATGGCTTGGCGTTGAGAAACGCAAATCGTTGTAATAAGTTTTTAAAGACTTGTCTATGGTTTTGAATCTTTGGTTGGAGAAATCCGTTTAGAAACCGTGATAAAATCTTGAGCTCGTTGGCAACTTGTTTTGAGCTTAGTCGCTCGAATAAACATAAGTCTTGAATCACACTAAGTAAGTTGTGTAAACACCATTTTGACGAAAAAGGTTTATCACCCTTTACCTAACTAAACATATCTCGATCATTATTATCATCATCATGAACTCATACGAACTATCCCATATTAGTCATATTTGTTACTATTGTTATTCATATCAATCATTTCTTTCTTCAATTATTATATTGATTACCAACATGAAATTAAGTCTCAGCGAACGATCCTGGCTTACCACTACAAAGCTATATTACGAACGAAAGGGTATACTTGCCCGTGTTTGTATTTCTAGTCTCTTATTTTGTCTAAACCTTGTAATATAAATTTAAGACTTGCAAAACGAACATCAAGTATTTGGCGCCGTTGTCGGGGACTTACAATCCTATTTTGTAACCAAAACTTTCATAATACTTGAAGAATTGAACCATTTCCCACTCAAACAAAACCCAATTTTTCTCTATAGTACAGAAAGTACGCCGCACTTCCTGTAGCGAACGAAAGCGCGCCGCACAATCCAAAAAGTGTGCCGCACATTTCTTCTGTAAACCAAAAAACTCTTGTTGGAAGCACACCCGTTCATCCGAAACTCCACCATTATCACCGTTATCAGAACCTGGACGTACCCTTAACCGAAGGTTACGTAGACTTCACCTTCGTGTACCTTTAGATAGGAGAGACGAGCAACATCAACCTCGCGAAATCAACCAACCTTTCGACAACCTTTCTCCATTCCTATTTCTCACCATACTCATCAACCGTTACGATCCAATGTCAGACACCGATGATGAACCAATGTGGTCAGCCGATAGAGTTGTAGCACCAACTCCTGGCTCCACAATCGTTTTACCTGAAATTGCGAACGATTTTGCAATCAAAGGAAACCACTTGACACTTGTCAAAAACCACCAATTTGATGGTCGAATAAAAAACCGATCCTCACAAACACATCCATGAATTTAGTGGAATATGCAAAATGTTCAACTTTGGAGACGGTCAAGCTGAAGCTGTTCAACTCATGATGTTTCCATCATCCTTGACTGTAGAAGCCAAGTCATGGCTCGACGAACTTAACGAAGGAACCATTCGAACATGGGAAGGTCTTAGAACCGCTTTCATTAGCCGATTCTTTCCTCCTGCCCTATTTGAAAAACTCCTTGGAGAAATCTGAAGCTTTTCTAAACAAGATCGAGAAAATCTCACTGACACATAATTAAGAATGAAAGAATTACTCAGGAACTGCCATGGTCATGGACTAAAAAAGGAAGGAATAATCAAGATATTCTATCATGGTCTTGACGATGCTACCCAAGATGCATTGAACGGCGCAGCGGGCGATATTTTCCTTTACAAAACCCCTAACCAAGCTTACCAATTGTTAGATGAAAAAGTCTTACTCAAGCTTGATTGGTCCAAAAATAAAAACCCACAAAAAACCGTAGCTTTTGCCGAAGAAAGCAACAACCCAACCGACACTAAAAAAATTATGGCTCGTATGGACACCAAGTCTCTTAAAATCGACACTCAATATAAAGAAATGAAAAACAAAATTTGCGAAACATGCAAACACTATGGAGGAAACCATCATTCTAGTGAATGTGATAACGATGACACACCAATGACAAAGGAATAAGAAGCCAATTTCATGAACACCTTTCGTAGAACTCGATTTTATAATGATTATCGTAATCGTGACCGCGATAACTGGAGATCTAACGATAAACCAAATTACGATCGAGACGAAAAGAAACATAACCAAACTGAAAACAAACCCAACCTCGAAACCAAGCTCGACAATTTTATCAATCTTAAAGAAAAACCAACCTTTTCGTGCGAGATACATTCACTGACCTTAAAACAAAGTTCTAGACTTCAAACAAGAACCACCAAGCTTCCATTCAAAACCTTGAACCTAAGTTTGATCATTTTGCCGATAAGCAATCGAATCGCGCTTCTGGTTCTTTGCCTAGAAACACCAACACAAACCCAAAAAACAACAACAAATATCAACCACCGCAAGCTCGTAATGAACATGTGAATGTCGTATTCACGCAGAGTGGTTTATCTTATGAATCACCTACCAAACCTACCCAAGACACACCAATTGAAAACCCACTCGATAGTGACGATGAAGATGAAGCCCAACCAACCAAAACCAAAAACACTAAAAACCCAACACCCAAACCATATAAACCAAAAGTAACATACCCCCAATGCTTACGCAAGCAAAAGATGCAAGCTAAGTATGGTAAATTCCTCGACATAATCCAAGAAGTTAGAATCAATATGCCTTTAGTAGATGTTCTGGCTGGAATGCCAAACTATGACAAATTTATCAAAGAACTTATCAAAAGCAAACATAAGTTTGAAGATGTATCTTCAGCTTTTCTGAATGATGAATGTTCTGCTATTATCCAAAATAAAGTACCACCAAAACTTGGAGATCCTGGAAGTTTTCTAATTCCATGTACTTTCCATCACTCATACTCTTGTAACGCCTTGGACGATCTTGGCGCTAGTATCAACCTCATGCCATACTCCTTGTATGCTAAACTCTCAAAAGATGTTCTTAAACCCACAAAAATGAGCGTTCGCCTTGCGGACCGTTCTTTTTAATACCCAATGGGAATAGCTAAAAACATGCTACTTGAAGTTGGAAAATTTTCCTGTCGACTTTGTAATCCTAGAGATGGAAGAAGATAGAAAGGTACCACTTATCCTTGGTAGACCCTTCTTGCATACAGCTGACGTTGTGATTCGTGTGAAACAAAAACAACTCAACCTTGGAGTTGGAGAAGATAGAATTTCCTTTTCTATCGATGAATCAATGAAACACTCTTATCCTAATGACGATACTTGCTTTAGTATTGATGTCATTGACGAATTCGTTGAAGCCAATTTCGATGTTCTTCTTAAAAAAGGAAGCGAAATTTTATATTTTATCGAATGAACCATCCTCAAAGAAGAACTTTTTGCTGAATTTGACGCCTTCTTAGCCGATAATACTAACGAACCTATAGAAAAACCTGAAGAAGAAAAAGAAACATCATTTGAAACTATAACTTTCGAAACCGATTTCAAAGTTAAGAAATCTGTGGAAGAACCCCTTACAGATTTAGAACGCAAACCACTTCCTGAACATCTATAATATGCGTTTCTTCATGAAGAAAAATTACTACCTGTAATTATTTCATCCAAACTTTCGGAAGAACACAAAAATGATTTAATTGAAGTTCTCAAGAAGCATAAACAAGCTTTTGCTTGGAAAACTTCTGATATTCCTGGCATATGTCCGTCGTTCTGTAAACACAAAATACAACTTTTGGATAACAAGAAGCCGATTGTTGAAAAACAACGAAGACTGAATCCTAATATGAAGGACGTTGTTAAAAAAGAAATCCTTAAATTCCCCGATTCTGGAATAATCTACCAATCGCCAATAGCCCCTGGGTTACTCCTATTCGTTGTGTACCTAAAAGGGGAGGTATCACTATAGTAACTAACGAGAACAATGAATTAGTACCAACACGAACCATCACCGGATGGAGAGTTTGTATTGACTATCGAAAATTAAATGACACAACTGCGAAAGATCATTTTCCTTTGCCCTTTATGGATCAAATGTTAGAAAGACTCGCAGGGAATTAATACTTTTGTTTCCTTGATGGTTTTTCCATATATTTTCAAATCCCAATCAACCCTATGGATCAAGATAAAACCACATTTACTTGTCCATTTGGAACTTACACGTATAAGCGCATGCCCTTTGGCTTATACAATGCACCTGCTACTTTTTAGAGGTGTATGATTGCAATCTTTCACGATATGATTGAAGAATCAGTTGAAGTCTTCATGGACGATTTTTTTGTATTTGGAAATTCTTTCGACACATGTCTTAGCAATCTTGATAAAATGTTTGCACGATGTGAAGAAGCAAATCTTGTGCTAAACTGGGAAAAATATCACTTTATGGTAAAAGAAGGAATTGTGCTAGGACATAAAGTGTCTGGCGCAGGCTTAGAAGTTGACAAATAAAAAATAGACGTAATTTCAAAACTCCCGCAACCTACTAATGTGAAAGGCCTTAGAAGTTTTTTAGGTCATGCCAGATTTTACCGACGATTTATCAAAGACTTTGCGAAGATCGCAAGAGCTTTAACTCAACTTCTTGAAAAAGAAAGAACATTCGATTTTAATGATGAATGCCTTTTAGCATTTGAAACTATTAAAGCAAAGCTTACATGCACACCAATTATTACAAGCCCCCAATTGGAACCTTCCATTTGTTCTTATGTGCGATGCAAGTGAACATGCCCTTGGACAAAAAGATGGAAAACAATTTCACCCCATGTACTTTGCTAGTAGAACTCTAAACGCAGCCCAACAAAACTATACCATCATGGAAAAAGAACTCATGGTTGTAGTTTATGCGTTTGACAAATTCCGATCATACCTCGTATTATCGAAGACAATAGTTTACACCGATCACTCAGCCTTAAAATACTTGTTTAAAAAGAAAGATTCCAAACCTCGTCTCATACGATGGATATTGCTTTTACAAGAATTTGATTTAGAAATTAAAGATAAAAAATGTGCTGAGAACGTTGCTGTCGATCATTTATCTCGCATAGTGAATGATGATTCTAGCGATGATGAAATCGATGATTTTCCCGATGAACACATAATGCAAATAAATACTAACATTACACCATGGTTTGTATACTTTGCAAACTATTTGGCTGTAGGTATTTTGCGAAAGGGAATGACATATCAACAAAAGAAAATATTATTTTCTGAACTTAAAAAGTATTTTTGGGACGTCCCCACCTATTTAGAATATGTTCCGATGAATGATCCGACATTGTATTTCCGGATCCGAATCTCGAAAAATTATCGATGAATGTCACTACGGACCGATCGGAGGACATTATGCAGCGAACACCACCGCTAAAAAAGTTTTTGACGCTGGCTTTTACTGGACAACAATTATTCGTGAAGCTCATACCTTAGTACGATTATGCGAAGCATGTTAGAGGACTGGAAATCTTACAAAAAGAGATGAATTGCCTCTTAATAATATCAAATTCTGCGAAATCTTTGACGTGTGGGGTATCTACTTCATGGGACCATTTCCTAAATCTTATAATGTGAATACATTTTAGTCGTCGTCGACTATGTATCTAAATTTGCCGAAGCTCAAGCCTTGCAAACTAACGATGCAAGAGTTGTTATAGCATTCTTAAAGAAACTATTCTGTCGTTTTGGAATTCTAAAAGCACTAATAAGCGATAGAGGAACTCATTTCTGTAACAAACTCATGGAAAAAATCATGAAAAGATATGTAGTAAACCACCGATTTTTCACATCTTACCACCCTCAAACGAGTTGCCAAGTTGAAAACACTACTAGAGCTCTTAAGTGAATCCTTGAAAAGACCATTCAAAACAACCCTGCTTGTTGGTCTAAGAAATTAGAATATGCTCTATGGGCCTTTCGTACCGCATTCAAAACACCAACTCGAACCACACCGTACAAGCTCTTGTATGGAAAAACATACAACTTACCAATAGAAATTGAACACCGTGCATATTGGGCACTTAAGAACTGAAACCCTGATCTTATTGCAGCTGGAGAAAAACATATCTTTCAACAACATGAGTTAGATGAATTTCGACATCAAGCTTATGAAAGTTCACGTTTATACAAAGAACGAACCAAAGCGTGGCATGATCGTAAACCGCGACAAAGAAAAGATTTCAAACATGGAGAGAAAGTACTTCTCTTTATCTCGAAATATAAATTCAAGAAACCCAAGCTTACATCAAGATGGGCTGGACCTTACAAAGTAAAACACTAATATCCATCCGGATATGTTGAACTCTACGGTAGAGCTATTACCACTTGTATTGTCAATGGACATAGACTCAAGCTCTACCACGAAGAAAAAACTGTAATGAATTCGATGAAGAAGAAATCCCCTTCTTTTTGAAATAAAACCGAGTAGCCGAGTCTGGCTGAAGACTGTAAACTTAGGGCTATTCGGAAGGCAATCTGTATTTTATCTCCCAATTTTTACCTTAATTATGGAGGAGGACCTGTAAATAAATTAATACATCCTTGTATATATTTCATGTGTTTTGTTTTGTTTTATAGCATGCAGGAAAATAGGAAATTTGGAGCTCCAAGCTGGATTCATCTGTTGAAGTCCCACAATTTTCTACTTAGACCTTGGAAGTTCTCGTTTCCCTTTGCAATTTTTCCTATTTTATTTTTAGTTTTATCAGTTATCACATCGAGGACGACGTTCACCTTAAGTGTGGAGGAGGGACAAATAGGAAAAATAATAAATTTATCCACATTAAAAATCTTTTTGAAAATAAATAAAAATTGATATTTTTTAAATAAATAAAGTTTTAGCAAAGCAAAAATCTCATTGATTGACACTAGAACTAAGCACAAAAGCCATCCACCAAATATGTGAGGAAACCTAGCTTTATATTTCTCTATTTTTTGTGAAAGCCGATAATCTAGTATACTTCAGAATTTGTGCTTGATAATCATTTACTAAACCACAGTGAGGTTAATTTATAGATTTTTTCGAGAAGAGGAAAAATAAATCACCATTTTATCATTTTAGTTAAGCTACACTGGCTTGCTAAAATATGTTGCACTTTTACCTATATGATCCCTTGTGCTATTATCCTTATGCTTATGCCTATCCATTTTTCAAGTCGAAAAAGTATATATGATGTTCTCTTAAAAAAAATAATAAATAAATAAATAAATAAATAAATAATAAAGTATTCTAGTTTGTTTTACGACTTTGACAAGGCATATTTTGTTCCTACACCCTCGTCATTATCACGTTTTGCCTCTTTGAAAATCTATCTGGTGCTCACGACGTAATGGTTATGTTTATGTGTCATGTACAAACTTACGGTAGCTATCTATTTTATATCAGTGTTATTTGAGTGTTACCTTACATTTACCCTTTGTGAGTGACATTTGCGTGAACTTAAGATCTAAACACTATCCATGTGAGGTACTGAAGTTATTTGTCATTTGCTTTTGCAACTTATAAAAATTTAATCATTTTCCTATCATACTTCATAACACTTAAAAGCATTTTTAAAATCTAATTTGTTTTCTCTTTTTGATTGCTTGAGGGCAAGCAATAGCAAAGTGTGAAGGAATTTGATAGCGACCAAAATATACATATTCAATCCGTTATTATCATGCCATGTTGTACCATAAATAAGAGCTTTCGATACTTAATATATTGCGTTTTATATGCAGGTATGAAGTATGAAGAAGCAAAGTGAAGAAAATACAAAGGATGGTCCTTATTGTGCAAATATGACAAACTAGTGAAAGAAGAATCTGGAACGCACAAAAGTGCGGCGCACATTGTCAGAAGTGCGGCGCACATTCCCACATCCAAAGTGCGGCGCACTTTCGGATAAGTGCGGCGCACATTTTGTCGCAGCCATCACTATAAATAGGAGCCAATTCTACTCATTTTACACACAACACATCTCTGAACTACTACTCTATAAAATCCAAGTATTTTTAGCTATCTTAGTGATATTTTAGTATTATCCACTTTTGGGAAATACTTGAAACGAGAGTATTCCACTCTTTGATTCTTGGAGAAACGATACTGTAAAACCCGCATGCTTTTACCATAAACATTACCCATTAGATCGTATGTACTAGATTAAAACTTTCCTTTTATAGCATGTTTACGTTTACGTATAAGAATTTTAAGAATTACGTACGTGTTAGCACACGATAAGTATTTATTACGTAGGAACACACGATAATTATTCAAATAATAATTATAATCATGAACGTAATTTAATCACGTACTAATAATTATTTACGTGTATATATATTTATTACTGATAACTCGATTTTACTCAGGTTAAAAAGATTCGTTGTACCAATCTCTTCGAATTGAAAAACTTGTGTTTAATGTGTGACTCTGTTTTATTTTGGTGGAACAAATATGTGTCGTTGTAGTGTTTAAAATAAAAATGTGCAAAACAATTAAAGTAAAAGTGCAATTAAAGTAAATCTAAGTCTAATAAAAATAATGGTGCAAGTATTTAAAAGCGAGACTAGAATTAAAGGGCGCTAAACTAAATGACGTAAACTTAAATCTACCTAAGGCAATCTTAAAACGCGACTAAAACTTAAACTAAGGCAAGGCTAAAATAAAGCTAAGACAAATAACCTTAAAGTGCAATTAAATTAAAAGGCGGGAAAAATAAAGATTGAAAATGAAAGACAGAAAATTAAAAAGGAACACTAAGAAGAACCTGACAAAAATCCTAGATTCGGAAGTTTTAAGTTCCGAATGAACCTAGCTCTTGAGTCGGAACCCCTTGATACGGAAGTCTTGATCCGGAACTTTCGTTCGGAAGACTTCCGGATGAATAAGCTTGAGTCGGAACTTTGGTTCGGAAGTTTTCACTGATTCGGAACTTATCCTTCGTCCGGAACTTCGTTCGGAACTTCGTTCGGAAGTTTCGTTCGGAAGTTTCGTTCGGAACTTCGTCCGGAACTTTCGTTCGGAACTTCGTTCGGAAGTTCGTTCGGAAGTTTCGTTCGGAACTTCTAAAGTTCCGAATGAATATGCTGATCCGGAACTTTGCCTTGATCCGGAAGTTTGAGACTTCCGAATGAGCAATGCTTGATCCGGAACTGTTGAGTTCCGAATGAAAGCCTTCTCTTCTCTTGGCTCGGGACTTTCACCTGGAAAGATCAGATACAGCAACAAACTTCCCCGAAGAACAAGGGATCAAAATAACAACTAATCTACCACGGATTAAACAAAATCAAACAAACGATTTTACCAAATTAATAACGAATCAACAGACAATCATAAACAAACAATTTAAATCAACAAAACAAACAAATTTAACCACAATAATTAAAAACCCACTTGATCAAAATAAAGAACATGAACATAAACATAAACATAAACACAAAAATCAAAGATTAAGAAAGGTAGATGAGAGATTAACAAGATAAAGTAAAGATTGACAAGAATTAAATGAAAACTTACTTGAAATTAAAGGAATTTAAGGTGCAAGACAAGGTAATTAAATTTGACAAGTATTTAAATGTGCACGAAAATAAATGTGGAAGAGCTAATTTGTCAAGTTAGCCAACAAGGAAAAATAATAATCATCATAATCTATATATAGGGGAGGATTAGGAAGCTTCCTCCCCTCCTTCATTTCTTCTTAATTGCGAGATTAAGTCCCTCCTTCTTTTAATCTTCATTAATTGCATCATTAGTCCTTTATTCTTCTAATCTTCTTTAAACTTGAACTTTGAGGACTTTTGGCTTCGGGATTTCTTTGAACTTGTCTTTAAATTCTTCAATGAAATAGACTTGAGTTCTTCGGCTTTTGATAAACTTCCGTCTTTTGACTTTTTCTTCGATAAATCTTCAGAATTGGTCTTGGACTTCCGTTATTTTTGCACTCTTGACTTCTTGACTTCGTCTTTCATCTTTTTCTTCAATAAAAGTCCGTAAATGCCCGTGAATTCCTGTTTTTTCTCCACTTTTCACCTTTTCGTCCTAAATCACAACAAAAACACAAACCACGCATAATTCCGACATAAAAGACATAAAATACACGTTTTGGTCCGGTTATTATTGTAATTAAGTGGTAGAAAAGATGTGTGTTTACACACATATCAAATCCCCTACACTTGACCATTGCAATGTCCTCATGCAATGCATTAGTTACAAAGCACGTTTACACTTTTCATCATAATCAATCCATAGTGGCCTTTATTAAAGAGATAGAAAATTAAAAATATACAAAATAAAGAAATCAAAAGCATACCTCGGGTTTTTGGAAATGTTATGAACAATCATCATCCTCAAGTTTTCACTTTCTCCAAACCAAGCTTAAAAACGAGATCATTGTTATTATAAGTTAGTAAACTATCACGAACTCATGCGGGCCAATTACTCACTTAGACTCCCTTATTCCTAGGTGTATCTCTTATATTTTATTATTGTCTTGAATGATCACGAGGATGCATTTTTGACTTATTTCGATAGTTATTAAGTCTGAAAATAAAGTGAACGATTTAATCAATAGTTAGCTAAAGGACAAAATCTTTTAAAACTGCTTCTCGGGACCTCATAAAGTTCATATCTTGGCAAAACTCGCTTCGCGATTTGAGACCTTTCTCAGACCGATATTTGGCAGCGACTTCATACTTCAAACCTTGAGAGACGTTCATGAAATTATGGTCTTCTCTTCATAATGGAATTTCTTCACTTGAATTTTTGAGAGATTCATACTTTGAACACGACTTCTTCATTTTTCTCCAATCTTTATTTTGGACTTTGATATACAACGATCCGCCTCCTTTTATGACTTGGATCTATTTATCCTCATACCTTGTTAGGGTCTTTTCGGATACACTTCTCCATGACTTTTGGGGAGTATTTGCTTTTCGTCGTGTGTCTCGATCCTTCATATTCATTTTCGATAAATGATTCTTCACATCACTTTGGATCTTTAGCAACAAAACATAGCCCTCATGCCTTGTTAGGGCCTTTTCGGACTCGCCAATCTTCGCGTCCCGCTTCAATAAGTTATGCCTTGGCTATGAACTCTAATCCATACCGAGCAACTTTTAAACGATCTTGGGCTAGAAGCTAAGTAACTTTTCAAATCGTACAACCTTATTTATTAGCAGATAAATTATTAAGCAAGCGATGGGAGAATAGGCTTATAATTAACTCACATAAATTCCCGAAAGAATACCAAACTTATAATTGGCTCTATCATCTCTCGTTCTCCACAGTTTAAAATCTCAAGGAATGAGACTCGTGGATACTTAGCCTATTAAATCAAAGTTTTGGGTTTTCGAGTCGCCTATAGGATCTTGCAAATTCTTAGACTCTTTCAAGTTTAGAAATCACGTTTTAAAGTTCCCTTGATAAACGACTCTCTAGGATCAATTATAGGAACTTGCGAAAAGTTCTAGTTCTTAACCCGTGAGAGTTAAGACTTTCGCGTTTTATAGCTCCCTATATAAAAGCCTAGCAAAACTTGACTTAAACACGTTAAGGATACTAGCTAGAGTAACTTAGATAAGTAAACTCGGGTTGAGTCAAAAGATTCACAACGTTTGAAAATAAAAACCACTTATTCAAAGATTTATTCTAATAAGGAAAGAAAATAACTATACAAAGATAAAAACTAATAGGCCAAAATAGATCAAAAATTTTGAAAAATGTCGAAAAATTGATTTTCCGGTTAAAATGAGGACAAATACAAGGAAAAGACCACTTAACTTCGATAGAAGTCCCCCCTACACTTAAGATAAACATTGTCCTCAATGTTTAAGCATGCGGGAGTAAACTCCCCTACACTTAGGACATTGTGTACTTTGTTTAAATCTTGCTAAGGAAAAGACAACTAAAGAGATTCCTATTTTAATATTGAGAAAATATAAAATAGTGAATCGAAAAGAGTTTAGGATAGAACCGGAATCACGGGTCGTCAAGAATCATCAAGAGTGGATCATTGAAGCTCGAATCCCTGATTAAGAAGTGAGGAGAGGAAAGCAAACCAACGGGTCTCCCCTACACATATGATAAAGAAAGCGAAAAGATAGATGCATGGGTTGCCTCCCAAGAAGCGCTTGATTTTTGTTAACCGAGTCGTGAGCCTGACTCGACCTTGATTATCAACGGAAGAAGCATGAAACATATCCACCAGGATCAAAGACATAGTTTTCGTCCATCAAATAGCACAAGCTTAAGGCGAACAAGGCAAGCCAAAGAAGAGTAGGCAAGGTTCCCTTAAGCAGCGATGGAGCATGGTGGAAGCAAGGTTGAAGTGGTGCAAGCATGTCTTCAAAATTTCCAAAGATTTTTCCTTTTATTTCATCAGGTGGATACTGAGATGGCTTAAAGACTTCAATACCGGGGTCGAACACCTTTTCCTTTAGGGGAAAATAGCACTCAGGCGCAACCAAGTGTGAAGAAGATCTGCAAAGAAGCACAACCTCGTCCTCAGAAGGGGGACAAAGAGGTGTCAAATCATATGTGCAACGGATATTGGTGTCAACCGGTTTCTTCTCCTTTGACAGAATGTTCTTCAAATCCAAAGTAGGATCAAGACGATAATCTTCAAAGTCATAAGGAGGAGCATCACTCTCATGAGGGAAGTAAGTGTTGAGAAAGTCAGAGAAATCTTCCTCAAATGAGTAATCGTCCAAAGTAGGATCGAGTGATGGCGGAGGATCTTCATCATGTGAAGAATCGCTCGAAAGAGTATCGGCCTCATCAAAATCATCGAAAGTGGGCATCTCGGGATACTCAGAAGTACAATCAAAATCATCCGAATCTGAGCTAGAATCATCATCATCATACACATCAAAGATCGGTGGTGAATCATAAATGGGAGAAGGTTCCAAAGTGGAGCGGAAATCATCCACATCATCGTCAAAGAGTGGATTATCGATGGAAGAATCGAATAGAGGATTGTCATAGACGGTAAAGTCATCGAGCACATTAATCATATTCACTGATTCTCGTCCATAGTATTTGCCTGTAAGCTTCCCCATTTTGAAAATTTGTGAGTCATTCCCGACTCTTAAGATTAACTCACCTTCGGCAACATCCACTAAAGCACGTCCGGTTCTCAAGAATGGCTGACCAAGTATTAAAGGAATACGAGGGTCCATTTCATAATCAACAACAACAAAATCGACCGGGAAAGTAAATGCGCCAACTTTAATGAACACGTCTTCGGCTATACCGACGGGGTAAGCGAGAGTGCGGTTTGCAAGTTCAAGAGTCATCTTTCTTGGAGTGAGGTCGGGTAATGATAGTGTTTTCCAAACACTCAGTGGCATCAAATTAATACTGGCCCCGAGATCAGCAAGGGCAGTGAATTCTTCAGTTTTGTTGAACACGCAAGGCAACACAAAACGACCGGGATCTCCAAGCTTTTCCGGAAGTTCTTTAAGAATAACTGCAGAGCAGTTTTCATTTAAGCGTGTGTTGGCGAGTTCAATCAGCTTCTCCTTCTTGCTAAGCAATTCCTTGAATGCTTTGACAAATTTCGGCATGTGGACAAGTGCTTCAATAAGGCTAATGTTAATGGTCATTTGAGATAGCATATTCTCATATTTCGATACTTGACAGTCATTCTTGGTTAGCTCGTTGGTCTTGCCTAAGCGAGAAGGATATGGGATGTTGGGTTTATAGGTGGAAGGTGAAGGTGTAGTAGGTAAAGGTTGGGATGTTGAAGTGTCCTTCCTAGAGACATCGTCATGACGAGGCAGAGACGGTAATGGTGCACTGATACTAGGTGTAGGAGGAGTAGGGATACATGGTGGTGGAGGAGTGTAGATGATGGGGGTGGGATTGGTGGTCCTACGATGGTAACTCCACTACGAGTAGTAATAGCACTCACATTAGCTCGCGGATTAGTGACGGTGTTTGAAGGTAGAGAACTCGAAGAAGAAGGTTGAGCTGCGGGCAAGAAACTAGCCAATAGATTCTTTAATTCATTCGTTTGAGTACTGAAGGAGGATTGAATATTATCGCGAACCTCAGATCTAATCTCATTTCCTTGCTTCGTGATATCTCCTCTAAGATTGATAATTTGGCTTTGCAGATTCTTGATTTGCTTACCTTGGGTTCTCATTGTGGCTTCAACATCGGTGTTTATGGGTGGGGTTTGTTGAGCGGGTGGGTGATAAGGATTAGAAGCTCTTGGTGGGATTTGGTTGCTTCTATTGTAGTTGTTGGCGGGGTTTTGGTTTTGAGGAGAAAAACCGGGTGAAAGGTAATTGTTGGACCGGTAATTACTATGTAACACGTAATCACGAACATTTAAACGATTATTATTATTACGTATATTTAAAATAACACGACAAGTAATTACGTAATTATTATTACGTTAAACACGCATGAGAATAACTATGAAATTCACGACACTTTAAATATACGAACACGCGTACGTTTGATTAAATAATTAATAGCAATGATAGGGAAAAGTTAAGGGCTGTTTTAGACAAAGAAGAAAAAGGAAGGACTTGGGCTCAAGGCCCAAGTGTGTTGTGCCGTGTATATCAAAAAGGACAGGGGGGGGGGTTTGTTTTTCTTTTGTCGACACAAACAACACATACCAGGAAACCCTAAAACAAAAAAAAACAGCCGTATGTTTCTCCCTTGTCTTCCTTGCTACCGTCGACCAACACCATGAGAACCAAGAAAAACATGGCAACTAATCCAAGAGAGCAAGGTTGTTAGTGTCTTAAACCCTAGTCACGAATTAAGGTAACCATTAATTCGTTTTCTTTTCTATTCTTTGATTTAATTGATCACAAATTCAAGATGGGTTATCTAAAACATGTATATATTAAACTAAATAAGGGGGGTTGTTTTTGTGCTGCTGCGTCCTTATGGCGCACGAACCGAGAGTCGAGAGACTCTCGATGGGCCTTTTTCTTCCTCAGCTGCAACCCCTACTGTCAGCAGGGGTGCGTTTGACTTAACAGTGGGGTTTAACAAGACAGCAGGGGGTGTTTGAATTGGTCTGCCAGTGGGAAACCACAGCTGACAGGTTTAGCCTGTCGGTGGGAAATAAAACCAGGCAGGGGGAACCGGCTGTTGCTGGTGGCACCATCACCACTGCCAGTGGAAACTGGCAGTGAAGGGGGATGTTTGGTTGTGGGTTTATAATTAGTCAAGGGGGGGCGTTTGGATAACAATTCTATAAACTTTTAAGGGGCTGTTTGGTTTGGCTTATTTGTAAAACACAACACGTTTTCATGGGTTTTCACGGGTTTGATTTACGACGCATTTTAATAAAATAATACAAGAGTACGTGTTATTATTTTTACAAGTTAATTAGCTTTACATGTTTATTAATTTTACAAGGTAATTAAATTAATAATCACGACTTATTATTACAAGATTAATTAAATTAATTTAACATGCTAGATAATTAATTTAGTTAAAACATGGACTTAGGTTTATTATTATTAATTAATAATACATGATCTTAACCTAAGTATTTTACTATTTAATTTAGAATATAGTAATTAATGAATTATTAAAACCATGACCTATAATTAATTAATTCTCATGACTTAGGTATATTAATATAATTGATAATACATGTTTTAACCTAAGTATTTATATCTTTATTTAATTAAATGACATTATATTTAGTTAAATGCTTTAAACTATAGTTTATTAAAATACATGGAATAATTAATAAACTATACTTTATAATTACATGACTTAGAAAAATAAACGGGAAACACTTAAGCTTATATATTTAGCTTATTTAACCAGCTTATTTCTATTTATGGAAACTTTCTATTTTTAGAAACTTATTTAATTAAGGCAGCTAATCTATTTATGAAAACTTTCTATTTTTAGAAACTTATCTATTTTAAGCACTAATTCTGTTTTAGGAAACTTTCTATTTTTGGTAACTTTCTACTTTTGGAAACTTTCTATTTTAGGAAACCTGCTATTTTTAGAAACTTACTTATTATTACACAGCAAGTATGATAATACATGAAATACAAGTAATACTTAATCAGAATAGACAGAATATAAGATAAATACAGTATAAAGCTTAAAACAGTAAAACATGACATGAACTTATAAAATAAGCTAAGACATAACATTAAACCAGTTACGTATTCAGTAATCAGATACTTATACACGTATGTATTTATGTAGCATTAATGATACCGAAGTAGGACTCTCTTCCGTTCGTCTTCTTCGTTCACTGGACATAAGGTACGGATTCCCGTCATTTCAGTATGGACATTCTTTCCTTATTAGGATTCCCCGTATGCAGCCAGCTGTTTTCCCAGTATATGTTTATATGTTTGAATTGCTTATGTTTAATTTAGAATACCTATAGCCATATACATGCATGACCAGTTTCACCTAGTTATGGAGGTACTATAACCATAACATTAGAGGCACTGATGTTATGACTTCACCACGGTGGAGTGATTGCTCGTGGCGTCCCTTTAGTTTTTGGCCATATATTATATTTATCATGTGGGGCGTATGGGTGCATCCTAGTTACATGTTTTTCAGCAGATTACTCAGTGTGAATGTGGTGTGTGCCTTGCATCCTTCACAAGGAGCTGATCCCTCCTACCCAAACTAGTATATTAAATTAGAGGCAACCCCTCTAATTTGCATGATGAGGCCACCCCTCCAAGTATTCATGCACGGTGGGTTTTCATGACCTATATTGGCTAATGGTAAAACATGTTAAACAGTTTTCATAGGATAAACATAAGGCTTTTCAAACTATAAAACCAGTTTTATGAACGTGTTCCAGGTTTTCCAGGACTTATACATTTCCGCTGCTATTAAGTCTTTATTATGTTTTAGTCATTTATACTATGTCTATATCTGTGCACTGAGCGTTTTGCTCAGTCGTTACTTTCCTTTCCATGTCCCAAAACGGCAGGTACTCAAGGACTGACTGGAGCATTTGGAGGACACGCATAGAATGGGAGCTACCTTAGATTCCTTCTCCCCTTGCCTTCATATTTATGCTTGTTTAGTCTTCCTTTTTGTTCATTTACTTTATTTATATTTTGGGCTTATGTTTGGGAACCGATGTTTGATTTCGGTTTTCCCTATGGTCATGTATGTTTAGTACATATTACCTTGCATGCTTTGATGACACGCCATATTTACGCGTGACATTCCATTATCAAAATGAGGTGTTACAATTATGGTATCAGAGCCAAGGCTTCGACCTGTAGGCTTTAAACTCGACCTGTGACTAGTGGGTAGTCACCAGGAGCTTCCTAAGCCAACGTTTATTATTCCATGTATTGATGTTTTCAGCGCATTGTTGTTTTAACCATGACGTTTCCAGCACCTTGAGGTTTTAACCTTGATGTTTTCATCGATATTGTTTTACTAATATGGATGGACAACCGTCATTTATATTTAGTTATGTGTCATTGTTCATGCATAATGTTCCTCGTAAACTGTGGCTATGTGGACTGAACCCCAGTAGTTCATAATTAATCACCTAAATTTTTTTTTTCTCTGATAAGTTTTGACATATGAGTTTCATTTATTTATGTTTCATGTATCATTGTTGCAGGGATTATGACTAAGTAATGGTTGGTACAGGACTGACCCTATTTAGTCGCATGTGATTTTATCGAAACTTTTAACTTTTGGACCGACCCATAGGCGTCCCCTCGCCATGTCTTTTGTTTTGGGACCGACCCATAGGCGTCCCCTCGCACATATAAAGGTTTTTATAAACTACATTACGCATTCATGCACTGTTTTTCATGCATAAAATTTTTCTCATGATTTATTGGCATAAAATGTTTTTATGTCAAGTATGTTTTCATACTGTCATGGTTAACTTCAGTTCATGCTGATTATGTTATACACTCCTTCATGTTGAATTGTTCATGTTTATTCATGATAATTCTGTCTTCATGTTGATTACGTCTTACGCCTCTTTTGTTATTTATGTTTTCATGCAAGGCATTGTTGGATTTCATTGAATCCTGCTTTCATGATAGTCATGGTTGGTTTTCATTGATCATGCTGTCAGGCAAATCATCGTTGAATTTTATGTAACCACACTTTAACGTTTCTCGATATAACCAGAATGATGTCTATGCTAATACTGTTAGGTTATCATGATGGTTTTCCTAACCGTTTAACCGATATACTTTCCTTAAATCATGACAAATGATCGACCCCATACCGATCATTTCATGTACATTCCATGTGTACTCCATGTACCTTATCCCATGTGCGTACCTCCACTTGCTGATACTCTACAAATTGTTGATGCCGCTCATAGCTTGGAGATGTTACTAAAGGTTGATGCTGCTGACGTTCGGAGACGCTACGAGATGCGGATGCTGTTTACAATCTGGAGGTCCTACAAGACGAAGACGAAGGCGTCAGAGCAAAGCAATTGGACGAGAAGATGCTTCACCATCAGACGATTTTCATCAATCATTGTCCCTAATTCTTAGTTACATGTCACACGTCATTCAGCTGTCATTTCAGCCATATGAGTGCACACCGGTACCAGCCGGCCACTTAGCTGAATAGTTACATGAAATACGGTCATGAGAATGACCATCTTGGAACTGACAGACAGGACGATAGTAACCACTACTATGACATCAACTATCCTAGAAATCGCAACCGAGGCTTCGGCCGCGGACGTGATCAGACATACAAATGATCAGTAGTCCAACCGATCCGCTAATTTTGGCATAATAACCTAATATTTGTAGTTCTATTTGTTTCACATCTCGAGACACATGTCTCACGTATACTTTCTGAAGACACATGTCAAGACACCAGTCAAGACATATGTCACGCTTACATTTCTCAAGACACGAGTCAAGACACATGACTCACGTCTAATTATGGAACATTCTAAGAAATTCAGGGTACCCTCCAAGGGTATATCCATTTTGTTGTGCCATGTATTAATCAGGCCACAAGAATTTCAATACCATTACCGGCACATCAGTAAGAACTGTCACTTTGCTGATGTCACTTTCATTTGTTTCACCATATTTCATATATTCATGACATGAAGGACGCCTTTCGTATTCCCACGTATACGAAGGTTTTCCTTCAGCTTAATGATGAGATCCAAGCTGCTAACGCATTTCCTCGGACAGACACGAGTTGAATTTTATCCTAATTATGGACAATGAACAGCACACCCTGCTGCGATTCATAATTATGTACAGTAATGTTCAGGCTCCTGAATACATCCAGCTTGATTTTCCATCGGGAAAATCTCTACAAATTATCTATGCTTACAAGCATGTGCATTGTTAGCCATGGTCGCTAAAATTTTCTAGCTGTCAGTAAGACACGACTACTTAAGTCCTTTTACGCATAGCCAGTTGATTATTCCTAAATCTTCCTATACATTCCAGAAGAACCTACAAGGAGAAGGATGGTACCATGAGATTATGTGTCGACTATCGTCAATTTAAACAAATCACCATTCATAACCGTTATTCTACTCCACGTATTGACGACATGTCCAATCAACCGTATGGTGTTAAGCACTTTACAAGATCGAATTCATGATCATGATGCCAACAGTGACGAGTGAAAGAGCAGGACATGTCCATGACTGCTATTCGTGCACGACTTGGTCATGCTAAATTCATGATTCTGTATTAGTCTCATAAATGTTCCAACAACATTATGGACTTAATAAATTGAGTTTCTATGAACTCATAAGCAAATTCATCAGCGTTTTCATTGAGGATAACCTGATTTCCTCTAAGTCTAGTGAAGAACAGGAAGACTATATCTACACTATGTTGCAAATTCTATGACAAGATAAATTTTACCCTGGAAAATTTTCCAATACCAATTCTGTTTGATTACAGTGACACGCTGAATCACATTGGTTTCTACTGTTAAGCTTACCATGACTCAACTTATACGTAAAGGAGAGAACCCTACACTACATTAGGTGTTCTAGAAAATCCTACGCTAGTAGAAGTCTATATTCAGAGACTAAGAGTTTCGCAAACTCCTATGTATCAAGTTCTACGAAGCAAGATACAGTTACGTTCATATCTAATTACCTGACATACCAACAGGTTAAGATAGGATACCAACAGACTGGGATGTTTTCATCATCTGAAATTATGAATTGAAATGGGACAAGATCTTCACGGATTTTGGTTACCAGATTAACGCAAACTCAGAAGAAGCATGATGCTATCTGGGTTATTGCGAACAGTTTGATCAAGTCTGTAGAATCTTTACATCCACAAGGATTTCAGAACCAACAGATTGATCGGACATGTTCCAGCCAAGGCTCATCCGATCACTTGGCAATCCCTCAGTTATCGGATCAGACAAATATTCATAATTATGCTCCTTATTTACTTCACGTCCTTGTTCTATTTTACGACATGCTTTCGCGCTCGCATTAATGACACTATTCACGTTCATGATGGCATCTCGGCTTACGATTTTATGTTCATTTTCTCATTCTGGGAAGTTTTGCAGGAACTTGAGAGACCAGACCCAAGTTTAGTATAACTTCCTATCCTCAGATAGACGTTTCTCGTCATATTCTATGTCTCACCTTGTAGCGTTTGGTGTTACCGCCATTATATTCTATGTTCACGACATGTTTCACATGTCATGCACATTCCACGTTCCTCATATCATGATCAAGATATGTTACACGTACCATGGATCACGATATGTTTACTCATATTACACTCATCATAACTCCACGTATCACGTTCAAAATGTTTCACGTATTACGTTCAAAAATTTTCACGTACTACGTTTCTTTATGTCCCGCGCATCGTTGCTAGCTATCAGTTAAGCCAGATTGTCTTGCATCGTAACGTTTTAGTTGCCCTTACACGTTAATTC
This sequence comes from Glebionis coronaria, assembly GCA_025667525.1. NCBI lineage: Eukaryota > Viridiplantae > Streptophyta > Magnoliopsida > Asterales > Asteraceae > Glebionis > Glebionis coronaria. The sequence goes on along the minus strand of JANFOE010001051.1, from coordinate 546,071 downwards.
TTATTCCATCGATCAAATTAGGGGATCTACCTTAAGTCGATAACCAAGAACTTCTTCGTATTTCAAGTCAAGGTCAAGAGGACCAAGATTTATCATTTGTGTCAAAATCTGGTGAAGGAACCGTTCCAAGACGGAGGCCACTTGGAAACGGACAAGTTCATCAGGACTTCTTATCCGTTTTTCTCTTATCAATTAGATATGTCCTTTCAGTCACGTCACGTTCCATGTCCTTTCAAGACATGTCACGTTCCGCGTTCCTTCTGCCAGGTCACCTGCACGTTCATTTATCTTACATACCCTCTCAGTTGATTCGGGTATGTTCCTCTTTCAGTTTACGTTATCTATAATTCGGGGACGAATTATTCTTTTTAGGGGGGAAGAGTTGTAAAACCCGCATGCTTTTACCATAAACAGTACCCATTAGATCGTACGTACTAGATTAAAACTTTCCTTTTATAGCATGTTTACGTTTACGTATAAGAATTTTAAGTATTACGTACGTGTTAGCACACGATAAGTATTTATTACGTAGGAACACACGATAATTATTCAAATAATAATTATAATCATGAACGTAATTTAATCACGAACTAATAATTATTTACGTATATATATATTTATTACGAACACGAACAAGTATATTAAGTCACGATCAATAAGTAATAACTATATAACACGTAATCACGAACATTTAAACGATTATTATTATTACGTATATTTAAAATAACACGACAAGTAATTACGTATTTATTATTACGTTAAACACGCATGAGAATAACTGTGAAATTCACGACACTTTAAATATACGAACACGCGTACGTTTGATTAAATAATTAATAGCAACGATAGGGAAAAGTTAAGGGCTGTTTTAGACAAAGAAGAAAAAGGAAGGACTTGGGCTCAAGGCCCAAGTGTGTTGTGCTGTGTATATAAAAAAGGACGGGGGGGGGGGGGGGGGTTGTTTTTCTTTTGTCGACACAAACAACACATACCAGGAAACCCTAAAACAAATAAAAACAGCCGTATGTTTCTCCCTTGTCTTCCTTCCTGCCGTCGACCAACACCATGAGAACCAAGAAAAACATGGCAACTAATCCAAGAGATCAAGGTTGTTAGTGTCCTAAACCCTAGTCACGAATTAAGGTAACCATTAATTCATTTTATTTTCTATTCTTTGATTTAATCGATCACAAATTCAAGATGGGTTATCTAAAACATGTATATATTAAACTAAATAAGGGGGTCGTTTTTGTGATGCAACGTCCTTATGGCGCACGAACCGAGAGTCGAGAGACTCTCGGTGGGCCTTTTTCTTCCTCAGCCGCAACCCCTGCTGTCAGCAGGGGTGCGTTTGGCTTAACAGTGGGGTTTAACAAGACAGCAGGGGGTGTTTGGATTGGTCTGCCAGTAGGAAACCACGATTGACAGGTTTAGCCTGTCGGTGGGAAATAAAACCAGGCAGGGGGAACCGGCTGTTGCCGGTGGCACCATCACCACTGCCAGTGGAAACTGGCAGTGTCGGGGACGTTTGGTTGTGGGTTTATAATCAGTCAAGGGGGGGGGGGGGGGGGGGGCGTTTGGATAACAGTTTTATAAACTTTTAAGGGGCTGTTTGGTTCGGCTTATTTGTAAAACACAACACGTTTTCATGGGTTTTCACGGGTTTGATTTACGACGCATTTTAATAAAATAAAAACAAGAGTACGTTTTATTATTTTTACCAGTTAATTAGCTTTACATGTTTATTAATTTTACAAGGTAATTAAATTAATAATCATGACTTATTATTACAAGATTAATTAAATTAATTTAACATGCTAGATAATTAATTTAATTAAAACATGGTCTTAGGTTTATTATTATTAATTAATAATACATGATCTTAACCTAAGTATTTTACTATTTAATTTAGAATATAGTAATTAATGAATTATTAAAACCATGACCTATAACTAATTAATTCTCATGACTTAGGTATATTAATATAATTGATAATACATGTTTTAACCTAAGTATTTATATCTTTATTTAATTAAATGACATTATATTTAGTTAAATGCTTTAAACTATAGTTTATTAAAATACATGGAATAATTAATAAACTATACTTTATAATTACATGACTTAGAAAAATAAACGGGAAACACTTAAGCTTATATATTTAGCTTATTTAACCAGCTTATTTCTATTTATGGAAACTTTCTATTTTTAGAAATTTATTTAATTAAGGCAGCTAATCTATTTATGGAAACTTTCTATTTTTAGAAACTTATCCATTTTAAGCAGTAATTCTATTTTAGGAAACTTTCTATTTTTGGTAACTTTCTACTTTTGGAAACTTTCTATTTTAGGAAACCTGCTATTTTTAGAAAGTTACTTATTATTACACAGCAACTATGATAATACATGAAATACAAGTAATACTTAGTCAGCATAGACAAAATATAAGATAAATACAGTATAAAGCTTAAAACAGTAAAACATGACATGAACTTATAAAATAAGCTAAGACATAACATTAAACCAGTTACGTATTCAGTAATCAGATACTTATACACGTATGTATTTATGTAGCATTAATGATACCGAAGTAGGACTCTCTTCCGTTCGTCTTCTTCGTTCACTGGACATAAGGTACGGATTCCCGTCCTTTCAGTATGGACATTCTTTCCTTATTAGGATTCCCCGTATGCAGCTAACTGTTTTCCCAGTATATGTTTATATGTTTGAATTGCTTATGTTTAATTTAGAATACCTATAGCCATATACATGCATGACCAGTTTCACCTAGTTATGGAGGTACCATAACCATAACATTAGAGGCACTGATGTTATGACTTCACCACGGCGGAGTGATTGCTCGTGGCGTCCCTTTAGTTGTTGGCCATATATTATATTTATCATGTGGGGCGTATGGGTGCATCCTAGTTACATGTTTTTCAGCAGATTATTCAGTGTGAATGTGGTGTGTGCCTTGCATCCTTCACAAGGAGCTGATCCCTCCTACCCAAACCAGTATATTAAATTAGAGGCAGCCCCTCTAATTTGCATGATGAGGTCACCCCTCCAAGTATTCATGCACGGTGGATTTTCATGACCTATATTAGCTAATGGTAAAATATGTTAAACAATTTTCATAAGATAAACATAAGGCTTTTAAAACTATAAAACCAGTTTTATGAACATGTTCCAGGTTTTCCAGGACTTATACATTTCCGCTGCTATTAAGTCTTTATTATGTTTTAGTCATTTATACTATGTCTATATCCGTGCACTGAGCGTTTTGCTCAGCCGTTACTTTCCTTTCCATGTCCCAAAACGGCAGGTACTCAAGGACTGACTAGAGCATTTGGAGGACACGCATAGGATGGGAGCTACCTTAGATTCCTTCTCCTCTTGCCTTCATATTTATGCTTGTTTAGTCTTCCTTTTTGTTCATTTACTTTATTTATGTTTTGGGCTTATGTTTGGGAACCGATGTTTGATTCTGGTTTTCCCTATGGTCATATATGTTTAGTACATATTACCTTGCATGCTTTGATGACACGCCATAATTATGCGTGACATTCCATTATCAAAATGGGGTGTTACAGATACAATCGTGACACTTGTGTACTCGTTCTTCAATCAATCTAATTATGATGTTCTCTTACTCTTTTCCATTAGTTACTTCGATTACTATGTTAGGCTAAGCTCTTTGTGACTATATGGGTATGTGACTATGATTAGTGATGATGCTATGATATGATCCTTTATAATTTATTTCAAGCTAATGTTGTAGAACCATTTTACCACCTAGTTCTATAAACTATATTTTATCTAGATTTGATTTGTTACGATGGCTTGGCATGCAAATCGTTGTAATAAGTTTTTAAAGACTTCTATATGGTTTTGAATCTTTGGTTGGAGAAATCCGCTTAGAAACCGTGATAAAATATTGAGCTCATTGGCAACTTGTTTTGAGCTTAGTCGCTCGAATAAACATAAGTCTTGAATCACCCTAAGTAAGTTGTGTAAACACCATTTTGACGAAAAGGTTTATCACTCTTTACCTAACTAAACATATCTCGATCATTATTATCATCATCACGAACTCATACGAACTATCCCATATTAGTCATATTTGTTACTATTGTTATTCATATCAATTAATTCTTTCTTCAGTTATTATATTGATTACAAAAACAAAATTAAGTCTCAGCGAACGATCATGGCTTACCACTACAAAGCTATATTACGAACGAAAGGCTATACTTTCCCGTGTTCGTATTTCTAGTCCCTTGTTTTGTCTAAACCTTGTAATATAAATTTAAGACTTGCAAACCGAACATCACACGTCCTACACCACCAGCCTACCAAACCAATGATAGTCCACTATCCACTGCTTCCCCTGTGACCCCACAACAAATTTCCCCAACAACCTCGATCAACCACACCAATTCTACCTCTCCACCACGTGTTCCTCCCATGGCCCGACAACAAACTTCCTCCATCTCTAACTCTCCATTCTACGGTCCAACCATCACCTGAAGCTATCCATAACGCTCACCCTATGGTTACACGAGCAAAGTCTGGTATTTCAAAACCTCATAAACGTGTGTCTTTTCATGTTTCTACTTATTCAACTCTTCCTTGCTCTCATGTTTATGCTCTTCGGGAACCTAACTGGAAAGAAGTTATGCTATATGAATATAATGCTTTAATAACTAACGGAACGTAGGTTCTTGTGCCCCATCCAGCTAACGTTATTGTTGCTCGTTCTATTTGGCTTTTCGAACATAAATTTCATGAAGATGACTCACTATGCAGATATAAGGCTCTTCTTGTTGCCATCGAACGCAGTCAACAACAGGGTATTGATTGTGATGAGACACTTAGTCCGTTGGTTAAACCGGCTACCATTCGTACAGTTTGATTCTTGCAGTTTCTCGTCAGTGGCCTATTCATTAGCTTGACGTGAAGAATTCTTTTCTTCATGGTCATTTATCTGAGACAGTTTAGATGCACCAGCCTCCCAGGTTTGTTGATTCTACCAAACCTGATTATGTATGTCATTTACATAAATCATTATATGGCCTTAAGCAGGCTTCTCGAGCTTGGTTTCATCATTTTGCTAGCTTTTCTACTTGGGTTGGTTTTCAACATAGTAAAATTGATGCTTCTTTATTTGTTTATCGTTTTGGATCACACATTGCTTATCTCTTATTATATGTGGATGATATTGTACTTAGTGCATCATCTACATCATTGCTACAACGTATTATCGACTCTCTTCATAACGAGTTTGCAAAGACAAATTTGGGCTCACTTAATTAATTTCTTGGTATTTTTGCTTAACGGAATGCATCTGGTTTATTTTTATCACAATCCAAATATGTTGAAGAGATTCTTGAGAGATATCATATGCAGCAATGTAATCATTGCAAGATTCCGGTTGATACTGAATCCAAGATAGTTCCTGGTGGTGACTTGGTTTCTGATTCCACATGTTACCGTAGCTTGGTGGGTGCTCTTCGGTATCTTAATTTTACACGACCAGATATTTCTTATATTGTTCAACAGGTTTGTCTCTATATGCATGATCCCCGTGAGCCTCATCTTGCAGCTTTGAAGATGATTATTTGTTATGTACGTGGCACTCTTGATCATGGTCTTCAGTTGCATGTTTCTACTACCACTCAGCTCACTGCATACACCGATGATGATTGGGTAGGTTGCACAATCACCCGTCGCCCCACTTCTGGGTATTCTGTTTTCCTTGGGGATAATCTACTTTCATGGTCTGCTAAACGACAGTTTACTGTATCTCGTTCTAGTGTAGAGGCCAAATATTGGGGTGTTGCTAATGTTGTCGCTGAAACTGCATGGATACGTAATCTTTTGTTAGAATTACATGATACTTTGCATACGGATACTCTTTTTTACTGTGACAACGCTAGTGCCTTTTATCTTTCTACTAATCCAGTAAAACATCAACGTACTAAGCATATCGAGATTGATATACATTTTGATCGTGATTATGTGGCTTCCAGGCACGTGCGTTTTTACATATTCCATCTCGGTTTCAATATGCGGATATATCTTCACCAAGGGGCTTCTGAATACTTTATTTCTTGAGTTCCGTTCCAGTATAAACTTCCGAAGACCTCCTGTTCTAACTACAGGGGAGTATTAGCCGAATGAATATTAGCCATGTATTTATATTTATTTACTATCGGGCTTAGCCCATGTTAGTTATCTTATTGCACAAGATTAATCATGTATTTATATCTGATCATCAATAATAATGAAGACACACATAATTACCCAATTCAATACACATAGGGTTTAACAAGAACCAATGGCTAACGGTCCAGCGTACCACAACTAGTGTGAGGCTGATGTGTTTGTTTATAGATTGTGCATGATTCTTGTATTGGATACTCACTTATTTCCAAAAATTTCTCCCTGCTTATTTTTTCTCTCTAATCTCTATATGTCTTTCAGTTTTCGTGTGTGTTTACATCTTTATATCATCACACTAAAAGGGAGCGTGCAGATTTACACGAGTATGAATAAGAAAGGGTGTACAAGTATCGTATCAGGTGTGATTAAGCCAATTAACTATCGGGTGCAGTCTTGTTTGGGGGTTTGGTGCTTCTTGTGTAGAAGTGATGTAATATTTTTTGTATATACTTACTTTTAGGAAAAAGTAAGCAAACTACAGCAAGCGTTAAACAATTACGTTTTAGGAAAAACGTAAAAGCTTGACAAATGAGTTCGTTCTCCAAGGAAGGTTTTGTTTTGTGTGCCAAGTATTAAAACCTTATTTGGATTAATTTGTTTTTGGTGGTAAAAAGAGAGAAAAATAAAAAGACAGATTACACTACAATTAAACTAAGATGAAAAACGCGATTTCACGCAAAACGAAACGTAAAAATAAAAGTAAACTAAAAAATTTATAAAAATTGCGAATAAATCCTATAAAATATAACTAAGGTGGAAAAATCAATAAAATTTTTTGAAACTTTTTAAATTAATTATTATTTAATTTTGAAAACTAACTGAAGTCCTAAAATCAAAATAATTATCAAAAAACCCATTTAAAGATCTTTTATATTTTTCTAAGTATAAAAAGTATTTTTCAAAAAATTAAAACTATTTTTATCTATTTTTAATTGAATTAAAAAACAGAAAAAGAAATAATGTTTAAAAATAAATGAATAAAGGGAAAAATCTCAAACTAATTTAGAAAAGTCTTATAATTGATAAAACTATAAGGGAAAAATAAAAGTACAATCTAAATAAGCTCAATAATCCAGATATGGGCTTATTAGCTCACGGCTTGTAATAACAAAGAGGAAGCGAAAAGCTGATAAAGAGAAAACGGGGAGAGGTTTAACAAATAACAAGGACTAGCACACTGGATAACACATACAGTCCCCCAACGAGGGGCCCTGCGTTTGAAACCAGGCTAACATCCTTTTCGTACTCTTTTTTTAAGTTTTCTTTTCGGACAATTACAACCCTGTTAAGCTTTGGCTTATCAGGGAGGTTAGAATAAGCTAAAAATAAGAGAAATTCAGCTAGAAAATCCACAAACAGCACACAGTTAAGCTAAATAAGCAACACGGTGTAGAGTAAAATACGTCTTTTAGGAAAAAGAGCGTAATTAGGGCAAGTATAAACAAGTAGTTTAGGAAAACCACAAGTTATGACCCAAAGTGGGGATCGTTCTCAAGGAGGCTTGGTGTGTGTGTTAAGAGATGATTAACTTTGTGATTATATTTATGAGAAAAGAAAATAGAAATGAGATAAGAAGAGAATGACGGTTAGGATTATGGATTACACTAAGACGAAAAGTCGTACACGTAAAACCGTAAAAAATGAAAAAATTAAAAATTTACCCTAAAAATTCCTAGAAAATTGCAATAAATCCTAAATAATGTAATTAGAGTTTACAAAAAATAAAAAATCACTCAAACTTTTTATTTAATTAAATAATAATTTTTTAATACTAATTAAAGCAAAAAAAAATCAATTTAATTAACAAAAAGCCCAAATGAGATTTTTTCAATTGTAAACCTCTAAAATACCTTAACTAAATTTAAAACTATTTTTGATAATTTTAAAATTAATAAAAACTATTTAAAAACAATTAAAAACTATTTAAACTTAAAATAATTCTACAAATTAATCTAATGACAATAAAAATATTCTAAAAGTTGTAAAATCCCTAACTTAATGTATTTAACCTAAGAAAAATATAAAAACTTGAAAAATCTAAATTTTAATTTTTAATAATAAAATAATAATAAAATAATATTAAAAATCCAAAATTTATAAAAAATTCTAAAAAGTTGCAAACTAGCTTATTTTAACCTAATAAACACAGAAATGAAGTTGAAATTACAAAATTACCCCTAATGGGCCTAGAAATGGGCTAAAAGACAAAACAGTCCCTTAATGGGCTTAATTTTGGCCCAATAAGAAAAAGTCAACCAAATAAGCCCAAAACTTCCAGTCTGACTTAAAATTTGATTTTAAAAACAAAACTCTGAAGGCCCAAAAGCTGAAAGTGTGTATAAGCTAGCTTATTTCAAAGCAGCTTATTCTTAATGGGCTTTTTGGCCCATTAAGCTATAAGCTGATGCCATAAGCTCAAATTAGACACACAAGCTTCTTTTGAGTTACTTAAGAGATATGTAAAAAGAAAATTTGAAAAAGCACAAGAAATAAGCCTGAATAAGCAATAAGCTATTTTAACAAAACGACAAAATAGTCGTTTTCGAGTTCTAGGCCACCCCAAGAGTTGATTCAACTTTCAAAAGCTTTTAAATGACTTAACTAAGCTTAATCAACGAAAAGTTTTTCAATAAGCATACTCAGTAAGCTGGAAAAAGCAGATAAGCACTTAATTAAAAGTCAAACTTATGAGTTTTCTAGCAAAAAGTCAAAGCCAATGTCTGATAAGCTCCAGTTCAAACTAATGGGTCAAATGAGGAAGATTGATCACAAAAAATAAGTTGTTGTATGTCTGGATAAGCCAATATGGCTTATTAATAAGCTAGATCAAAATTAACACTAGCAGGGGCTAGTTTTGGGTGTTGAGCAGTGGAAACTTTTTCCACTACTTGACTTAATTGACTTTTTGTCTTTAGTGACTTTTTTGTAGATTCAAGTTTCACAAAGGCACCCAAATGATCAGTTAATCATAAGAGTCAATAGCAATCACAAAACCACAATCACAATCAGCCAGTTAGCACATTAAATCAAAACATCACCAGATCTAGCCCAGAGATGAACAATAAGCAGTTTTGGTTTAATAAGCACTATTAGCACAAATCAGCCAGCCAAACTTCACCAAATGCATACACAAGCTATAATTAATTCAAATGAACAAATCTAAACAGGTTTCATGCACTGATTTAAACCCTAGATCAAGATTCAAGCACCAAAAGTTACTGATGAACACTAGCAGGCAGTTCTAAACACTTTGCTTATATACTTGACAAACAAGCCAAATTCAAACACTCAAATCTTCAAACCAGGTTATATAAATTATGATTAAACACCTTTTATCCCTAAACATGCATATACTCTAGGTATTTCCAAAATTTTAGGTCAAAAACAGTCAAATCAAGTTAGATATAGCACAATGTTTAATTCAAGGTTTAAAAGCCAATAACTTGCAGAAACTAGCATACAACCAAGTGAATTACAGATACCAACTCAAACAAGGCACTTCCAATAACACAATAACAAACTATGATTCAAAACAGGTTAACCCAAACACCCTTTTATATTTTCAAATCAAAAGTATGATTTAGGTTAGCACATGCATTCATAAACATCAAAACATCAAACATGAACAGATTCAACAAGATTTGGAGCCCAAGAACAACACATACACAAGCAGAACTCAAATATCACAAATATCCAAAATTTTATCAGATTTGGGATTAAGGGTTCAAACCTCATGGATGTACATCCACACCCACGTATGTTTGAGCTTATGTGCTAGCAGGAACAAGCACACGCTTCCAATATCAAGCTGCTAAGATGGAACAAAGTTAGAAGCAAAAATATCAAAATCAGAAAAAGAGGTAAACTTGATTAATGCAACCTTTGTTCCCCACACTTGATTATCCCCAAGTTATAAGCCTCACAACACCTTGATATCACAATATCAGGGTGCTATGATCAACTTATTGCCCAAAAATTCCAAGGTTTGAACAAGACTTAGCAAAATATCAAGATTTAAGGAAAATATGCAAACTTTTGCACACTCCTTTAAAAACAAGTTTTAGGATTCAAGATAAGTAAACATGTAACAATAATAAGCAGGAAATAACAAATGGCACTTGACTTTTCTTCACCAATTTCAAACACACTTCATTAATGAAAATGAGATTTACAAAAATGTGAACTTAGGAAAATTCAAGAGAAAAAACTAAATGACTAAGTGCTATACCTTATATAGGCTAAGAGAAACCTAAATGCTGAATAATAAACGTAACCCTAATGATGTAGAAGTCCAAAATTGCCCTTGTGAAGTTTGAATAACTTGAGAATCATGTGACTTGTTCTTGGCATTTTGTAGTTGCTGGCAAGGTCAAATTGCATCCAAGGGTTTATAACAAGCTTAATATGTAAGCTGGAATGTGGATGGTTGGATTGCTCTGGCTATTTGGCAGTTTTCTCAAGAGTGTAGCAGGGGAATCTCTTGTGGGGTTCCAGGTTGATGTGGCACATGTTTTTAAGGTTGGGATGTGATTAAGGCACCATTAATCACTAATCTGGAGCATATGATGGTTTAATTAAAAGTAGATTAAGAAAACCCAAATGTGTTCTTAAGATGAATAGTGGGTGTGTTTGATCCGGTTTAGGATTTAAAAACATGTTAGGCGCCTTAATTAACTTATTTAATTAAGTTAGTTATGGCTGGTGTGAGTGGGTTATGATGTGGAGGTTTGGTGGATTCTGATTGGAGGAGAGGGTGAGTGGGGTGAGGTGGCAAGTGGTGATTGGTTAAGGTAAGTTGTGATGTTTGCCCAAATTGTTCCCTTACTTATTTTCTTCTTGTCATTCAGTTTTGAAACTTAATAAATCCGAATCCCTTTGTTATATAAGTTTCATTTTTCACACTTTAGCCCCCAAATACTTTTCCAAAGTATTTTTAGGGGTATTTCTTGCCATTTGTTGATTCTTGAAGGGTTGTTTTGGTATTTTATTCAATGATAATGGTCTTGACTTGTATGATTGCCATTTTGGAGGACTAATATTGACAAGTATTCATTTTTGAGGGACCATTCTTGCCAAGTCTTCAAAGTCAAGGGTCCTTTTGGTAATTTGACATTTTTAAAGGACCAAACTTGTAATTTATTGTAACTTGAAGTCCTTCATGGTATGTTAGACTTTGAGGAGGACTAATATTGACAATTTAGTTTTGTTGAGGGACTAAATTTGCCAATTCTTCAAAGTGGAGGGCCCTTTTTGTAATTTTGACAAACTTTAGGGACCAATCTTGTAATTATGAAGATACAAGGGTTTAAAGTGTCAATTCTTCACAATTGGAGGACCCTTCTTGCATAATCTTCAAATATTCAAGGGTTTGTGATGTTGGAGTTTTTACCACTCTTTAGGAAAAGAGCAATAAATAGGGCAAGTGAGCACGACGATTTAGGAAAACCGTGTGTGAATGACCCTAAGTGAGTTCGTTCTCGAGGAGGCTAGTGCGTTGTGTATTGAATTGATATTGATTTGTGATTATATGATTGAGAAAGAAATGGGATTAGAAGAGAAAGACGGTTACAAAGACGAATTAAACTACGACGAAAAAGGCGAACACGTAAAATCGTAAATAGTGGCAAAATTGAATTTTTAACATGAAAATTCCTAAAAATTACTAAAAATCCCCAATAATATTCTAAGAGTTACAAAAAATCCAAACTTGCTAAAACCTTTTAATTAATTAGATAATGACTTTTTAATGCTAATTAAAGCCCTAAAAATCACTTTTAATTATTAAAAAGCCTTAAACAAGATCTAATAGTTTGTAAACCTCAAAAATATCCTAATTAAGCTAAAAACTATTTTTAAAAATTTTAAAACCAAATTAAACTATTTTTAAATATTTAAAAACTATTAAAATCAATTAAATCTTAAATTCATTCTAGAAATTAAATGAAAAGTCCTAAAAATATTTGGAAAGTGACAAAACTCCTAATTAAGTGTTCTTAACCTAGGAAAAATGTAAAAACTAAAAAAATCAAACTTCAATTTTTAATAATAAAATAATATTAAAATATTCAAAAAAAAAATAAAAAGTTTATAAATAAATTCTAAAAAATTACCAAAAATCCTAAATAAAGTAACTAAAACAAAAATGCAATCCAAATTTTCTGAAACCTATTTAATAATTTTATATTGAATTTTAAAGTTAGCTAAAAACCCTAAAATCCTATAAAATCAAAAATAAGCTAATTTGAAAACCTAAATAGCTGTAAACCTCAAAAGTATGATTAAAAACCTAAAAATTATTTTTTTAGATTTTTAGTATACCTTTTACTATTTTTTAATGACTTTCTAAAATAAAAACTTAAAATAACCCTAATAAATTAATTAATAAAGGGAAAAATATACTTTTTGCTCAGAAAAGTCAAAAACCCTAATATAAACTTAAGAAAAATGTTAAACAGTGAAAACCTCAAAGAAATAAGCCAGAATAAGCTTATTTATAAGCTGTTAATCAAATAAGCTACTTATCAAACAACCCTTAAATAGATTGTGAAATGAAACTTAAACGTAAAAAACCATCCGGATCACTGGTAAACACGTTACTCCTCCAAACGGGAGGTCGCGTGTTCGAGCCCAGGCCAGGTGAGTTTTTGCTATTTATTTTTTTTTCTTTTCTTTAAAAAACACAAACCAGTAACTATTTTACTCACTAAAACACAAACACAAATCAAATTAAACAAGATTTAAGCTTAGGAAAGCAAAAAAGGTGCCCAGAAACAAGTATGTTTCTGATGAACACACAAGTGTTTCTTCACTTGTGCAGTTTTTACCAAGAGGAGCTTGGTTTTGATTTTGGTGATGTATTGATGGACAATCAGGCACCCTTATACTCTTTGGAGTATAAGGAGTCAAAATAAACTCAAAAACAGGCAGGTTACAACAAAATCAAGCACACAATGCCAAAATCAAGTTGCTGATAAAGGACTAGGAAGGTCTGAGAGTTTTGCTGATAAACTTGGCACCAAAATGATTTTCAATGGCTAATATCTATCATACAAACTCCCCAAATGACATATGTGCAATCACAAACCCTCAAGCAACCTATTGTCTAGCAGGTTAACAAATTTGAAGGCTCAAATCCACACAAATGATCAGAAAAGTGAAGTGACAGATTTCAAGCTATCTTTTCCAACTTTTAAGCATGCACTTTGCTAAAAACTCTTCCAAATGAGAAACCAAACTAGCATACAACCTATTTAGTACCTAATGAGTGATTGTAAACTGGTTTTAACACAAAACTTTAACAAAAATCTTGACTAAAACACAAATCCAAACACTCCTTATAAAACTGATAATGAAATTTTAACAAAGCAAATCTTGACAAATCTCAATCAAACTATTTCTAAACACTCTTATCATGCATCCTAAACCAAATGAACTCAAATTACACAAACATAAACAAATTTTAACACTTTTCAAGCAGATTCACTCAAATCACATAAATGAAAATGAAAACAAGGGATTTTTACCTTGAGGGACTTACATCCAAGTCCCTCAGTGACAGCCAAGTCACCTCCTATAGGCTGGGGCCTATGCTGGACCTTGGACAACAGGATTCAACACAACCCTGCTAAGAAAAAGTGAACAAACAATATGACTAAAATCTGATTTTTCTTAAACCTTTTTAAAACCTTTCTTACAAACTTTGAACCAATGAAAATCCTCCTTTGATATTACTTAAACAAACTAACTTGAAACCCTGAAGAACCAACCCTGAAACAAGATTTCAACAAGTGAAATCAATGTTTCAGAAACTTTTGAAAACAGAACTGAACTTTTAAAATAAGACTTGAAAAAGTAAATAAGCAATAAAATAAGACACAATCACAAAGCAGAAAGTAAGAGTGGATCTTTGTTTCTCATCAACATCTCAAAACCATTTTTCATTCAAATAAAAACGGCTTTACATGGAAGTGACAAAGGAGAAAGAAAGAACCAGAGTAAAATGCTAAGTCCTATGGCTTTATATAACAGCCTACAGATCTTTCTAGATACTTGAATAAAATATTAAACAGCTAAAACCCTAATGCTGAAATGCCAAGTATGCCCTCTTGGTTGTTGACTGAAGATTGGGTCAAAAATCGTCCATGTGATTTTTCTGCCTTCTTCACATGTTTGCCAGCAGTGGAAAGTGATCTTGGCCGTTTAAATGTTCTTGGGGACAAAGGAATATGTGTGAAACGTTGGATGTGTCGGGTTTAGGGTTTGGGGGAAAACGACGCAGCAGGGGAGGGTCCCACAAGACACATGGGTGTGTCTTGTGGTGTTTTGGGTTGTGAGTTTTGGTGAGGTGGAGTGCAATCAAGGATCTGGAGGAGAAGGGACAAAAACCCTTTGGATTGAGGGTGATTAAGGATGGGGAATTTAGGGTTTAAGGAGGGATTAGGGGTAGTTTAATCTAAAAAGGGAAATAGATTAATTTAAAAATCTGTTTTGGTGGGAAGGGGTTTGACCATTTGACCTATTTAAATAAACCGGTTTTAATTAAATGGGTTGGACGGGTAGGGTAATTGGGTTAATGGGTTATTGGGTGGGTATTGATGACGTGTAAGGATATGAGTGGTGGTGAGAGTTTGGTTGTCTGGCAAAATTGGCCCCTCTCTTTTACTTCTTCTTTCACTTTGTATTAAATGGCAATAAACTCCAATTTCTTTGTAAATCAACTTTCAGCTTTTGGCATTTTTGGCACATATTGTTTATAAACTTGAAACAAGGACTAAACATGCAATTTCTTCATTCTTCAAGGACTGTTTTTGACATGTCTTTATACTTCAAGGCTTTGACTTGTTTGTTGACTTCTTGGAAGACCAATATTGACAATTTAGTTTTGTTGAGGGACTAAATTTGCCAATTCTTCAAAGTTAAGGGTCCTTTTTGTAATTTTGACAAACTTTAGGGACCAAACTTGTAATTATGAAGATACAAGGGTATAAAGTGTCAATTATTCAAACTTGGAGGACCAATCTTCATAATTCTTCAAATCTTCAAGGGTTTACTTTGGAAAATTCTTCATTAGGGCTTGGTTCATCGTGCCCTCATGCAATGCTAGAATAAAGTATCGTAGCATATCCAAAATTTAATTTTATTCACTTTATTGAAATAATAAACTAGCTACACTACCACTATTACTACTACTTGCGTTTTAGACATAATGTATGATTTTCATCGCAAAATGGGACGTTTAGGTTCATAGAATAAGAACACGTGAATGCTTCGTTAGAAATAATTTCGTTGTCCTCGATTTTCACTCTAATTCCATGCCAAGCGTGCAACGAGATCATTGTCATTATAAGTTAGTAATGCTAACACTACTCATATGCCCTAATCACGTACTTATTCTCCCATTATTCCTAAGTTGTATCTCTTATATTTTAGTATGTCTTGAATTTTCACGAGGATACATTGTTGACTTATGCGATAATAGAGATTTAGGTCTAAAAATAGAGTCCTAACGGTGTAACTAAGACCATCAAATCAATAACCCCTCCTAATAGACAACGATGTTAAAAAATTAAGTTGACAAGAAGAATCGATAAACACGGTTTTATAACGGTTTTGAACATGAGACTTATTACCAAGACTTTTATACGCCCCCTAACGGAAGGACCTTATTATCTTTGGTTTACCTCCATCTTTTATTCAACTTCGCCATGAAGCTTTTATTATGACTTCGGTCTTGCCTTGCCTTTTATTATCCGCCTCATCGGTGGTTTTATTAGCCAAAGACGTATATCCTCACGCTAAAGCGAATTTTGGATCTTTAAAGCTTCGAAGATTAAGGCTTGATTCACTTTCAATTTTGCATAGATTTTAGGCCTTGTGGGGCTTCAAATTGTTTGCTAGATTTAGGTGAGCACTTGAAATCTTATTATTGGGTGAAGCTTTCGATTATTAGGGTGCCAATACTTCAAAACCGTGACGCTGGCGATACCTTAATGTCTTCCCAATTAAATTACACGGAAGTTACTAGAAAAGACTAGAAACCCAACAATCCTAACTAAACCGCTAAGTCAATATTTATTAAGCAAAAAAAAAAATTTACAAGCGAAGGGAGAATAAGCAAATAACGAGAACACATGAGTTTTTGAAAGAATACGAGTACTCTACGTTTAGCATAGTAACTTATAATTAACTCTATCATTTCTCGTCCTCATTTAAGAGACTTAGCCTAATGTGTAGTTAAGGAATCAAAGCTAAGTGCTCAACACGCACGGTCGAGTCAAAAATTACTCTTATTCTCGCCATCGGAAAACCTACATTCGTGTCTTCAAACACTTATAAAACATGGGAAAATTTTTAAAATTTGGCCATTTTTAGCCTTATTTTGCAACAAAACGATAAACAAAACGATAAACTTTGGAAAGCGTGAAGGTTTAGCAAGGCAAGTATCTATTCACCCCCCATACTAAAGTTAAACATTGTCCTCATTGTTTCGAGTCTAGGGGTGCAAACACCCCCATACTAAAGACGTAGTCGAATGTCTAATCTAGCATGGAAAGGGTGTAACCAATAAATTAATAGCCGTTTATGAAGTGTGCTAATAACCTAAGGTTAGAACAATCAAGGATATATCATGGATATTGAGAAATGTCTCCAAAGCAAACGATCGAGTGCTCCCATAAAACGAACACGAGAGGCTCCAATCGTGAAGATCATGATCTAAAAACCACAATTCACAAACAACCACGGAACAAAGGTTGGAAGGGCACAAATCCCCACACGTAAGCTACATTAGAAAGCGATAATATGTACATAGGATAAGCATGGGTCTCCCCCACGAGGCACCTCGTTTTTGATTACCGAATCATGAGCTCGACTCGATCCCCTCAATACTAATTATCATTGGGGAAGGTGACTTGGTCGAGGTAGTTCAAGGATGGAACTTCCCCGCCAAAGTAGTGCTTCAACCTATGTCCATTCACCTTGAAGTTAGGACCATCATCTTGAGCTAGCTCGATGGTCCCATATGGAAATACTTGAGTCACGGTGAATGGACCGGACCAACAGGAATTCAATTTACCGGAAAAGATTTTCAATCTTGAATTAAAAAGCAAAACTTGTTCCCCAATGTTAAAAACCCGGTTTTTAGTTTTAGAATCATGCAACTTTTTAGTTTTCTCTTTATAAATCAATGAATTTTCATAAGCAATGTCTCTCAATTCATCTAATTCATTCAATTGCATTTTCCGGTGTTTTCTCGCGGTCTCCATATCATCATTACAATGCTTTAGGGCCCAATAAGCCTTGTGTTCTAATTCGATAGGCAAATGACAATTCTTTCCATACACAAGCTTATAGGGAGTGCACCCAATGGGCGTCTTATGAGCGGTCCTAAAGGCCCATAAAGCATCGTCCAACTTATCCGACCAAGTTTGTCGGTTTCTCCTATGGATCTCTCCAAGATCCTCTTCAACGCTCGGTTTGAAACCTCGACTTGCCCACTCGTTTGTGGGTGATAAGCCGTAGAAAGACGATGTGTAACCCCATATTTCCTTAGAACCCTTTCAAATTGGTCATTACAAAAATGGGTTCCACGATCGCTTATGATAGCACGAGGGGTTCCAAACCGAGAAAACAATTGCTTCAAAAACTTGACTACCACACGAGCATCATTGGTGGGCAAGGCCTTGGCCTCCACCCACTTAGAAAGGTAGTCAACCGCAACGAGAATGTACTTATTACCACGAGATTATGGGAACGGCCCCATAAAGTCTACTCCCCAAACGTCAAAGATCTCACATACTTGAATGATATTTTGTGGCATTTCATCTTTTTGTGAGGCTTTTCCTTGTCGTTGGCATGCATCACACGACTTCACAAGATCTTGTGCATCTCGGTAAATAGTAGGCCAAAAGAAGCCGACATCAAACACCTTTTTAGCCGTGAGATTAGCACCGTGGTGACCACCCGTGGGTCCCTCATGGCAAGCTCTTAGGATGTTAGAAGCTTCGGTGCCAAATACACAACGTCGGATGATTTGATCCGCACAAGTTCGAAACAAGTAAGGGTCGTTCCAAAAGTAGAACTTGACGTCACGAAAGAATTTTCGTTTTTCTTGAGTCGTCATACCCTTAATGATGAAGTTGCCCGCATGGTAATTTGCAAAATCCGCAAACCATGGGGTGGAAGAATCAAGCTTAGAATTCACTACACCAAGTGTCTCGAGCGGAAATGTTTCGGTGATTTCCTTGGGCTCGTAAACACTTTGGTGAGGATCTTCCAAACGAGAGAGATGATCGGCCGCTAGATTCTCGGCTCCTTTTTTGTCAACGATTTTGTGATCAAATTCTTGAAGGAGGAGAATCCAACGAAGTAATCTAGGCTTAGCATCTTGCTTTGCCATAAGATACTTAATAGCCGAGTGGTCCGTATACACTATGCATTTCGTCAAGACGAGGTAAGGTCGGAATTTCTCAAATGCATACACCACGGCAAGGAACTCCTTTTCCGTTGTAGTGTATTTAAGTTGAGCCTCGGTCATCATCTTGCTAGCATAGTGAATAGGCAAGAAGTGCTTATCATGACGTTGCCCCAAAACGGCCCCAATAGCGTAATCACTAGCATCACACATAAGCTCAAAGGGGAGATTCCAATTGGGAGCAACAAGAATGGGAGCTTCGGTAAGTTTCCTCTTAAGGATCTCAAAGGCTCGTACACAATCTTCGTCAAATACAAAACGTGCCTCTTTTTCAAGAAGATGTGTAATGGGTCGAGAAATCTTCGAAAAATCCTTGATGAATCGTCGATAAAAGCCCACGTGGCCTAGGAAACTCCTAACTCCCTTGACGGTTTTGGGATGAGGTAATTTGGCGATGACGTCTATCTTAGCTTGATCTACCTCAATCCCCGCTTTCGAGACCTTGTGCCCTAAGACGATTCCACTCTTAACCATAAAATGACATTTTTCCCAATTGAGCACAAGGTTGGTTTCCTCACAACGTTTTAACATTCTCTCTAGGTTCGACAAACACGAAGTGAAAGAATCACCAAACACGGAAAAGTCATCCATGAAGACTTCCATCGTCTTCTCGATCATATCATGAAAAATAGCCATCATGCATCGTTGAAAGGTTCCCGGTGCATTGCAAAGTCCGAATGGCATTCTACGATAGGCAAACGTTCCATATGGACACGTAAACGTAGTTTTTTCTTGATCACGAGGATCGATGGGAATTTGGAAGTAACCGGAAAAACCATCTAAAAAGCAATAGAAATCGTTTCCCGCAAGACGCTCCAACATTTGGTCCATGAAGGGCAAGGGAAAATGGTCTTTTCGAGTGGCTTCATTCAACTTACGATAGTCGATGCACACTCTCCATCCGGTCACGAGTCTAGTGGGAATCAACTCGTTGGCATCGTTTGGCACAACGGTCATTCCTCCCTTTTTAGGGACACAATGAATAGGACTCACCCAAGGGCTATCGGAAATAGGGTAAATCATTCCCGCGTCAAGGAGTTTAAGGACCTCCTTTTTTATGACGTCGTGAATTTTGGGGTTCACCCTCCTTTGACTTTGGATTGTTGTCTTGAAATCCTCCTCCATTAAGATTTTGTGGGTACAAAACTTGGGATCGATTCCCTTAATGTCGGATAACTTCCAAGCAATCGCCCCTTTGTGATCCTTTAGAACATCGACAAGTGCGGTTTTTTCATCATTCGAAAGATCCTTCGCAATAATAACCGGCAACTTGTCGTCCTCCTCCAAATAGACATATTCGAGGTAAGGAGGTAAATCTTTCAACTCGAGAATAGGTGGTTCCTCAAGTGAAGATTTGGGCTCGATACTCATAACCTCCTCGGGTGGAGGAAATGGGAAATCGTTAAGAAAATCCTTGATAATCGAGAAGTCCTCATCGTTGTCGAGGTCTTCGTCACAAGTACGTGGAACATCGAATTCTTCCAACGTAAAACCACCACCTTCAAATGGAGTGAAGGTTGGTGTCGAATTATCAAGAATTGGATCTAACATAGTGGGATTGCCACTAGTTTCTTCATCACCAAACCCTAAAACTTCTTGTGAAAATTCCTCGCAAACCACGTCGATCATATCAACGAGGTTTATGGTAGCAACGGAATAAACATGAGAAAGTTGAGAATTTTGAGTTGCGTTTATAACAAGTTCCTCGTCGTTGAAACGTAAGGTGATCTTTCTAGCATGCACATCAATTAAAGCCATAGACGTATCTAAAAACGAACGACCTAAAATAAGAGGAACTTGAGGATCCGTGGGGATATCGACAACGATAAAGTCTACGGGATAGTAGAACTTCCCCACTTTCACAAAAACGTCTTCCGCCAAACCACATGCGAGAATCGTGGAATGGTCGGCCAACTCAATAGACATTCGTGAAGGAGTAAGATTAGGAAGATTGAGCGACTTGAAGATTGCAAGTGGCATCAAGTTAATGCTAGCACCAAGATCGGCCAAGGCATAGCATTCTTCCATATCTTGAATTGCACAAGGGATCAAAAATTTACCGGGATCACCGACTTTTTGAGGTATGCGATTAAGATAAACCGACGAACAACTAGACATTTGGTGCAATTTCTCCTTGTTGTTCAACATACTCTTAAAGTTAGCGGCAAATCGAGGCATCATGACCAAAGCATCGGCGAAACTCACATTAAGGTGCATCTCACGAAACATTTTCATAAAAAGCTCAAATTGGTAGTTGTCGCGCTCTTGTCGTTTCTCCTTCCTAAGTCTCGATGGGTAAGGCAAGGGTGGTGTGGGTTGGGGCATAGGCATAGCCTTTGGAATCTCGGGTTCCAATGTTGGTAAAGGGTCGACCGTAGGTGTGGCATGAGCGGTACTTTGTGGGCTTGAAATATGCTCCTTTTCGACCACCACCTCGGGTTCTTCCTCAATTTCCTCCACCGTTGGAGTAATTGGTTGAGGAGTCGGTTCTTTAAGTGTCTTACCACTTCGTGTGGTGATCACTTTCATCTCTCCCTTCGGGTTTGAAACGGTGTTACTAGGTAGACCACTCGAAGTAGAGGCTTTGTTCCCCATGACGGCTTCTAAAATGGCATTAAGCTTAGTATCTTGACTATTAAACTTCAAATCTTGACTAGCGGCTTTTTGGTCAATTCTTTGTTCAAGCCTAACATGACTTTGTTCAATCTTATTGTTTTGACCTCTAATTTGATTAGCAAAATCATTTTTCAACTCATTTCTCATGTTAAGATTTTCTTTCACAAAGTTAGCCAACTCCTTAGTGTTTTTAGCCGTGTCCCTAACTTGACTAGCCAATTGCTCTTGAATGTTTTCCAAAATCTTATCATTTGCCGTGGCGTAATTCAAAAAGTCCATTGGAAGTTCTTTTGTGTAAACATATTGAAGACCTTGACTTGTGTTTTGAAAATTACGGTTTTGGTTTTGATTTTTCAGTTGGCTACTAGTTCCTTGATTCCCATAGTTGTTATTACCCTTAAAATTGTTCCTTTGATTGCTTTGGTAACCAACTTGATTGTTTCGATAATTGTTAGCATTTTGATTTGGTGGAAAACCCGGTGGAGTCAATTGATTAGTGCGAGGAACTTGACCGTTTTGGTTATAAGTTCCCGCGGCCGCGAAGGCACTCGAAGTGTTACCACCGTTGGTAATGCACTCGGAATAATCGTGAGCTCCACCACAATACATACAAGAAACCTCAACCGCTTTAATCGTAGCGGGAGCGGGTTGTTCACCAACTTTAAACTCAATTAACAATCCTTTCAACTTATCAAAAATTTTGTTCTCCAAATTAGCCTCGATTTGGCAAGCATCAACGGTGTGTGACAATGAAGGCGAAGACGAAGACGAAGTCTTACGATCACTTGACGTGCTACGAGGGCTATACACCTTAGACCTATTCTCAATGATTAACAATGCTTCCTCGACCGTCTTACACAAAAAATTACCACCCGCGGCGGCATTAAGATAATCACGCTCATGATCGTTCAAGCCATTGTAAAACGTGTCAATTTGATGCAAGTCGGAAAAACCATGATGAGGACATTCGTGCAACATTTCCTTAAACCTATTCCAAGCCGTTGAAAAACTCTCATTATACTCTTGTGAAAACTTTGAAATCTCGTTTTTCAAGTGCGTAGTCTTAGAGGGCGGAAAAAATTGGTTCACGAATTTTGAAACGAGATCCTTCCACGTCAATATAGAATTGGGTGGCTCTTTCTCTAACCAAATTTTTGCGGGCCCCGCTAAGGAATACGGAAAAAGCATCATCTTAATCGAGTCGTTTGAGACGTCCTTAAACTTGCATGTGGCAGTGAGACGATTAAATTGGCGAATGTGGTTATGAGGGTTGTCCTTTTCGTCACCTCGAAACTTGTTGTTTTGAATCATGGACAACAAACCCGTCTTAACCTCAAAATTCTCCGCAAGGATAGCGGGAATCACAATCGCTTCTCCATAACCCTCGGTGGGTGCTTGAAGCAACTCCATCATAGTTCGATTAGCCATGGGTGCTTCTTTCACTACAATGGGTTCGTCAATAGGAGACTCCTCACTAGAAGGAGTGATGGATTTGTTTCTTCGTTTACGAGCACGTCTTGCTTTAGAGCGAGTTTGCATAAACGTCACGTACAACGAGAAAGCGAGCAAAGAAGATTCTTTTTGGTGTTTTTACTTTTTCAATTTTTTTTTGTGGTTTTTGATTGTTTTTACTTTTTTTGGATTTTTGGAATTTATTAGTAGACACAAATCTACAAATCTCCTCTTTAATCAAATCTCTCGATTAAAGAAGCCTCAAGGAATGAAAACGATCACGTGAAGTGAACGCCTTCGATGACTTTAGAACGATGGTGGAACACCAAATCGTTCAAGAGGGTTTAATCAATAGAAACCAAGAAAATATATATGATACTTAGTAATACTTTGGGCGGCAAAACCCTCGATTAGCTTTCAAAATCAAAATACGCACAAGCAAGCGGAGGAAACGAGGCGGCGCGAAGCACTTAAGAGCCTTTTTCCTTTAGGTCGTGAAATACAACCGCCTTATACCCACCTTATAGTTTGTATTTCTCAAAATCGAGCTTCACGAAAGTATTTATCTATTTTTGCCTTTTTCTTTGGTTTGAGATTCAAATACAATGATTGGGTAATGACCTCCCAAGTCAAGGTTGTGATTTCTCACGTATTTGGAGTACTTGTAAATTTATTGTTCTACGTATACAATATAGTAATAGTGTTCACAAAAAACGAAAAACCGATAATACGTATTAATAGAGTGCTACTAATACAAATACTATTATGGCTAATATTAAAAAAAACAATGGTTCAATCAAAACACAACACGCCTCCCCGGCAGCGGCGCCAAAATGATGTTGGAGTTTTTACCACTGTTTAGGAAAAGAGCAATAAATAGGGCAAGTGAGCACGACGATTTAGGAAAACCGTGTGTGAATGACCCTAAGTGAGTTCGTTCTCGAGGAGGCTAGTGCGTTGTGTATTGAATTGATATTGATTTGTGATTATATGATTGAGAAAGAAATGGGATTAGAAGAGAAAGACGGTTACAAAGACGAATTAAACTACGACGAAAAAGGCGAACACGTAAAATCGTAAATAGTGCCAAAATTAAAATTTTAACCTGAAAATTCCTAAAAATTACTAAAAATCCCCAATAATATTCTAAGAGTTTACAAAAAATCCAAACTTGCTAAAACCTTTTAATTAATTAGATAATGACTTTTTAATGCTAATTAAAGCCCTAAAAATCACTTTTAATTATTAAAAATCCTTAAACAAGATCTAATAGTTTGTAAACCTAAAAAAGATCCTAATTAAGCTAAAAACTATTTTTAAAAATTTTAAAACCAAATTAAACTATTTTTAAATACTTAAAAACTATTAAAATCAATTAAATCTTAAATTAATTCTAGAAATTAAATGAAAAGTCCTAAAAATATTTGGAAAGTGACAGAACTCCTAATTAAGTGTTCCTAACCTAGGAAAAATGTAAAAACTAAAAAAAATCAAACTTCAATTTTTAATAATAAAATAATATTAAAATATTCAAAAAAAAAATAAAAAGTTTATAAATAAATTCTAAAAAATTACCAAAAATCCTAAATAATGTAACTAAAACAAAAATGCAATCCAAATTTTCTGAAACCTATTTAATAATTTTATATTGAATTTTAAAGTTAGCTAAAAACCCTAAAATCCTATAAAATCAAAAATAAGCTAAATTGAAAACCTAAATAGCTGTAAACCTCAAAAGTATGATTAAAAACCTAAAAATTATTTTTTTAGATTTTTAGTATACCTTTTACTATTTTTTAATGACTTTCTAAAATAAAAACTTAAAATAACCCTAATAAATTAATTAATAAAGGGAAAAATATACTTTTTGCTCAGAAAAGTCAAAAACCCTAATATAAACTTAAGAAAAATGTTAAACAGTGAAAACCTCAAAGAAATAAGCCAGAATAAGCTTATTTATAAGCTGTTAATCAAATAAGCTACTTATCAAACAACCCTTAAATAGATTGTGAAATGAAACTTAAACGTAAAAAACCATCCGGATCACTGGTAAACACGTTACTCCTCCAAACGGGAGGTCGCGTGTTCGAGCCCAGGCCAGGTGAGTTTTTGCTATTTATTTATTTTTTCTTTTCTTTTAAAAACACAAACCAGTAACTATTTTACTCACTAAAACACAAACACAAATCAAATTAAACAAGATTTAAGCTTAGGAAAGCAAAAAAGGTGCCCAGAAACAAGTATGTTTCTAATGAACACACAAGTGTTTCTTCACTTGTGCAGTTTTTACCAAGAGGATCTTGGTTTTTATTTTGGTGATGTATTGATGGACAATCAGGCACCCTTATACTCTTTGGAGTATAAGGAGTCAAAATAAACTCAAAAACAGGCAGGTTACAACACAAAATCAAGCACACAATGCCAAAATCAAGTTGCTGATAAAGGACTAGGAAGGTCTGAGAGTTTTGCTGATAAACTTGGCACCAAAATGATTTTCAATGGCTAATATCTATCATACAAACTCCCCAAATGACATATGAGCAATCACAAACCCTCAAGCAACCTATTGTCTAGCAGGTTAACAAATTTGAAGGCTCAAATCCACACAAATGATCAGAAAAGTGAAGTGACAGATTTCAAGCTATCTTTTCCAACTTTTAAGCATGCACTTTGCTAAAAACTCTTCCAAATGAGAAACCAAACTAGCATACAACCTATTTAGTACCTAATGAGTGATTGTAAACTGGTTTTAACACAAAACTTTAACAAAAATCTTGACTAAAACACAAATCCAAACACTCCTTATAAAACTGATAATGAAATTTTAACAAAGCAAATCTTGACAAATCTCAATCAAACTATTTCTAAACACTCTTATCATGCATCCTAAACCAAATGAACTCAAATTACACAAACTTACACAACTTTTAACACTTTTCAAGCAGATTCACTCAAATCACATAAATGAAAATGAAAACAAGGGATTTTTACCTTGAGGGACTTACATCCAAGTCCCTCAGTGACAGCCAAGTCACCTCCTATAGGCTGGGGCCTATGCTGGACCTTGGACAACAGGATTCAACACAACCCTACTAAGAAAAAGTGAACAAACAATATGACTAAAATCTGATTTTTCTTAAACCTTTTTAAAACCTTTCTTACAAACTTTGAATCAATGAAAATCTTCCTTTGATATTACTTAAACAAACTAACTTGAAACCCTGAAAGAACCAACCCTGAAACAAGATTTCAACAAGTGAAATCAATGTTTCAGAAACTTTTGAAAACAGAACTGAACTTTTAAAATAAGACTTGAAAAAGTAAATAAGCAATAAAATAAGACACAATCACAAAGCAGAAAGTAAGAGTGGATCTTTGTTTCTCATCAACATCTCAAAACCATTTTTCATTCAAATAAAAACGGCTTTACATGGAAGTGACAAAGGAGAAAGAAAGAACCAGAGTAAAATGCTAAGTCCTATGGCTTTATATAACAGCCTACAGATCTTTCTAGATACTTGAATAAAATATTAAACATCTAAAACCCTAATGCTGAAATGCCAAGTATGCCCTCTTGGTTGTTGACTGAAGATTGGGTCAAAAATCGTCCATGTGATTTTTCTGCCTTCTTCACATGTTTGCCAATAGTGGAAAGTGATCTTGGCCGTTTAAATGTTCTTGGGGACAAAGGAATATGTGTGAAACGTTGGATGTGTCAGGTTTAGGGTTTGGGGGAAAACGACGCAGCAGGGGAGGGTCCCACAAGACACATGGGTGTGTCTTGTGGTGTTTTGGGTTGTGGGTTTTGGTGAGGTGGAGTGCAATCAAGTATCTGGAGGAGAAGGGACAAAAACCCTTTGGATTGAGGGTGATTAAGGCTGGGGAATTTAGGGTTTAAGGAGGGATTAGGGGTAGTTTAATCTAAAAAGGGAAATAGATTAATTTAAAAATCTGTTTTGGTGGGAAGGGGTTTGACCATTTGACCTATTTAAATAAACCGGTTTTAATTAAATGGGTTGGACGGGTAGGGTAATTGGGTTAATGGGTTATTGGGTGGGTATTGATGACGTGTAAGGATATGAGTGGTGGTGAGAGTTTGGCTGTCTGGCAAAATTGGCCCCTCTCTTTTACTTCTTCTTTCACTTTGTATTAAATGGCAATAAACTCCAATTTCTTTGTAAATCAACTTTCAGCTTTTGGCATTTTTGGCACATATTGTTTATAAACTTGAAACAAGGACTAAACATGCAATTTCTTCATTCTTCAAGGACTGTTTTTGACATGTCTTCATACTTCAAGGCTTTGACTTGTTTTTTGACTTCTTGGAGGACCAATATTGACAATTTAGTTTTGTTGAGGGACTAAATTTGCTAATTCTTCAAATTTAAGGGTCCTTTTTGTAATTTTGACAAACTTTAGGGACCAAACTTATAATTATGAAGATACAAGAGTATAAAGTGTCAATTCTTCAAACTTGGAGGACCAATCTTCATAATTCTTCAAATCTTCAAGGGTTTACTTTGGAAAATTCTTCATTAGGGCTTGGTTCATCGTGCGGCTTCGTTTCCCGTGTTCGTTTTTGACTGATTCTTGTGATCTTTTGTCATTTTCTCAATATCCGTACCTAAAATACACAAGCAACAAACACAAGCATATATTTGGGTATTTTGATGATATTTAATGCATTTTAAGCCCTAATTGGACGATGAGACTATGTATAAAAGCAGTCTCATCAGTTTGTCTTAGAAAATCTTCATTAGGGCTTGGTTCAATGTGCGGCTTCGTTTCCCGTGTTCGTTTTTGTATGATTCTTGTGATCTTTTGTCATTTTCTCAATATCCGTACCTAAAATACACAAGCAACAAACACAAGAATATATTTGGCCATTTTCATGATATTTAATGCATTTAAAGCCCTTTTTGGACGATGAGACTATGTATAAAAGCAGTCTCATCACTCACCCATACAAAACCATTGCCGTGCCCTCACACGATGCTAGAATAAAGTATCGTAGCACCTCCAAAATTCATTTTTATTCACATTTATTGAATGATAAAATAGCTACACTACTACTATTACTTCTACTTGCGTTTTAGACATAATGTATGATTTTCATCGCAAAATGGGACGTTTAGGTTCATAGAACAAGAACACGTAAATGCTTCGTTAGAAATAATTTCATCGCCTCGATTTTCACCCCAATTCCATGCCAAGCGTGCAACGAGATCATTGTCATTATAAGTTAGTAATGCTAACACTACTCATATGCCCTAATCACGTACTTATCCTCCCATTTTCCTAAGTTGTATCTCTTATATTTTATTTTGTCTTGAATGTTTCACGAAGATACATTGTTTGACTTATGCGATAATAGAGATTTAGGTCTAAAAATAGAGTCCTAACGGTGTAACCAAAACCATCGAGTTAATGACCCCTCCCAATAGACAATGATGTCAAAAAATTAAGTCAATAAGAAGGATCGATAAACACGGTTTTTAACGGTTTTGAACATGAGACTTATTACCAAGACTTTTATACGCCCCCTAACGGAAGGGCCTTATTATTATAGGTTTACCTTCATCTTTTATTCAACTTTGCCATGAAGCTTTTATTATGACTTCGGTCTTGCCTTGCCTTTTATTATCCGCCTCATCGGTGATTTTATTATGGCCAAAGATGTATATCCTCCCGCTAAGGCAAATTTTGGATCTTTAAAGCTTCAAAGATTAAGTTTTGATTCACTTTCAATTTTGCATAGATTTTTCGGCCTTGTGAGCTTCAAATTGTTTGCTTGATTTAGGTGAGCACTTGAAATCTTATTATTGGGTGAAGCTTTCAATTATTCAGGTTGCCAATACTTCAAAACCGTGACGCTGGCGATACCTTAATGTCTTCCCAATTTAATTACATGGAAGCTACTAGAAAAGACTAGAAACCAACAATCAAGACTAAACCGCTAAGTCAATATTTATTAAGCAAAAAATATTTACAAGCGAAGGGAGAATAAGCAAACAACGAGAACACATGAGTTTTTGAAAGAATACGAGTACTCTACGTTTAGCATAGTAACTTATAATTAACTCTATCATTTCTCGTCCTCATTTAAGAGAATTGAAGCTAAGTGCTCAACACGCACGGTCGAGTAAAAAATTACTCTTATTCTCGCCATCAGAAAATCTACATTCGTGTCTTCAAACACTTATAAAACATGAGAAACTTTTTAAAATTTGGCCATTTTTAGCCTTATTTTGCAACAAAACGATAAACAAAAAGATAAACTTTGGAAAGCGTGAAGGTTTGGCAAGGCAAGTATCTATTCACCCCCATAATAAAGTTAAACATTGTCCTCAATGTTTCGAGTCAAGGGGTTGCAAACACCCCCATACTAGAGACGTAGTCGAATGTTTAATCTAGCATGGAAAGGGTGTAACCATTAAATTTAAAGTCGTTTATGAAGTGTGCTATAAACCTAAGGTTAGAACATCAAAGGATATATCATGGATATTGAAAAAGTCTTCAAAGCAAACGATTTAGTGCTCCCATAAAACGAACACGAGAGGCTCCAATCGTGAAGATAGTGATCATATAAAATACACAATTCCCAAACAACCACGGAACAAAGGTTTGAAGGGCACAAATCCCCACACGTTACTACAATAGAAAGTGATAATATGTACATAGGATAAGCATGGGACTCCCCCACGAGGCACCTCGTTTTTGATTACCGAGTCATGAGCTCGACTCGATCCCCTCAATACTAATTATCATGGGGAAGGTGATTTGGTCGAGGTGGTTCAAGGATGGAACTTCCCCGCCAAAGTAGTGCTTCAAGCTATGTCCATTCACCTTGAAATTGGGGCCATCATTTTGAGCTAGCTCGATGGTCCCATATGGAAAAACTTGAGTCAAGGTGAATGGTCCGGACCAACGGGATTTCAACTTACCGGAAAAGATTTTCAAACGAGAGTTAAAAAGTAAAACTTGATCCCCAATCTTAAAACCCGGTTTTTAATTTTTAAATCATGAAACTTTTTAGTCTTTTCTTTATAAATCAATGAATTTTCATAAGCAATATCCCTTAATTCATCCAATTCATTAAGTTGCATTTTCTGGTGTTTTCCCGCATTCTCCATATCATCATTACAATGCTTTAAGGCCCAATAAGCTTTGTGTTCGAGTTCAATTGGCAAGTGACAATTCTTCCAATACACAAGCTTATAGGGAGTGCACCCGATGGGCGTCTTATGAGCGGTCCTAAAGGCCCATAAAGCATCGTCCAACTTATCCAACCAAGATTGTCGGTTTTCCCCAATAGATCTCTCTAGGATCCTTTTCAAAGCTCGGTTTGAAACCTATACTTGCCCACTCGTTTGTGGGTGATAAGCCGTAGAAAGACGATGTGTAACCCCATATTTCCTTAGGACCCTTTCAAAATGGTCGTTACAAAAATGGGTTCCACGATCGCGTATGATCGCACGAGTGGTTCCAAACCGAGAAAACAAGCTTTTCAAAAACTTGACTACCACATGAGCATCATTGGTGGGCAAAGCCTTAGCTTCTACCCACTTAGATAGGTAGTCAACGGTGACAAGGATGTACTTATTACCACGAGATGATGGGAACGGCCCCATAAAGTCAATGCCCCATACGTCAAAGATCTCACACACTTGGATGATATTTTGTGGCATTTCATCTTTTTGTGAGGCTTTTCCTTGTCGTTGGCATGAGTCACATGACTTCACAAGTTCATGTGCATCTCGGTAAATAGTAGGCCAAAAGAAACCGGCATGAAAGACTTTCTTAGCCGTGAGATTAGCACCGTGGTGACCATCCGTGGGTCCCTCGTGAAAAGCTCTAAGGATGTTAAAAGCTTCGGTACCAAAGACACAACGTCGAATAATTTGATCCGCACAAGTTCGAAATAAGTAAGGGTCGTTCCAGAAGTAGAACTTGACGTCACGAAAGAATTTTCGTTTTTCTTGAGTCGTCATACCCTTGATGATGAAGTTTCCCGCATGGTAATTTGCGATGTCCGCAAACCATAGGGTGGAAGAATCAAGCTTAGAATTCACTACACCAAGTGTCTCGAGCGGAAATGTTTCAGTGATTTCCTTGGGCTCGTAAACACTTCGGTGAGGATCTTTCAAACGAGAAAGATTATCGGCCGCTAGATTCTCGGCTCCTTTTTTGTCAACGATTTTGTGATCAAATTATTGAAGGAGGAGAATCCAACGAAGTAATCTCGGCTCTGCATCTTGTTTAGCCATAAGATACTTGATAGCCGAATGATCCGTATACACTATGCATTTCGTCAAGACGAGATAAGGTCGGAATTTCTCAAATGCATACACCATGGCAAGGAACTCCTTTTCCGTTGTAGTTTATTTTAGTGTAGCCTCGGTCATCGTCTTGCTAGCATAGTGGATAGGCAAGAAGTGTTTTTCATGACGTTGCCCCAATACGACCCCAATAGCATAGTCACTAGCATCACACATGTAACACCCCAAAATATACACAATTCAAGACAGCGGAAGACTCGTTGGTGTTACGGGATAGCACATTACTCACATCATATATAACACGTAAAAATCACGTCGTTTAATAATAAAGCATTTACATTCATAAATATCAAATTTACATAGGTCCCAAGTCATATTATTTCATACAAAGTTTTACAAAGCATTTGAATGGAAATTTGTTAATTAAGTGCGGGCCATGAATTCTTGTTGTCTTCCCGAGAATTACCTTCAAGTACCTGAGATAAAACATGTTAAAAGAAAAGGTCAGCGATAACGCCGAGTGAATTCATAGAGTTTAATAAAACCATTAATATATCATCGGTATATAATTATTACCGAAAATCATTTTATTACAAATCATTGTAATCGGCCATAAAGTAGCCAAAGTCATTTTATACAAATCCTTATCAAAAATCATAATATAGGCTTATGCCTTCAAAATCATTATACGAACCAATGTCGTAAAAACATCATACATTACGTTTTATAACGTTGTATATAGTTAAATAAAAACCGTTATATGAATATGGTTATGTAAAACCAAAACACGAAAATAAAATCAATAATAAGACCCTATATCGCTAGTCAGGCAATTCATTATAATTCAGTGCGTATAGCAGTATTTCGTTATTTGGATTATTATAAGCCGCATGACATTGTTACCTTACTACAACAAAATAACGGGTAGCTAACCCGAAACTCATTTGCCAATCTAAATTAGCGTGTCGTCACAATAATCACGCTTGTGTAAGTCTTCTCATACATAAATCCGCTTACCTATCAATGTGGCACGACGGGGATCAACCGTCAAGGCGCGGACTAGGGTGATAGTCCCCAAATAGTAATATTATATGCATAAGCGTCTACCAAATCCCGGTAGTTCACAATTCATGCTAATGGGACTTTTAGTGACATAACCTAACTTTAATAATCCATTTCATTTCATTTATCGGGTCATATATTCATTCATCGGGTCAAATAATCATTCGGGTCCAAATCAATAAACAAACAATCGGGACAAATAGTGTCCTATTTTATCAAAACTAACATGTTATCTCCCTCGCGGGTTTATAAAACATTTCATAAAAACATTTAAAAGAGTGCGAGGCTATGAACTCACGTGGACTGGAAAGGCGGTTATCGGCGATTTGGATGTACGGTACGTGTTTCAATCACAGAAACCTAGACAAATAATACTTGTCTTAGACTTTTGTCCAATGACTTTATAAAAATAACAATTATGTATACATATGATGATTTTATATATATGATGATGATCAAGTGGGTTTACACATTCTCATTTACTCATTTTAGTGTTATGTCTTGGTAACTTTCATACTAGTTTACTAGTTTTACTTATTTACATGTTTTAGGCCCAATAAGCCTATTACAAGCCCAATACTTTTAATTAGCCCAATTATACTTTTATTATCAGTATTATACTTTACATGTTGGGCCCAAGTAGGTTAAGCCCAATAAGTAAATTTTTAAGTGTTTAACCTATTTAGTTGGATTATTAGTCCAATATGCTAACTTAGCCCGTTAATGTCCATATGTTATTTAATTCGGGTTTTATCGGTTTTTACTTGTATTAAGTACTTATATATCAGTATATGACTTTTAAAAAGTTTACATTAGACGGGTCCGATCGTCTAAGTTTTAATTGACGAAAAACGTTAATTTTACGGTACTAGCCGAAAAGACGTAAAAATCATGTTTATAGTTATTATAACTTATAAAACTTACCAAACTACCATTTTTATATAATGAACATTTATTTATCCTTATACATATTTATATAAATATATAAGTTAGTGGGTTTTAATTTCACATTTTTATACTATATTATTTTTAGTGCTTATATAATACTATTAAACTTTAATGTCACAAAATCTGATTTTTAGTTTCACTTTAACCATTTTTATCATATCTTGAGTTCTATAAGGAGATAGAAGCTCATTTTTGGATGACATAAACTTCATATTATGTGATAAAAATAAGTTAGTTATAGATACTGCTCAATCTATGTCTAAGTATCCTTAACAGTCCCTACAAAACAGACTATTCAGATTGGTATACTAATTTTGTTTTGATCATATCTCACTTATTTTGATGATTCCATTGCATGGCCAACTCTCACATGTGTATGACATCTAATACTTACTGTAAATTGATTCCACTATGCCATTTTATCAGTTTATCATTTGGTTACTTACTGTTTTATAGAGCCATCATATTTAGCAAGATTTTAACCTTGTTACCTATGGTTTTCCATCTTTTTAACCATATTTATCAACACATGATCCCCACACAACATTTTTATCATCATATATTCATCATATACATATACAATAGGAAAGAAAATACAAGATTAAATAATAAAAATAACAAGAGGATAGGAAGAACAATCTCTATACCACCATTAGTGATGAAAATATGAGGTTTTTTATGAACAAGACTTGGTTCTTGTTATCAAATCTTCAACTTTAGCAAGGAAACTTCTTGGGTCCTTTGGATAGATGAACACCTCCATGAATTCAGCCCTTTAAACTCATGAAAACTCCTTTTCAAAGGTTAAGATCACCTACAATCTTCATATCTTCAAAGGTTCTTCATCATATGTGTGAATAACATATGATTTCATGGTTAAATCAAGATCAAATGGGTTATTTAGGGTGAGAGTGGGACGAATTTTTGAGAGAGAGGAGAGGGAGAATAGATGGTTTTTCATGTAATGTGTGTGAGAAATGGTTTCAAAGTAGCTTGTTTAAGTGTTTAGTGGTTTTGGAAGACTTCTAGGACAAGTGTCCTTGTTCTTTAAGGAAAACTTGACAACAAAATGGTGTTAGTAGCTAGTTTGGCCGGTTATGAGTGGGGGTGGGACAAGTGTCCCACTTGTCTCATCTCCACTAATTTACGGGTACTCCACGATTCTAGTTTCCTCGATTTGCGTGCCCTCGGGTCGTTTTTCGAAAAACGTTTACATAAATTAAGAATCAAGGGCACAAAACGAATCTAATAAAAATTGTCTCATAAAAAACGGAGTTCGAAAACGTAAATACGTAATACTAAGGTTTCCGGTTTAGTCGTAAAGGACGTTAAATTATTCACGTAAGTCCTAATCTCTTTTCGTAAATTTGTGAGTTTATGAACCAACTCAAATTTGAAATCCCAAAATAATTTAACGGATAAATTTATTTCCTGAAATGTCGGACTGTCACCAAAGACGGTGTATGTAAACGTAAGCACGTAACGTAGAGTCTTCCGGTTTAGACGTAGTCGATGCTACTTCAAGATGTAAATCAAATTTTCTTCCCAAAAATGAGTGAGTTCGTAATATAACATTAAAATAATATTTTTAAATAATAGTTGAGAATAAAATATCAACCATAAATTGATGGATTGTCACAGCATTTACCTCTAAACAGGATCTTTGTCCTTAAAGATCAATTTATCTTACTACTCACTTCTTATAGAGTTAGAGCCATGTGGGTATTTCCTCCACATTCGGTCTTTTCTCTCAAGTGTAATCCATTACAATACGCGAGTTTCATCAAACATAAATACGAGAATAAGATCAGGCTTAATGTTGACTTACTTTTTCTATCCATGATGTTCACGGGTTTTTGATGAATGCAACTTTTCGCCGATCTAAATTTCATCAAGAAGAATTCAGATTTTTCACTTGATAGACATTTATCAAGTTCGATATACGAAACATAATTCACGCATCCCTTGAAGTCCTAGGGTAGATCCAGCTTACATGCCTTTCAAACCAACTTTTACATCATCTCTATGGTCCCATTCAACGGGGACTTATTTCCCATGATCTTTCAGATCATCTATTCATTTTCCCAAGGTGAAAATGTTTGGCATCACTTCGCTACCCATCCGGCACTTCAAGATCTACACTTCATATTCACATAACCTCCTGCCCACTACCGGCAGTCAATAATCAGATCCTAATTTCAACAATCATTTCAGGTTTCATGGATCGGGTAATTTGTAAGGTTAGGTTCGCCATCATAGGAAACCTTAAACCTAAAAGACATGTCCAACTCACAATGGGTGTATGTCAGGTGTCTTCTTCCCAACTCCTACCTATAGATGCTCTCATATAATCCTCACAAGATTCGATCTCGATCCTAATATGATAATTATCAATGATAATATCTCCAAAAGAAAGCGATTATACGGTTCATTACCAAAGGTCAATCATTCAAGCATAAAACAAAACTTCTAGTGTTTTGTATCGTTACTTTACCTCGTCTCTTCGATTGGGGTGGTAAACAGTACTCTCATCAAGGTTCGTTCCCAATGACTTCTGAGCAAATCTCTAGAAATTCGATGCGAAGCGAGGATCTTGATAGAGATGATCGATACATGCACACTATTTTTACACAATTCCTTTAAATACAAAGAGTCAATTTCTTCATCGAGAATCTATCATTAACAGGAATGATATTAGCAGATTTGATCAGTCTGTCGACGATGACCTAAATCAAATCAAATTCAGATGATGACCTTTGCAATAGTCAGACGTTTACTAATGTATAAGGGGATGTGTGCCTTCATGATCAGCCATCAGTACAACTTCTTCATATAAAGATACATTTAATCAGAAATGTCATGAATAGAATACTTATACTTACGAGATTCTAACATGACTACATCTCAAAATCTCCATATTTAGGCAACCACAAGCGACCTTTTATACATTTAACGCCATCGGCTTCTCAATTCTAATGGATCACATTAGCCGCGAACCCCTTTTATTATCTATATTATCCTTCTTACATGCATCAGCTGTTTTAAATTGTTCGGGCAATTTATTTTACACAGTCATTACTAAGGAACACATCCTAATTGGTTCTTTATCCTTTCTATATAATGTGTCAGTATCTACATTCACTTTTCCTGGTGAAATAATTATCATGACCGTATTTATTCAAAAATTCTTTCTTCACATTTTCTAAGTTTTAGCTTCATCTCAACTATCATTTTTATCAGTTTTGCTCAATCCGACGTTTAAAGCGTCGATAAATATTTCAAGTAATTAAATAATAAATACTTAATTTTATGAAACGTAAACGTAAAAATTTTAAATTTCTTAGTTCGACCAACTATATAAAAGTGTTCAAAATAAATTTGAATTTTATTAACAAGATTTTTGTTGATTTATCGAAAATAATTAAAATAATTAATAAGATCCGCAAATGTTCGAAAAATCTTTGTTTACACTTTGGTCGAAATTTTCTTAGCTGAAAAGCAAAAATTGTCGCTTCAAATTTCAAGTCATAGTTTAAATGGTTACCTCAATCCCTCTTAGGTTGTCTTGAGGTATACTCAAACATTTACCCCTAAACAGGTGTTTAGTTAAATGATTTGGGTATAAGGGAATAATCCCTTAAAAATCCTTTGTTAAAACATTTGTCAAAACATATTTGCACTTTTCTTTTTGGTATATCCCAAAGCCTTAATGGATCTAATTTTTGAAAAGACAATATATTCCATTATCTATTAATCACACGGTCAATTAATATAAAGGGTTAAGTCTTAAATCACATGTTAATTATTCAAGGTACAGGTTTTCATTATTCGGCCAATTCAGGGAAATCTATAAATAATTATTAACTCATTCTTATTCTTATAAACAAACATATGGTTCTTAATGATCACAGACATGAATTTATCAAATTACAGCCTACACACGTGATTCACCAAATTTATGGATGCTACATGTGCATTGGTCAATCCAAACAACATAACATGAAACTCATAATGTTCATTTCAAGTTCTGGATGTAGTGATTGGAATAGATAATCTTTTTCGCGGACGCGAAGTTGATGATAACCATGCCGTGGATCAAATCTTTAAAACATACGCTAGAACCTTGTAAATGATCGAACAAATCTATCATCTTGGGTAGTGGATATCGATTTCGATCGTCAATTTACTTGGTTCACGGTAATTCAACAAATTTAAGGAATGATAACACCATAGCTCTTCATGATGACGAGCTTGGTAGAATAAAAGCTTTCTCCGACAACTCTCTTAGTTGTACGGTAATTCTTTTAATTTAGATGGTGCTACATACAGTGCACATGCCACAGATGCAGCAACAGGAATATAATCAATACCAAATTCAACTTTCCTTAATGGCGAAAGTCTAGGTAATTCACCAGCAAATACTTCCTAAAGTTTTAGATAACATAAATATCTTTTAATATATTTACTTTAAGTTCTTTCTAGATTATAATATCTATGACTAATTCACAACCATTCACGGTATAATTTCAAGTCTAAATGCAAGATATGGTCATCCATCAAGAATTATTTAGATCACTTTTGATAATCAACATCTTATCTTTTAAGGGAATTCTACTCGAGTTCCCATTAATTAACACAATGTCGTCATGTCATAATCAATCAATCCATTCTACTGGCACTATCAACTTTCCAGTTTCATTACCATTGATAAGATGTGAACTTCTCAAAAGACTAATAATAACTCATAATTCTTCACAAATTCAAAGATATATGGAGACATTACTAACCTTAAAAGAGTAAAGTCAACACATAATTTTACGCGAGAGAAATTCAAATCAGATACAAACGTAAACATTTAATGAATATGAATATATCCCATGTTTTCATAATTTGAGTACGCATTCGAAAGCTCCTCGGATCGTTACCCAGGTCATTCGGAAATCAAATCAAAAGAAATGATAGGAACGTCGATACATCCAGTCGGGTATCAACACTTGGTAATCAAATACTTTTTCAAAGAATCTCACTACGAAAGAATTGGACAAGAAGGGAATATCAATTGTCAAGTAAGACAAGTTCCACAGATGAGTAAATTCGACTCAGAAGAATAAATAGTACGGGCACATATGTAGGTGTCCCTATCAATATGTCCCTATTTTTCACTTCGTGCAGATCTCATAAAATTTAATCTTTCACAATCTTCAAAGAAAATTTAGTGTTTATTAATAATTTCATGATGACTACTAATCAGTCTTGCATGGTCCCTTCCAAATTGTATGTAGGCGCGCAACTATATACAATTTCAAGATTAACGATGCAATACTCAGTTCGTCAAAATTTTATCATCATGTTTATAATAAAAACATTTTCATGCTTAATTCTTAAATAAGAATCAAAAATAAATTAAAAAGATTTTCTTTGTTATGAAAACAATTAAGTTTTCCAAGGTGTTTTATAAACAACTTCATTTCGATAACAATCACTTATAATCTCACTTTAAATAATCCTTACGGTGATGAAAATTCAATCTTTATCAAGGGATACTGTTTTATCTTATAAAAACAATCAGTGATCTGCAAAAGAGTAATGATGAATTGTTCACCAAGAACTAACTACAATATAATAGGAAATGAGCTTAGCCAATTAATCATGAGGTTCATGATCTCTATGGCACTCAAAAAGAATAATCCACAACGTAGCTCAATTTGAGGTGAGTACTTGTTCAATGGTTGGATCACTAATGTGAACATTAGGATGAAGCAATGAAAGATAGATAACATCGATACATGTAGAATTTAGCAATCAAAGGTAGTCTTTTCATTAATCACAAACAAGTCAGAATTGCATCGTAACACATTGTGTGTCACTATGTCATACAATTCCAAGAACTCATCCTACCAACTGATATCTCAGTTAAGTTAGGGATTTTAAAAGATACCACAATGAATACTAATCTACAAGAGTCATTAGGTGTTCCACCTGTCCCGAAAGATCCATCGGTCCCAATTCAGAAGAAGATTTCTTCAATTTATTTATTGGACACTGTGCATCCTCGTCATTGGACTATGGCCTAGGAACAACCCTTAACACGAATCAACAATCAATAAAAACCTTATAATTCAATCACAGAACTTAACGACTTCCTCTTAATAATCTTATATTCCATATGGGTTAAATTTTACTTCATTCAAATTTCAATCAACTTATAATCAATTCGACATCCTACCTCATTCTCCAATACTTTCAACCTTATTTTTAGACCTTAATAGGGCAATAAAAGCTCGATATGATCAACACTTAATTTCCAATCCTATAGCTCTTACAACAATAGTTATCAAATGAGTCACTAGTGTGAAATGACTCGATCATTCAATTAGACTTCTCGGAAAGGTACTTGTGGCATAATGGTTCCAATGACAGCCTCAAGTGCAACATTCACCCTTTCGATTTCAAACTTAAGAATTGGGTGACAACGAATCAGATGACATCTTTCTAGGTGGTAACGTTTTGTCAAACTCCACTCTATAAGGAAAGATCTTCATGACATCGATATCAAATTTAATCTTGCCAATTCTTTTTCAATATCACAATCAACTAATATCTACATTTCTACGAATATCAACCATTTTGTTGGGATCATAAATATCCACAACTTGGTTTAGATCTAGGATAGCTAGAATTCCTACGGGAATAGCTTCGATTGATTTGCTAGGGGAGTTAGGGTTTCTTGTGACAATCTACGTCGTATAAATACCTCGTATAAATATTAAAATAATCATCAAACAATCATGTAATCAAATTACAACATATATATATATATATATATATATATATATATATATATATATATATATATATATATATATATATATATATATATATATATATATATATATATATATATATATATATATATATATATATATATATATATATATATATATATATATATATATATATATATATATATATATATATATATATATATATATATATATATATATATATATATATATATATATATATATATATATATATATATATATATATAATCCAAGTTTATATATATATTAAAATAACACTTCTTAGTCTGGCCTTGTCGGTAACTCGGGAATTCTTCGGCACCGTTATAGTCAAAAGATTTTTTGACATTTTTAGAAAAATGTTTATAGTTAAAAGATTTTGAAATGTTTTATTCAAAACCTTGGTTTTAAAAATCTTTCGTTCTCTATAACGAGAGCTCTGGTACCAACTGTAACACCCCAAAATATACACAATTCAATACAACGGAAGACTCGTTGGTGTTACGGGATAGCACATTACTCACATCATAGATAACGCGTAAAAATCGCATCGTTTAATAATAAAGCATTTCCATTCATAAATATCAAATTTACATAAGTCCCAAGTCATATTATTTCATACAAAGTTTTACAAAGCATTTGAATGGAAATTTGTTAATTAACTGCGGGCCATGAATTAACTGCGGGCCATGAAATTTGTTAATTAACGCTGAGTGAATTCATAGAGTTTAATAAAACCATTAATATATCATCGCTATATAATTATTACCGAAAATCATTTTAGTACATATCATTGTAATCGG
The DNA here is from genome assembly GCA_025667525.1 of Glebionis coronaria. Taxonomy (NCBI): domain Eukaryota; kingdom Viridiplantae; phylum Streptophyta; class Magnoliopsida; order Asterales; family Asteraceae; genus Glebionis; species Glebionis coronaria. The sequence continues at coordinate 505,411 of JANFOE010001051.1, read as the reverse complement.
CCATAAAGTAGCCAAAGTCATTTGATAAAAATCCTTATCAAAAATCATAATATAGGCTTATGCCTTCAAAATCATTATACGAACCAATGTCGTAAAAACATCCTACATTACGTTTTATAACGTTGTATAAAGTTAAATAAAAACCGTTATATGAATATGGTTATGTAAAACCAAAACACGAACATAAAATCCATAATAAGACCCCGTATTGCTAGTCAGGCAATTCATTGTAATTCAGTGCGTATAGCAGTATTTTGTTATTTGGATTATGATAAGCCGCATGACATTGTTACCTTACTACAACAAACAACAGGTAGCTAACCCGAAACTCATTTGCCCATCTAAATTAGCGTGTCGTCACAATAATCACGTTTGTGTAAATCTTCTCATACATAAATTCGCTTACCAATCAATGTGGCACGACGGGGATCAACCGTCAAGGCGCGAACTAGGGTGATCGTCCCCAAATAGTACTATTATATGCATAAGCGTCTACCAAATTCCGGTAGTTCACAATTCATGCTAATGGGACTTTTAGTGACATAACCTAACTTTAATAATCCATTTCATTTCATTTATCGGGTCATATATTCATTCATCGGGTCATACAATCATTCGGGTCCAAATCAATAAACAAACAATCGGGAAAAATGGTGTCCTATTTTATCAAAACTAACATGCTATCTCCCTCGCGGGTTTATAAAACATTTAAAAGAGTGCGAGGCTATGAACTCACGTGGATTGGGAAAGGCGGTTATAGACGATTTAGATGTACGGTACGTGCTTCAATCACGGAAACCTAGACAAATAATACTCGTCTTAGACTTTTGTCCAATGACTTTATAAAAATAACAATTATGTATACATATGATGATTTTATATATATGATGCTGATCAAGTGGGTTTATACATTCTTATTTACTCATTTTAGTGTTATGTATTGGTAACTTTCATACTAGTTTACTAGTTTTACTTATTTACATGTTTTAGGCCCAATAAGCCTATTACAAGCCCAATACTTTTAATTAGGCCAATTATACTTTTATTATCAGTATTATACTTTACATGTTGGGCCCAAGTGGGTTAAGCCCAATAAGTAAATTTTTAAGTGTTTAGCCCATTTAGTTGGATTATTAGTCCAATAATGCTAACTTAGCCCGTTAATGTCCATATGTTATTTAGTTCGGCTTTTTATCGGTTTTTACTTGTATTAAGTACTTATATATCAGTATATGACTTTTAAAAAGTTTACATTAGACGGGTCCGATCGTCTAAGTTTTAATTGACGAAAAATGTTAATTTTATGGTACTAGTCGAAAAGACGTAAAAATCATGTTTATAGTTTTTATAAATTATAAAACTTACCAAACTACCATTTTATATAATGTCAATTTATTTATCCTTATACATATTTATATAAATATATAAGTTAGTGGGTTTTAATTTTACATTTTTATACTATATTATTTTGAGTGCTTATATAATACTATTAAACTTTAATTTCACAAAATCTGATTTTTAGTTTCACTTTCACCATTTTTATCATATCTTGAGTTCTATAAGGAGATAGAAGCTCATTTTTGGATGACATAAACTTCATATTATGTTCTACAAATAAGTTAGATATAGCTACTTCTCAATCCATGTCTAAGTATCCTTAACTGTCTTTACAAAACAGACTATTCAGATTGGTATATTAATTTTGTTTTGATCATATCTCACTTATTTTGATGATTCTATTGCATGGCCAACTCTCACATGTGTATGACAACTAATACTTACTGTAAATTGATTCCACCATGCCATTTTATCAGTTTATCATTTGGTTACTTACTGTTTTTATACAACCATCATATTTAGCTAGATTTTAACCTTGTTACCTATGGTTTTCCATCTTTTTAACCATATTTATCAACACTTGATCCCCACACAACATTTTTATCATCATATATTCATCATATACATATACAATAGGAAAGAAAATACAAGATTACATAATCAAAATAACAAGAGGATAGGAAGAACAATCTCTATACCACCATTAGTGATGAAAAGATGAGGTTTTTGATGAACAAGACTTGGTTCTTGTTATCAAATCTTCAACTTTAGCAAGGAAACTTCTTGGGTCTTTTGGATAGATGAACACCTCCATCAATTCAGCCCATTAACCTCAGGAAAACTCCTTTTCAAAGGTTAAGATCACCTCCAATCTTAATATCTTCAAAGGTTCTTCATCATATGTGTGAATAACATATGATTTCATGGTTAAATCAAGATAAAATGGGTTATTTAGGGTGAGAGTGGGACGAATTTTTGATAGAGAGGAGAGGGAGACTAGATGGTTTTGCATGTAATGTGTGTGAGAAATGGTTTCAAAGTAGCTTGTTTAAGTGTTTAGTTGTTTTGGAAGACTTCTAGGACAAGTGTCCTTAGTTTTTAAGGAAAAGTTGACATCAAAATGGTGTTAGTAGCTAGTTTGGCCGGCTATGAGTGGGGGTGGGACAAGTGTCCCACTTGTCTCATCTCCACTAATTTACGGGTACTCCTCGATTCTAGTTTCCTTGATTTGCGTGCCCTCGGGTCGTTTTTCGAAAAACGTTTTTATAAATTATGAATCAACGGCACAAAACGAATCTAATAAAAATTGTCTCATCAAAAACGGAGTTCGAAAACGTAAATGCGTAATCCTAAGGTTTCTGGTTTAGTCGTAAGGGACGTTAAATTATTCACGTAAGTCCTAATCTCTTTTCGTAAATTTGTGAGTTTATGAACCAACTCAAATTTGAAATCCCAAAATAATATTCACGGATAAATTTATTTCCTGAAATGTCGGACTGTCACCAAAGACGGTGTATGTAAACGTAAGCACGTAACGTAGATTCCTCCGGTTTAGACGTAGTCGATGCTACTTCAAGATGTAAATCAGATTTTCTTCCCAAAAATGAGTGAGTTCATAATATAACATTAAAATAATATTTTTAAATAATAGTTGAGAATAAAATATCAACCATAAATTGACGGATTGTCACAACACATGAGCTCAAAGGAGATGTGTAATAGGTCGAGAGATCTTTGAAAAATCCTTGATGAATCGACGATAAAAGCCCGCGTGGCCCAGGAAACTCCTAACTCCCTTAACGGTTTTGAGAGGAGGTAATTTGGCGACGACGTCTACCTTAGCTTGATCTACCTCAATCTCCGCTTTCGAAACCTTGTGCCCTAAGACGATTCCACTTTTAACCATAAAATGAATTTTTTCCCAATTAAGCACAAGGTTGGTTTCCTCACAACGTTTCAACATTCTCTCAAGATTCGACAAACACGAAGTGAAGGAACTACCAAACACGGAAAAGTCATCCATGAAGACTTCCATCGTCTTCTCGATCATATCATGAAAAATAGCCATCATGCACCTTTGAAAGGTTCCCGGTGCATTTCAAAGTCCGAATGGCATTCTACGATAGGCAAACGTTCCATATGACACGTAAACATAGTTTTTTATTGATCACGAGGATCGATGGGGATTTGGAAGTAACCGGAAAAACCATATAAAAAGCAATAGAAATCGTTTCCCGCAAGACGCTCCAACATTTGGTCCATGAAGGGCAAAGGAAAATGGTCTTTTCGAGTGGCTTCATTCAACTTACGATAGTCAATGCACACTCTCCATCCGGTCACGAGTCTAGTGGGAATTAACTCGTTGGCATCGTTTGGCACAACGGTCATTCCTCCCTTTTTAGGGACACAATGAATAGGACTCATCCAAGGGCTATCGGAAATAGGGTAAATCATTTCCGCGTCAAGGAGTTTTAGGACCTCCTTTTTGATGACGTCGTGAATTTTGGTGTTCACCCTCCTTTGACATTGGATTGCGGGCTTGTAATCCTCCTCCATTAACATTTTGTGGCTACAAAATTTGGGATCGATCCCCTTAATGTCGGATAACTTCCACGCAATTTCCCCTTTGTGATCCTTTAGAACATCGACAAGTAAAGTTTTTTCATCATTTGAAAGTTCTTTCGAAATAATAACCGGCAACTTGTCGTCCTCCACCAAAAAGACATATTCGAGATGAGGAGGTAAATCTTTCAACTCGAGGATAGGTGGTTGCTCAATTTAAGATTTGGGCTCGATACTCATAACCTCCTCGGGTGGAGGGAATAGGAAATCCTTAAGAAATTCCTTGATAATCGAGAAGTCCTCATCATTGTCGAGGTCTTCGTCACAAGTATGTGGAACATCGAATTCTTCCAACGTAAAACCAACACCTTCAAATGGAGTGAAGGTTGGTGTCGAGTTATCAAGAATGGGATCTAACATAGTGGGATTGCCACTATTTTCATCATCACCAAAACCTAGAACTTCTTGTGAAAAATCCTCACAAACAACGTCGATCATATCGACGAGGTTTATGGTTGAAACGGAATAAACATGAGAAATTTGAGAGTTTTGAGTTGCGTTTATAACAAGTTCCTTGTCGTTGAAACGTAAGGTGATCTTTCTAGCATGCACATTGATTAAAGCCATAGACGTATCTAAAAATGAACGACCTAAAATGAGAGGAACTTGAGGATCCGTGGGAATATCGACAACGATAAAGTCTACCGGATAATAGAACTTTCCCACTTTCACAAAAACGTCTTCCGCCAATCCACATGCGGGAATCGTGGAATGGTAGACTAACTTGATAGACATTAGTGAAGGAGTACGATTAGGAAGATTGAGCGACTTGAAGATTGCAAGTGGCATCAAGTTAATACTAGCATCAAGATCGGCCAAGGCATAGCATTCTTCCATATCTTGGATTGCACATGGAATCAAGAATTTACCGGGATCACCGACTCTTTGAGGTATGCGGTTAAGATAAACCGATGAACAACTAGACAATTGTTGCAATTTCTCCTTGTTGTTCAACATACTCTTAAAGTTAGCGGCAAATCGAGGCATCATTACCAAAGCATCGGAAAAACTCACATTAAAATGAACGTCACGAAACATTTTCACAAAAAGCTCAAATTGGTAATTATCGCGCTCTTGACGTTTCTCCTTTCTAAGTCTCGATGGATAGGGCAAAGGTGGTGTGGGTTGAGACATAGGCATAGCCTTTGGAATCTCGGGTTCCAAATGTGGTAATGGTTCAATCGTAGGTGTGGCATGAGCGGTACTTCGTGGGATTGGGACATGATCCTTTTCGACCACCACCTCGGGTTCTTCCTCAATTGCTTCCTCCGTAGGAGCAATTGGTTGAGGAGTCGGTTCCTTAAGTGTCTTACCACTACGTATGGTAATCACTTTCATCTCTCCCTTAGGGTTCGGTATGGTGTTACAAGGAAGACTACTCGAAGACGGTTTTCACATAATAGCCTCAAACATAGATGAAATTTTGTCCTCAAACATGGATTGCCTCTTCTCGGCCTTAATCATCTCTTGTTTTATTTCATGTTGCCCTTGTTCCGTTTTTTGTTGGTTTTGTTGTAACCTAGTTACATTTCATTCCATTTTGTTTGTGTGGATTTTAAGCTCATTTGGTAACTCGTTTTTCAACTCCTTCTTCAAGTCGTTCTTAAACTCGGATCTTAGGCTAATGATTTCTCTTTGAATGTTGTCAAACCTAGCATCGTTTCCATTAGCTTATTCAACAAATTCATTTGGAAGATCTTTCAAAGTTTGCAAACCCTTGTTGTTGTTTCTAAAATCATTGTTTTGATTTTTGTTTGAAACTTGATTATTAGCCCCTTGATTCCCATAGTTTCCTTTGTAATTGTTTTTAAAACCAAATTGATTGTTTCGATAGTTGTTGTTAGCATTTTGATTAGGAGCAAAACCCGGTGGAGTCAATTGATTAGAGCGGGTAACTTGACCGTTTTGGTTGTAAGTTCCCGTGGCCGCGTAGGCACTCGAACTGTTACCACCGTTGGTAATGCACTCGGAGAAATCATGACCTCCACCACAATACATGCATGAAACCTCAACCGCTTTAGCCGTAGCGGGAGCACTTTGTTCTCCAACTTTGAATTCAATTAAAAAGTCCCTTAAGCTTATCAAAGATTTTGTTTTCCAAGTTCGCCTCAATTTGGAAAGCATCGATGGTATTGGACAAAGAAGGTGAAGCCGAAGACGAAGCCTTACGAACACTCGACGTGCTACGAGGACTATACACCTTAGATCTATTCTCAATTATCACCAAAGCTTCCTCAACCGTTTTACACAAAAAATTACCACCGCGGCGGCTTTTCGATAATCTCTTTCATGATCATTAAGTCCATTGTAAAACGTGTCAATTTGATGCAAGTCGGAAAAACCGTGATGAGGACACTCATGTAACATTTCCTTAAACCTATTCCAAGCCGTTGAAAAACTCTCATTAAATTCTTGTGAAAATTTTGAAATCTCGTTTTTCAAATGCGTAGTCTGAGAGGGCGGGAAAAATTGGTTCACAAACTTAGAAACGAGATCCTTCCACGTCAATATAGAATTGGGTGGCTCTTTCTCTAACCAAATTTTAGCGGGCCCCGCTAAGGAATACGGAAAAAGCATCATCTTAATCGAGTCATTAGCAACATCCTTAAATTTGCAAGTGGCGGTAAGACGAATGAATTGGCGGATATGGTTGTGCGAGTTGTCCTTTTCATCACCACGGAATTTGTTGTTTTGGATCATCGACAAAAAACCCGTTGTCACTTCAAAATTCTCCGCAAGGATAGCAGGAATCACAATAGCCTCTCCATAACCCTCGGTGGGTGCTTGAAGTTACTCCATCATAGTTCAATTCGCCATGGTTGGTTCTTTTCTTACGATAGGTTCGTCAATAGGAGATTCCTCACTAGAAAGATTAGGAGTAAGTGTTGACTCCGTTCTGTTTCTACGTTTACGTGCACGTCTTGCTTGGTTGCGAGTTTGCATAAACGTCACGTACAACGCGGGGATGAGTAAAGAAGATTCTTTTTGGTGTTTTGTATTTTTCCAATTTTTTTGTGGTTTTTGATTGTTTTTACTTTTTTTTGGATTTTTGTGATTGTATTAAGTAGACCAAAATCTACAAATCTCCTCCTTAATCAAATCTCTTGATTAAAGAAGCCTCAAGGAATTAAAACGATCACGTGAAGTGAACGCCTTCGATGACTTTAGAACGTTGGTGGAACATCAAAACGTTCAAGAGGGTTTAATCAAATGAAACCAAGAATGTATATATGATACTTAATAATACTTTGGGCGGCAAAACCTTCGATTAGCTTTCAATCTCAAAATACGCACAAGCAAGCGGGGAAACAAGGCGGCGCGAAGAACTTAAGAGCCTTTTTCCTTAGGGTATATTTTATAATACACGCCTTATACCCACCTTATAGTTTGTATTTTTCAAAATCGAGCTTCACGAAAGTATTTATCTATTTTTGCCTTTTTCTTTTGGTTTGAGATTCGAATACAATGATTGGGTAATGACCTCCTAAGTAAAGGTTGTGTTTTCACACTTTTGGAGTACTTGTGAATTTATTGTTCTACGTATACAATATATTAATAATATTCACACAAAAAACGAAAACCGATAATACGTATTAGTAGAGTGCTACTAATACAATAGATATTATGGATATATATAAAAACAACAATTTCCAAATCAAAAAACAACACGCCTCCCCGGTAACGGCGCCAAAATTGATGTAGAGTAAAACACGTCTTTTAGGAAAAAGAGCGTAATTAGGGCAAGTATAAACAAGTAGTTTAGGAAAACCACAAGTTATGACCCAAAGTGGGGATCGTTCTCAAGGAGGCTTGGTGTGTGTGTTAAGAGATGATTAACTTTGTGATTATATTTATGAGAAAAGAAAATAGAAATGAGATAAGAAGAGAATGACGGTTACGATTGTGGATTACACTAAGACGAAAAGTCGTACACGTAAAACCGTAAAAAGTGACAAAATTAAAAATTTACCCTAAAAATTCCTAGAAAATTGCAATAAATCCTAAATAATGTAATTAGAGTTTACAAAAAATCAAAAATCGCTCAAACCTTTTATTTAGTTAAATAATAATTTTTTAATGCTAATTAAAGCCCATAAAATCAATTTAATTAACAAAAAGCCCAAAATGAGATTTTTTCAAATGTAAACCTCTAAAATACCTTAACTAAATTTAAAACTATTTTTGAAAATTTTAAAATTAGTAAAAACTATTTAAAAACAATTAAAAATTATTTAAACTTAAAATAATTCTAAAAATTAATCTAATGACAATAAAAATATTCTAAAAGTTGTTAAATTCCTAACTTAATGTATTTAACCTAAGACAAATATAGAAACTTGAAAAATCTAAATTTTAATTTTTAATAATAAAATAATATTAAAAATCCAAAATTTATAAAAAGTTCTAAAAAGTTGCAAACTAGCTTATTTTAACCTAATAAAAACAGAAATGAAATTGAAATTACAAAATAACCCTAATGGGCCTAGAAATAGGCTAAAAGACAAAACAGTCCCTTAATGGGCTTAATTTAGGCCCAATAGGAAAAAGTCAACCAAATAAGCCCAAAACTTCCAGTCTGACTCAAAATTTGATTTTAAAAACAAAACTCTGAAGGCCCAAAAGCTGAAAGTGTGTATAAGTTAGCTTATTTCAAAGCAGTTTATTCTTAATAGGAGTTTTGGCCCATTAAGCTATAAGCTGATGCTGATGACGTATAGTCCCTAGCCGGGTCAGGAACCCGGCCCACGGGTACTACCCGTATCCGGCCCATCACAGATGGGTGGGAATAATGTCATTTGAGCTTATGGGCTTGGATGAACAGTAACCGTACACATGTATGCGGCCCGCGGCCCGGCATGACCGGTACAGGGTTAGACAGAATCATATTCTATCTCTGAATAGGATTCACCCCAAAGAAGAGGATATTCACTCACCATGATTAGAAGATAACAATCAATCTAATTATGGTGCTTATCCTTTCTTTGGGGCCGAAGCATCAGTAACAGCCCATTAGGGATTCACTGCCTATAAAAGGAACCCCAAGGGTTCCACAAAGGTATTACGTTCTATACTCTCAACTCACTCGACTCTCATAAACCCTAAACCAATACTTACTCTCATGCCGGAGTCTGATCGTGGGAAACATTCCCACGGTAAGCCTAACGCGTGTTGTTTAGTGTGCAGGATCCCAACCATACAGTTCACTTGGTGTAGGAGCCGGAGCCCAGCCAACCCGAATTAAGCCTAATTCGGGTCTAGCAAGGATCACCCAACTTTTGCATCAACAAGTTGGCGCCATCCGTGGGACCCATTACACTAAGCTAGAGCAAAATCTCATCTTGAACTTTCAATGACGAAGGGGCATCCGCAAGCTAATCCCAGGAACATAAATCCTGGAAATCGGAAGTCCCAAGGGGAAGGGATACTCATCCCCAATCAATCCCCTAGCCGTCCAACGGGCGGACAGAACAACCGCAGTGGTTTTCAGTCTATGGGAGTGACGAGCACGATCTCTATGACTCCTCCACCTACTTCGACCCTGGACAACCCTGACCCAGGGAGTGCGCCCAATCCCCCTAACAAGGAGCCGCGCAGACCAACGATTGAGGAAGAAGTAGAAGTCCAACCACTCAGCGAGGAAGATCTCACTCGGTTTCTCACGCAGAACTTTGATAGGATCATCCCAGGGATTGCATCAAGGTTGAATCTAGGAAGGAACCTCCAGTCCAGACTCAACTTTGGCAACGCCGGACCAAGCACCTCTTCCCAAAATCAGAGGAAAAGGAAGGCCCGGCCTCAGGAGCGGGGCCTCTTCGAGGAAACTCCCCAACCTAGGAATGTGTTTGAGCGCATAGGAGACCGCCTCATGCAGGAATTAACGCAGTCTCGGGAAGGAGAGAAGTCCGACGGTTCACCCGAGCGACCAGATCTGGAACTGACCAGAGCAACTCGCCGCACAAGTGTGTGGGATAGGATGAACACTGGAAAGAAGGCTCCTAGCTCTTCTCAAAAGAGCGGTCCTCACCCAAGAGATGGGGCACCACCCCCCTCTCCAGATCCATCAGGAGAGGACTCGGATGACCATCCGCCCAAGCGTCGCTGACCTAGGTGTACCCCTCTACCACCGCCAAACAATGATGAGTATTATGGTGGACCCTATTATCGAGAGGCAGAAGCGGAGGATCTTTCCCGCCCTTGGTGTGACTCATGGGAAGACCCTAGGCTCACCCGTCCATGGGCGGATCCCAGGGAAGATCCTTTAACTCTCCGTATACGGAACTACTCCAAGGACACAAAACGTCGCATGCCGGCGTGTGTCAAGACCTATGATGGAACTGGTGATCCGGATGATCACCTCAAAATATTTGATACGCAGGCTAAAATTGAGCGGTGGCCCATGCCTATATGGTGCCAAATGTTCAATTCAACCTTGATCGGCAATGCCCGTGACTGGTTTGAGGGACTCCCTCCACGAAGCATTGATAGCTTCACGGAACTACGCACTGTGTTCAAGAATAATTATACTCAGCGGAAGAAGTATAATAGGGATCCGGTCTCATTGGCAACTGTCAAGCAACGGCTGGGGGAGTCTACAGAAGCCTTCACTGAACGCTTCAACGACGAGTGCACACGCACAAAGACAATGGCGGAACTCCTGAAAATCTACGACTACATGCACGCCATAACATATAGGGAATTAATCAGGCGTCTTAATGACAAGCGTCCGGAGAGATATGATGATCTCATGGAAAGGTTCAGAAACTTCATAGAAGGAGAAACGGCGGTTGTCGCGGCTTAACCTTCAAAAGGAAACGGCTACCGATCAAATGACCAATCCAGGAGGCAATCGGGCGGTCAAAGCAATCAGAACAATGGTAGGGGCTCAGACTATAAGAGCCAAAACAAAGGAGGACGACCGGACGATAAGTTTACCCCCTAAAGATGTCCTACCGGGAGATATTGCTGACGGAAGGGGCAAATTTTCCGAGGCCTCCCCCAATGACAACTCCGTCGGACCGTCGATAAGGCAATCGTTTCTGCGAGTTCCATAATGACAAGGGCCATGGCATGGAGGAGTGTATCCAGCTCAAGAAGCACATTGAGTCACTGATCAAATCACGTAAACTCAAGCATTTGGTTAAGGATTGGAAGGATGGAAAAGACAACAAGAAGTATGACAAGAAGGATCCTCAAAAGGACAAACCTTTAACCATATACATGATCCAATACAGACAACGCCGCACGAGGCAGAAAATTGGCCAAAATTTTTCCCGCGGCAGGGAAATCTCATTCCCTCCCATCACAGCAAGCGATGTGATTGATGCGCCTCTCACTATTGAGATAAGCATTGGAACACACAATGTTCGTCGCATGTATGTGGATGGAGGGTCATCAGCAGAAGTACTGTACGAACACTGTTTTGTGCAGTTACGGCAAGAAATAAGAAGCTAATTAGTACCGGCCACGGCGCCGCTCACTGGCTTTAGTGGAGACACCATTTGGCCGATAGGGCAACTGCGTCTGCTTATAACCATTGGGAATGAGGAACACTCCACTAATGCGTGGATGAACTTCATGGTGATACGCTCACATTCTCCGTGCAATGGGATCATAGGCAGACCAGGTCTTCTGGCTATACGGGCGGTACCTTCCACGGCACATGGAATGATTAAGTTCCCTGTTGAAGGAGGAATTGTCACCATTTACAACACAATCATACCAGCATCCGAGTGTCATACCGTGACAAAACCGGCTCCACCTATTCCACCCAAGGATGGGTCACCACCTCCCAATTGGAGGGTGGCAATCCATCCTGACTATCCGGAACAGGAGGTATCCATAGGGGGGGCACTCTCGGATAGCGGCAAAAGGGCCATGTGCTCTCTTTTAAATGCAAATCTAGATATATTCGCATGAGAGCCAAATCATATGACAGGCGTACCACGCGCGATAGCATAACACAAGCTCCAAATCCGCTAGGGGTACCAACCCGTCAAGCAAAAGAAGTGCGGCCAGGCGCCTGAGCGCAGCCAAGTGATATTGGAGGAAGTACGTAAACTAGTGGACGCAGGTATCATGCGCGAGGTATACTACCACGAGTGGTTATCCGATCCGGTCATGGTCAAAAAACATGACGGAAGTTGGCGCATGTGTGTGGATTTCACGGATCTGAACAAAGCCTGTCCACAGGATTGTTACCCGTTACCGGAGATTGACTGGAAGGTGGAATCCCTATGTGGATATCCCTTTAAGTGCTTCCTAGACGCATATAAAGGATACCACCAGATCCAGATGGCGGAGGAGGACGCATAAAAGACGGCGTTCCATACTAGTCAAGGCGTATATTGTTATACGAAAATACCGTTTGGACTAAAGAATGCCGGTGCTACATACCAACGGCTTGTGGACAAAGCCTTTGAATCATAGATAGGCCGCAACCTGGAAGTCTATGTGGATGACTTAGTCATAAAAAGTCATATGGAGGATACACTTCTCCGGGATGTCCAAGAGACATTCGACACACTGAGGAGGATTAATATGAAGCTAAATCCAAAGAAATGCACGTTTGGGGCAACGGAGGGAATGTTCCTTGGATATATGATTGATCCAAATGGCATCAAACCTTGTCCATAAAAAACGGACGCAGTAATACAGCTGCCATCCCCTCAGACACGGAAGGAGGTGCAATCCTTAAATGGGAAGCTGGCCGGGCTAAATAGGTTCCTATCAAAGTCCGCAGAGAAGTCATTACCCTTATTTAAGACACTCAAGAAGTGCATTAGTAAGGGAGACATCCGGTGGACAAAGGAAGCCGAGGAAGCCTTTGGCCAACTCAAGCAGCACCTTGCATCTCTCCCTATGCTAGTAGCTCCCCGGCCAAAGGCGGAACTCATTATGTATCTCTCAGCCACACATGGAGCAATAAGTGCGGTACTCATGACGGATAAGGATACGGTACAAACTCTGGTCTACTTCATAAGCAGAACATTACAAGGGCCGGAGTTGAATTACTCCTCTATGGAAAAATTGGTTTTGGCACTAGTGTTTGCTATAAAGCGGTTGCACCGATACTTTCAGGCGCACCCAATTGTAGTCATTACGGACCAACCAATAAAGCAAGTCATCTCTAGACCGGATGTGGCAGGAAGGCTACAAAAATGGAGCATTCTATTGGGGGAGCATAATATATCTTATAGGCCAAGGACGGCTGTTAAAGGCCAAATCTTGGCAGATTTCTTGATAGAGAAGTCGGATGAGGAAGGACCAATCGTTAAACAAGACGAGACTCCAACAGAACCATGGGTGTTATTTACGGACGGATCTTCATGTATGGATGGGTCAGGAGCTGGTCTCATCCTCACAAATCCGGAAGGAATGGAGTTTACGTACGCCCTCCGTTTTGAGTTCACAGCCACCAACAACGAAGCGGAATATGAAGCATTAATTGCGGGTTTAAAAATCGTCGCTAGAATGGGAGTCTGCAACCTTGAGGCCTACGTGGACTCATGGCTTGTCGCGAACCACATTCTAGGTGGATATGTGGCTAAGGAGGACAACATGGTCCGATACTTGGAGAAAGTCAAGTTACTCATCGCGGCTTTCAACAAGTTTTCCATCAAGCAGGTGCCAAGAAGTGAGAACAAGAAGGCGGACGCTCTTAGCAAGATCGCATCCACAAGCTTCGCCCACTTGTCCAAGCAAGTCTTGGTGGAAATACTCAAGGAAATTCTATAATAGAAGGGGAGGTCGCTACTATAGTTGAGGAGGATGGACCTACATGGATGACCCCGATCGTCAACTATTTGACTAGTGAAACCCTTCCGGCCGATGAAAAAGCGGCGCGGCGCATCAGAAGGAAGTCGCAACACTTCGAACTTCGAGAAGGTATCCTTTATAAGCGCTCTTTCTTGCAGCCGTGGTTACGGTGTGTTGGACCACGTCAGGCTACTTATGTAATTAGTGAAATCAAGGAAGGGTTATGCGGCATGCACGCAGGTCCACGATCCGTGGTAGCTCGAGCCTTACGGACAGGATATTATTGGCCTACCATGCACAGGGACGCGCGCGACATGATTCGCAAGTGTAGTGATTGCCAAGTGCATATACCAGTGCCGCGAAATCCGCAGTAGGAGCTTACACCCATTACATCCCCATGGCCATTCTATAAGTGGGGAATCGACATCGCAGGACCATTCCTTGTAGCTGCAGGGGGAGTTAAGTTCTTGATTATCGCGATGGACTACTTCACACGATGGATAGAAGCCAAGGTAGTAAAATCCATTACAGGAAAACAAGTTAAAAAGTTTGTTTGGGAGAACATTGTGTGCCGTTTTGGACTACCAGGAGAAATCATTTCGGACAACGGTAAACAGTTCGCGGATAATCCATTCAAGGACTGGTGCGCATCATTGAATATCAAACGGCACTTCGTGTCTGTTAAGCATCCGCAGACAAATGGCCTTGTGGAACGAGCAAATAGGAGCTTGGGAAACGGCATCAAGGCACGTCTGGAGGAACGAAGTGCCAAATGGGTGGATGAGTTACCACATGTTCTATGGGCGCATAGGACTATGATCAAAACAGCCAACGGAGATACTCCATTTGCATTGGCCTACGGCACTGAAGCTGTCATATCAGCGGAAATCGGAATGCCTACCATCCGCACAGCGGAGGTTAATGTCGTCACGAACGACGAGCAACTGCGAATCAACCTGGATTTGTTGGAGGAAAAAAGAGAGATAGCAGCCATTAATGAGGCTAAGTCCAAGGCTAAAATGAAGGCTTTTTATGACGCCAAAGTTAAAGGTGTTTCTTTTCGACCGGGAGATTATGTTTATCGTGCTAACGAAGCAAGTCGAGCGGAGAATACAGGAAAGCTGGGCCCTAAGTGGGAAGGACCGTGTGAGGTCACGGAAGCCTTAGGACGAGGCGCGTACAAGTTATGTGACATGGATGGCCGTGATCTGGAACGCACATGGAACATCTCCAATCTCAAAAGGTGCTATCTTTGAAAGCTACGGCTTCCGCATGGGTACTTTGCTATATGTGGCTTTAATGAAGATCCATGCACTCTATCTGTTTTGCTTCTTATGTTTTGTCTAGGTTCCTTTTTTGTTTCTTAGGACTTATCATTCTTGTTAAAACAAAAAATGTAAACGTTCTAATAAAATGCCGTGGTGCCTTGCTAGCTCCACTGCTTGTTTTGTGCAATTATTTTTTATGATTTTGTTAGTCATATGAATTTTAGTTATTATTATAATATGCCATGTTTCATTCATATGCATTCATTCAATCACTGTAAATGTACTATACGCCTCCAGGCGGGGTAAGAGAATTAAGTGAACCTACTAATTCAACTTGCCGCGTAAGAGGGATGAAACCCCAGCGGCACGGATCATGTATCCTTACTAGACACCTTACTCACAAGAGGTTGTGGTAAGTTTCGTATGACGTACTCACGCAGTGCTTTGCATAGTAAAGACGCACG
This sequence comes from Glebionis coronaria, assembly GCA_025667525.1. Taxonomy (NCBI): domain Eukaryota; kingdom Viridiplantae; phylum Streptophyta; class Magnoliopsida; order Asterales; family Asteraceae; genus Glebionis; species Glebionis coronaria. Next base: position 489,963 of record JANFOE010001051.1, on the reverse strand, counting down.
TCGCATGTCTAGTAAATTATAGACTTGAATGTATTTTCTCTTTTGGGTAAGACGTGACATGTCATGCAGCATCGGTAATCGATATTTAACAAAATAAAAATACAAAAGTTTCCAAATCATAACAAAATGGCCGTGGTTATCACGGACTTACTAACAAAAGACAGTTATCTACCACATCAGTCTTAGCCGTGTACATGCACGGACGAATAAAAATTACAAATGTTTACAAGATAAATTACAAGGGGGGTAGGAATTCCCCTATGTCTTTCTTTCCTTCTTCGATCAGAGCACGGAGGGCTTCCCCGCGAGCGTCCTTTCCATCCTGTGCCTTGCTCGCAGTCGCATCCAATGCCTCCGCAAGCAGCTTTTCACCTTTCATCACTTTCGATACGGAGTCGTAAGTAGGCAGGGTCAAGGGGATGGGATCCGCAGTAAACTTGGACATTACCACCTCGTTCGGAGCATCCTTAAGCGCCTCGAGTTCATCCAGAAGGGGGTGTTGGATTTCCGCCAGTGCATCCATCGACGCGGTGATATTATCCGCAGTTGAAGGGTTATAGTAGGGATGCTGCATAATGTCTTCGTTCTTACCTATCAATTCTGCACCCTTGACCAATCCCTGATGCCTACCACGGTCGATTCCATCCGACACGACCCCGGCGAATGCTTGCAGCAGGTGCGGCGCTTCCATGGCCTTGCTTACGGCAAGGCGCATTCCTTGTCCAATCATCCACCTGCGTCCGGCTATGGCGAATAGCAAGGGAGGACAAATTCTTTCAGCACAACTTGTGGCCATCTTTCTCAGTTCCTCTTCAGCCGTTGCAGCTTGCTCTTCCAACTTGTTCCGCGCTTGTGTTAGCTCATCCTTCAGCGCATCGCGCTCTTGGGCGATGTTAAAGGCTTGTACGGTTACGACCTTGGTAGAAGCTTCGGCTGCGGACACCTGAATATGGAACTTCGAGTTATCACAAGGATAATATGTTTTTTCTTGGGTCAAATAAAAATCGAGGGAAAAATATATGTATAATGTTTTTTTAAAGCATACCTTCTCGTTTGATGCGGCTACAAGGGCCTCGAGCTCGGCGATGCGCTTTTCTCGGTTGTCGGCATGATGAGCTTGCTCTTTCACTGTGGCCTCAGCCGTTACCAGCGCCCCTTGCAGTGACGCCATGGTCTTATCATTCTTCACAACCATTGCCTCCCGACGAGCTATCCTTTTGTCGGCCCGCTTCACATTCGCCAGGGACTTGATCAGGCGGCGTCTCAGAGCGGCACCCACCGTCACTTGATGCGCGGACGACACGTCAAACTGCTCCAGCAGGGATTCATGATCCAGCTCATCTAAATCTTGTGCAAGGGCTGGAGGGGTAATGTTCTCGATGAATTCTGAACACTCAGATTCCGCCTCCAACCTTGTTAAACTCGAGAAATTCCATGCTCGGCGCAGGCTATTTTCTGGCCCTTCGGGGAGTGGCTCCTCGGCGTGTGTCACAGCAGGGGATGGGGGTCTGTTTGATGGTAAGGGGGATGGATTCCTCTCCACTTCTTCCTCTTGGGCTACGGCCGACGGATCCGCCCTGTTATTGATATTGCAAATTTTGTTTAGGCATTATATATTTCACAAGAAAAATGACATAACTAACATACGAAGGATACTTACGTGGTACCAATTGCAGGTTCTGTGGCGGTAGGAGCTACGACACTCACAGGGGTAGCTCGCCAGACTTGCTCTTCCATGTACGGGGTAGGGTCGGCCTGAGCAGTCGCAGTACCACTTCCCTCCTGGTACTGCGGATGGTCCTTCCTCAGTTTCTTTAGGGGAGCATTCGAGGCCCCGACCTCATCCCCTATCGTCTTTGCCACCCTCCTGGTGGTCTTTCTCTTTCTAGATGTGGGCGGGGCGCACCCGGAAGCTTGAGTGATGTCTACGTTCTCAAGGTTGATGAAATCGTTTTCATCTTCCTGGTGGGTCGCGGTTCCCTCCAACAGTAGCTCTCCACCATCTTCATTATGGAATTCCAATGGGGATTTCTCGATGATAGGCTCCTCTTCATCTGATCTTTGCTCGGACGTTTCTTCGAGTGGAATGGTACGGTCTGCGGTCGCATCGAGAAGGGGGAGTTCATTCTCCTTCAGAGGGCGGAATCCTTCAGGCCCTTTCATGGGGTCGCCCTGACGTATTAGTCCGTGTAGGTTCATCTCTGCGGACATTTAAAATTGCACGGATCAGTAAAGTCCTGAATACAAATGACATTTCACATTTACAAGGTATAAGTAAAACTACCCTCTCCATGTTCCGTCAGGAAGCACGGATATAAGTCATCCCTCCCATAATAACGACGACTTAATCCTACTAAGCACAAGAAATGTTCCGGCAACCCCTTATGGAATTTCGTGCGGTGGGTATCTAATATTTTCAGGTCTCTGCTGCTATAGTCTTTGGATTTGGGCGGAGAATCTTTGGGTACCCTAGTTTTAAGGACGAAAGGAGTAGGGAATACCTTCTCATCAACAAGAAGTAATGGTCGTACCAGTTCTTAAGGGAGTCTAAAGGCTTCCTATATGTCATGGGGGCGTTCCCGGATCGTTTTTTAAACGATAGCCACCCATTCACTAGTTGGGGGGAGTAAAAAGCCCTAAATATGTTCACGGTCGGAGTCACTCCGCATGTATGGCATGTAATTTCAAGCTGGCTGACTTTACACGCCCCTATGCAGTGAAGCTGGGTTATATAGAAGTCATAATACAATAGCAGATCTACCAAGAATTTGGACAGGGGGATACGATAGTTGGCCGAGTCAAATAGGCGCGTATACACGCCTATTTTCCCCGCCAGTGCATCCGTAATTGCCTCACCTTCACCTGGATAGGTGGGGTGTACGCTTTCGGGAATGTAATACTTCGACAAAAAGTCTATGTATTTTTCCGCCGACATCACATTAAGGACATCCGTGATAAGTGGGTTGTCCTTTACCATGTTTTATAAAAAGGGTTTGTAAGGCGTGATGATCTAACCTGCGGCGGAGGAAATCCGTGGAATAGAAGGCAAAAGTTTGGAGAATGGAGCTTGGAAATAACAATGGCGGAAGGGAGAATGAATTGTGTGTGTAACAAACACACACACCAACTCTTATATAGGGTTGCCTCGGTTTCCGAGGTAATGTGGATGTTTGACACGTGTAGGCCACTACGCCTATCCAACGGATGGGATTTCTGACACTTCTGAAACGTCAGAAGGGACCCACGGGTCACTTCTTAGTAGTTTTTACGTGGCTCAATGGTGGGCATTAATGGTGTACTTTTGCAGAAGTGCGGCTGACCAGTTGACTACCATTAATGCATTTATTCTTGTGTCGGAATATGCGGTCTTACGTAAGACCATATTCAATGCTACATTTAATTTGTCTCGGCCGTTACGTGCGGCTGAGGTTCTATTGGAATAACATTCCTAGACGGGCAGCCACGTGCGGCCGAAACAAAATCTTACATATCTATCATTCCCTAGGTCTTTCTTGGTACGTCCGGGGAGCATCTTGATAGTCTAGAGGTAACGCCTACGGCTGTAACAACTAGACTGGGGGGACATGATGACGTATAGTCCCTAGCCGGGTCAGGAACCCGGCCCACGGGTACTACCCGTATCCGGCCAATCACAGATGGGTGGGAATAACATCATTTGAGCTTATGGGATTGGATGAACAGTAACCATACACATGTGTGCGGCCTACGGCCCGGCATGACCGGTACGGGGTTAGACAGAATCATATTCTATCTCTGAATAGGATTCACCCCAAAGAAGAGGATATTCACTCACCATGATTAGAAGATAACAATCAATCTAATTCTGGTGCTTATCCTTTCTTTGGGGTCGAAGCATCAGTAACAGCCCATTAGGGATTCACTGCCTATAAAAGGAACCCCAAGGGTTCCACAAAGGTATTACGTTCTATACTCTCAACTCACTCGACTCTCATAAACCCTAAACCAATACTTACTCTCACGCCGGAGTCTAATCGTGGGAAACATTCCCACGGTAAGCCTAACGCGTGTTGTTTAGTGTGCAGGATCCCAACCATACAGTTCACTTGGTGCAGGAGCCGGAGCCCAACCAACCTGAATTAAGCCTAATTCGGGTCTAGCAAGGATCACCCAACTTTTGCATCAACAGATGCCATAAGCTCAAATTAGACACACAAGCTTCTTTTGAGTTACTTAAGAGATCTGTAAAAAGAAATTGGAAAAAGCACAAGGAATAAGCCTGAATAAGCAATAAGCTATCTTCACAAAACGACAAAATAGTCGTTTTCGAGTTCTAGGCCACCCCAAGAGCTGATTCAACTTTCAAAAGCTTTTAAATGACTTAACTAAACTTAATCAACGAAAATTTTTTCAATAAGCACACCCAATAAGCTGGAATAAGCAGATAAGCACTTAATTAAAAGTCAAACTTATGAGTTTTCTAGCAAAAAGTCAAAGCCAAGGTCTGATAAGCTCCAGTTCAAACCAATGGGTTAAATGAGGAAGATTGATCACAAAAAATAAGTTGTTGCAAGTCTGGATAAGCTAATATGGCTTATTAATAAGCTGGATCAAAATTAACACTAGCAGGGGCTAGTTTTGGGTGTTGAGCAGTGGAAACTTTTTCCACTGCTTGACTTAATTGACTTTTTGTCTTTAGTGACTTTTTTGTGGATTCAAGTTTCACAAAGGCACCCAAATGATCAGTTAATCATAAGGAGTCAATAGCAATCACAAAAACACAATCACAATTAGCCAATTAGCACAGTTAATTCAAAACATCACTAGATCTAGCCCAGACATGAACAATAAGCAGTTTTGGTTCAATAAGCACTTTTAGCACAAATCAGCCAGCGAAACTTCACCAAATGCATACACAAGCTATAATTAATTCAAATGAACAAATCTAAACAGGTTTCATGCACTGATTCAAAGCCTAGATCAAGATTCAAGCACCAAAAGTTACTGATGAACACTAGCAGGCAGTTATAAACACTTTGCTGATATACATGACCAACAAGCCAAATTCAAACACTCAAATCTTCAAACCAGGTTATATAAACTATGATTAAAAACCTTTTATCCCTAAACATGCATATACTCTAGGTATTTCCAAAATTTTAGGTCAAAAACAGTCAAATCAAGTTAGATATAACACAATGTTTAACTCAAGGTTTAAAAGCCAATAACTTGCAGAAACTAGCATACAACCAAGTGAATAACAGATACCAACTCAAACAAGGCACTTCCAATAACACAATAACAAACTATGATACAAAACAGGTTAACCCAAACACCCTTTTATATTTTCAAATCAAGATTTTCAAATCAAAAGTATGATTTAGGTTAGCACATGCATTCATAAACGTCAAAACATCAAACATGAACAGTTTCAACAAGATTTGGAGCCCTAGAACAACACATACACAAGCAGAACTCAAATATCACAAATATCCAAATTTTTATCAGATTTTGCGATTAAGGGTTCAAACCTCATGGATGTACATCCACACCCACGTATGTTTGAGCTTATGTGCTAGCAAGAACAAGCACAAGCTTCCAATATCAAGCTGCTAAGATGGAACAAAGTTAGAAGCAAAAATATCAAAATCAGAAAAAGAGGTAAACTTGATTAATGCAACCTTTGTTCCCCACACTTGATTATCCCCAAGTTATAAGCCTCACAACACCTTGATATCACAATATCAGGGTGCTATGATCAACTTATAGCCCAAAAATTCCAAGGTTTGAACAAGACTTAGCAAAATATCAAGATTTAAGGAAAATATGCAAACTTTTGCACACTCCTTTGAAAACAAGTTTTAGGATTCAAGATAAGTAAACATGTAACAATAATAAGCAGAAAATAACAAATGGCACTTGACTTTTCTTCACCAATTTCAAACACACTTCATTAATGAAAATGAGATTTACAGTAATGTGAACTTTGGAAAATTCAAGAGCAAAAACTAAATGACTAAGTGCTGTGCCTTATATAGGCTACAAGAAACCTAAATGCCGAATAAAAAAACGTAACCCTAATGATGTAGAAGTCCAAATATGCCCTTGTGAAGTTTGAATAACTTGAGAATCATGTGACTTGTTCTTGGCGTTTTGTAGTTGTTGGCAAGGTGAAATTGCATCCAAGGGTTTATAACAAGCTTAATATGTAAGCTGGAATGTAGATGGTTGGATTGCTCTGGCTATTTTAGCAGTTTGCCCAAGAGTGTAGCAGGGGAATATCTTGTGGGTTTCTTGGTTGATGTGGCACATGTTTTTAAGGTTGAGATGTGATTAAGGCACCATTAATCACTAATATAGAGCATATGATTGTTTAATTACAACCAGATTAAGAAAACCCAAATGTGTTCTTGAGATGAATAGTGGGTGTGTTTGATCTGGTTTAGGATTTAAAAACATGTTAGGCGCCTTAACTAACTTATTTAATTAAGTTAGTTACGGCTGGTGTGAGTGGGATATGATGTGGAGGTTTGGTGGATTCTGGTTGAAGGAGAGGGTGAGTGGGTGAGGTGGCAAGTGTGATTGGTTAAGGTACGTTGTGATGTCTGCCCAAATTGGTCCCTTACTTCTTTTTTTCTTTTCATTCAGTTTTGAAACTTAATAAATCTGAATCCCTTGTTATATAAGTTTCATTTTTCACACTTTTGCCCCAAATACTTTTCCAAAGTATTTTCAGGGGTATTTCTTGCCATTTGTTGACTCTTGAACGGCTGTTTAGGTATTTTCTTCAATGATAATGGTCTTGACTTGTATGATTGCCATTTTGGAGGACTAATATTGACAAGTCTTCATTTTTAAGGGACCATTCTTGCCAAGTCTTCAAAGTCAAGGGTACTTTTGGTAAAAGACATTTTTTAAAGGACTAAAAAGTTGTAATTTCTTGTAACTTGAAGTCCTTGATGGTATGTTTGACTTTGAGGAGGACTAATATTGACAATTTAGTTTTGTTGAGGGACTAAATTTGCCAATTCTTCAAAGTTGAGGGCCCTTTTTGTAATTTTGACAAACTTAAGGGACCAATCTTGTAATTATGAAGATACAAGGGTTTAAAGCGTCAATTATTCAATATTGGAGGACCCTTCTTGCATAATCTTCAAATCTTCAAGGGTTTGTCTTGGAAAATCTTCATTAGGGCTTGGTTCAATGTGCGGCTTCGTTTCCCGTGTTAGTTTTTGTATGATTCTTGTGATCTTTTGTAATTTTCTCAATATCCGTACCTAAAATACACAAGCAACAAACACAAGCATATATTTGGCCATTTTCATGATATTTAATGCATTTAAAGCCCTTTTTGGACGATGAGACTATGTATAAAATGAATCTCATCACAACACATCTTTACCAGTTTTGTCTGATATCTGACAGACAACGATAGCTAGATGTGTCAGATATCGGATGCAACAAAGAAAGACAGGAACTCGGAAAAGTGTAGACAACAGATTTATAGATTAATTTCAAAATAAGCAAAAGACTTCAATAAGCTACAAAAATTAATGTTAATGCAAAGCAATGCCTAAAAACATTATTAGTGCTAACTAATATTTCATAGTTTTGATCACGACAAATTACAAAGACATTTAGCATAAAATATAATCGTAAAACGAATTATCTAACAAACACTATCATCAAGGTAATAATCATTACACTAACATATCTTAATCATGCTTAGTGATCATAAAAGTGATTAGCCTTAAAACTCACTTTTGTCAAATGTGACAAAAGATTTTTAATAAACTTTCTTTTTAAGAAAATGTTTTATTAAAATGGAAAATGAAAATTTGAATATGGCATATTCCAAATACCATAAGAATATCCTTTGAAGGTTTAAACAGTCTCAGATATTTCAAATCCACTAAAAGACAAAAAGGAGTGGAGTCTACCTCCGCGGTTCCTTAAGTGCCTACGCGGTTCTCTATCGATAAGGAACCGCCTAGGGAAATATGGAAACGCGCTCAGCTAGCCGTTGGGTTTTGTCTTCTATAAATAGTGGATCAAATCTACATTTTCCATAACCCTTTTTAGACATTTCTTTCAGCCTTCTTTCTCCTTTCTAATCCTAATCATTTGTAAATGATAACTTAATGTGTTAAGTATGTTTACTTATGGTTATCCTATTGATCTCCTTCTTTACCTTGTCCAAAGAGAAGATCACTCACACAGTTGTGATGTGATTAAAGATGAAGCCTTGATGAAGATCATCCTCTCCTAAAGATCTTGTCATGTTCATCATTTGTTTATTTGTGTCTTATGTAGATCCAATGTATTTGTGAATACTTGGACTAGTTGTGTTCATCCAAGCTATTTGTGAATACTTGGATTAGAGTTGTGTAAATCCTTTTCATATGTGTGTGCTTGGATTTGTGTTGTGTAGATCCAAGTTACATGTGTTTACTTGGATATGTTTAGTTGGTTTTAATAAGTTGTGTAAGTTCTCACTAAACTATAAAGTGATGTGGTTGTTTCTTGTGATTTCTCACTAAACTATAAAGTGATGTGTAGTTGTGTTGTGTGAAGTTCTCACTTAGCTTCAAAGTGAAGAGTTGTGAAGATTGGTTCTAGCTTTGGATTAGAACTCGAAATCTAGCCTTGTGTCGGAAAATGGTGAAGTAGGCAACGTTGTAAATATTGGTTCTATCTTTAGATTAGAACTCGACATCTAGCCTTGTGTCGTAAAATGGTGAAATGGGCGACGTTGTGTAGATTGGTCCTAGCTAAGATTAGGTCTCGACATTTAGCTTAGTGTCGAAAAATAATGTAAGCGACGTTGTAAGATTTTTTCCGCCAAGAAGGGAGCTTATGGATATAGTGGAAATCTCGAGTAGGTGTACTCGAGGAGTGGAGTAGGAACGAGGATAGAGCCTCATTTCTGAACCACTATACATCTTGGTGTATTCCTACTAGGTTGTTTCTTTCCTCACTCTTTACTTACCTTCACCATCATTACACTTACTACTTGTCATTGTTAATGCATTAGAATTGAACCTAATCATTATGCAACTAGCTTTCAAGTAAAAGATAGTTTTGGAACTCACCTAATTGAAAGGAATTTTAATTAGGAGATAAATCAAAGAGAAACTATTCAACCCCCCTTCTAGTTTCTACAATTGGTATCAGACCGATGGTGACACAAGATCTTTGAAGTATATTGTACTTTACAACTTGGATCGATCCATTGTCTCCTCAAATTAGAAGGTTAAGTTGTACTAATGTTTTTCTTTGGTCAAAACTATTTTTTATTGAAAATAGGCCTTTTAATTGGTAATATAGCATCCAATTTAGATTAGTAGTATATATGCATAATAAGTGTGAAAACACTTATCCTTTTACCACTTAATTATAATAATAACCAAGCCAAAACGTGTATTTTATGTCGTAAATGTCGGAATTGTGCGTGGTTTGTGTTTTTGTTGTGATTTAGGATCAAAATGTGAAAAGGGAAGAAAACATGGGCTTTCACGGGCTTTTATCGAAGAAAAAGGCAAAAGACGAAGTCAGATCAAGAGTGCAAAAAGAACGGAAGTCCAAGGCATATTCTGAAGATTTATCGAAGAAAAAGTCTAAAGACGGAAGTTTAATGAAGTCGAAGAACTCAAGTCTAATAAATGAAGAAATTATAAGACGAGTTCAATTAATCCCGAGACAAAGTCGAAAAAGTCAAAGAATTTAGAAGACGAAAAGACGAGAAAAGAAAGAAAGGAGCAACACATTCTAACCTCCCTAATCACCTATAAATACCCTCCTAATGACACATTAGGAGGTGTTGACTATCTTGACAAAATAGTTCTTCCACATTTAATTCATGTCATTTACACAATTGTCATTTAATTTCTTGTCTTGCACCTTAAATTCTTGCCTTTAATTTCAAGTAAGTTTAATTTTGTGTTGTTGAATCTTTAATTTTAATCAAGTTTTATATTAATCTCTCATTCTACCTTTCTTGTTTTGCTTAATCTTTATGCTTTTTATCTTATTGTCATGCTTATTTGATTATTTGTTATGTTTTTATGTTTATGATTATGTTAGCTTATTGATTTTATAGCTTATTGTGTGCTTTTCTTAAATTTCATTAAGTGTTTTCAAAAGTTATTTTATAAAAAGTTGTTTTTAAATATTTTCATTATTTAGTGTTTTTAAAAGTTTTTAAATTTTGGTTTATTAGCTTTTTCTTAAATTTGATTTGGTAAAAGTTTTGGTTAAGTGCTTATTTGTTTTTAGCTTATTTTTGGTTTCTAGCTTATTTTTGTTTGAATTTTCATTATCCGGATTTCTTTCAAACCCTAATATTCCGGATATTCTTAGTTTCTTGGTATTCCGGATTGCCTAAGTAACCAAATTCCGGATAAGGTGACTGTTCAACATTCCGGATAACTTGAGATTTATGGATTCCGGATAGTGAGTATTCCGAATATGGGCTAGAACGAGATTCCGGATAACGTATTGAAGGGGATTCCGGATAAAGCACTTGACAAGTGGGTATTCCGGATAAGCAGGATCATCAATTCCGGATAAGTGATAGGTAATGAATTCCGGATAAGAGTAAGTTTCTACATTCCGGATAAGGGCATTTATCCTGATTCCGGATAAACTCCAAACAAGAATTCTGGATAAGTGGCAGAATCATAAATTCCGGATATGCTTGAGTTCTCATTTATTCCGAATTCTGGATAGTGTTCAATTTTGGATTCCGGATAAGTTTCAGTTTAGTTTATTCCGGATAAGCAGCTTGTTGGGTATTCCGGATAGTGACAGTATTTTAGGTTCCGACTCAGGTTTTATTTATCCTCTGTTTTAATTTCAAGCATTTATTTTTCCGGCCATTTTTCTTTAGTATTATTTTAATTGTTGTTTTTCTTTATTTTAAATTTCAAGTTCGCATTTTTATCTCATTGTCAAATTTACTTTTCGTCAAGCTTTAATTTTTCGTCATTTAATTAATTTGCTTTTAAAAGTTTTAATATTGCAACATTTACTTTTTAATCAGTTTTAGTTTTAATTACCCGTCATTTACTTTATAGTTTTGCACATTTAATTTTACTTCAACGACCAAAAATATTCTTTTCCACCAAAAGACAGCTGAGTCACACTTAAACCAGTAATCAATTCGAATAGACCGATTTCAACGAACTTTTTAACTAAGTAAAACCTAGTTATTAAATGGCGCCGCTGCCGGCTCTTTTCATAAAGATTAACGGTTTTCTGTGAGAGACGCGTTGAATTTTGGGATACGTTCACTCGTGAACGTTATTTTTCTTGTTTAAAAATTTCCAAAAATACATAAAAATTAAAAAAATTTCAAAAATACAAAAACATTAAAAAACTTATAAAAAGAATTTATTTTTCAAATTTTTGCACCAAAAAGATTTTATTTTTATTTTTACAAGTACATATATATTCTCTATTTCTTTGGTATCTTTTTCTTTTTCTTTTGCAGGTGTATGCATACTAGATCTTTATCTTATTCTGAGCCTAAGACTCATGAAGATTTAGATATGGCTGGTGTGGACAACAACAATAATCCACCCCACCCCAACATGAATAACAACAACAATGTTCCCCCACCCGATCTTCGAACAATGGAGGAGCTGTGTCAACCTACGATGAATGGACGCGGAGGACTGATTGCGCCGATGCAAATCACGGCTCCAGAGTTTTCGTTGAAGCATCACATGATCCAACAAGTTCAAAATACTTTTCCATTTCGCGGATTGCCGGATGATGATGCCAACAAACCCCTCGACAAGTTCATTACCGTAACTCAAAGCATGAAGTTGCCCGGTGTTTCCATGGATTTTCTTCGCCTTCACCTATTTCCACACACCTTATCCCACCATGCCAAAAAATGGTTTGATAGTCTTCTGAAGAATTCAATTCATACTTGGGATGAGATGACTCAACGCTTTTTGTTGCGCTACTTTCCACCATCCATGGTCACGAGCCTTCAAAATCAAATTAGTGGATTTACTCAAGAACCCGATGAATCACTTTTTGATGCTTGGGAACGATATAATGTTTTGATTAATCGATGTCCTAACCATAACATGCTCCCCGTTACTTTGAATGATACTTTCTACAATGGTTTAACTTTTTGAGATCGTGATACGATTAATGCAGCCGTCGGTGGCACATTTATGAAAAGAAGACCCGAGGAGTGTAGAGAGCTTATCGAGAACATGACTACTAATAAGTGTGAAAACACTTATCCTTTTACCACTTATTTCCAATAATAACAAGACCAAAACGTGTATTTTATGTCGTAAAAGTCGGAATTATGCGTAGTTTGTGTTTTTATTGTCTTTTAGGACCAAAAGATGAAAAAGGAAGAAAACATGGGCTATCACGGGCTTTTATCGAAGAAAACGAGAAAAAGACGAAGTCAAAAGATCAAGAGTGCAAAAGATTGGAAGTTAATGGACCTATTTGAAGATTTATCGAAGAAAATGGGCCAAAGACGGAAGACTTATATATGTCGAAGAACTCAAGTCTATTTAACGAAAGATTAAAAGACGAGTTGGAAAATTCACCGACAAATCTCAATTCAAAGTCGGAAACGTTTATTTAACTTAAGTAGCGAGAAGACTAAGAAGAAATAAGAAAGCCCGCTTACAAGCCCACAACAAAACAAGCCCACATCAAACTACTATATAAAACCCTTTCCATCACGAAATTAGCTAGTCTTTTAATTTTTCTTTCATTTGTAGTTTTAAATTCTAGAGAGAGAAAGTTTAACTTTCTCTCACTAGAAAACTTCATCTTTTATCTTTCTTGTTTTAATCAAACCTTACTTTTAAGCTTTATCTTGTCTTAATCTTTATCTTATTAATCTTTATTGTTAATATTAATATTTGTTTAAGTTCGAATTCATCTTCATCTTAATCTTCTATTTCATCACGAAAAGCTTGTTACTTTACATGTTTTTTGATTCGTGTGTTGAAGTGTTATAAGTTTGGATCATTTGCTTTGTTTATTGGTAGCTTATTGGAGTTTTTCTTAGCTTATTGTCCTTGAAAAAGTGCTAAAAAGTTGCTTATTTTCGTCCTATATTCGGATCCTATTTTCTAGGAAAGTTTGATTCAATTTTGCAATTCTTCTAAAAGTTGCGAATTTGATCTCCTTGAAGTTGCGAATTTGATCTCCTTGAAGTTGCGAATTTGAGCTCCTTGAAGTTGCGAATTTGATCTCCTATATTGCGAATTTGTTCATCTTTCTGATTGCGAATTTGAACTTCTTCCTCAATTGCGAATTTGAGCTTCGCTACTGTCATTGCGAAATTATACTCTCCTTTATTGCGAATTCGTTCTTTGCCATTATTGCGGATTTATTCTTCTTTCAGCATTGCGAATTTGAGTTTAATTTTGAGTATTGCGGAATTATTCTTCAAACAATTGCGGAATTCTGTTTTATTTGCGAAATTGTATTAATTTCGCAATATTGCGAAATTGGTCATGTTGATTGCGGAATTAATGCCAAGATGCGAAATTAATTAGTTTCATTTTAATTCAATTTTTGAACTTGTTTTCCCGCCAATTTTCTTAGCTTTATTTTTACTCGTTCGTCTTAGTTTAATTTTTGATTATTTTAATTTTCGAAGTTTTCATTTTTATCACGTTTTTAATTTCCAAAAATTGCACGCTTACCGAAATCTTCGTTTTTACAAAGTGTTTTTCTATATTTTTAGTTCAATCTTTCCTCGCTTTATTTTTATTTAATTACTCAACGACGATTTTTCTTTTAATTAGTTTTTGACAACCAAACCATTTCTTTTCCACCAAGTACAACTGAGTCGCACTAATTAACGGTAATCAATTCGAAAAGACTTGGAACGAAAATATTTTATACTTGGATAAAACCTTGTATTAAATGGCGCCGCTGGCGGCTCTTTTCGTTAAGATTAACAGTTTTTAGTGAGAGACGCGTTGGATTTTGGGGATCCGTTCTTTTAGGAACGTTATTTTCCTTGCTAAAAATTTTCAAAAATCCATAAAAAAATATAAAATTTTCAAAAATACAAAAATATAAAAAAAATTGTAAAAAGCATTTCTTTTCCCAAGTTTTGCACCAAAAAGATTATATATATATATCATCTGTTTCTTTGGTATTTTTTCTTTTGCAGGTGTATGCGTACTAGATCTTCAAATTATTCTGAGCCTGAGACTCGTGAAGATTTAGATATGGCTGGTGTGCATAACAACAATAACAACCCACCTCTACCCAATTTGAATAACAATAACAACAACAACAATGTTCCCCCACCCGACCTACGCACCATGGAGGAGGTATGCCAACCTACGATGAATGGACGTGGAGGCCCGATTGCGCCGATGCAAATCACGGCTCAGGAGTTTTCGTTGAAGCATCACATGATCCAACAAGTGCAAACTAATCCATTTCACGGATTGCCGGATGATGATGCCAACAAGCACCTCGACAAATTCATTACCATTATGTAAAGCATGAAGATGCCCGGTGTTTCTATGGATGTACTTCGCCTTCAACTATTTCCTCACACGCTTTCTCACCATGCCAAAAAATGGTTTGACCGTCTCCCAAAGAATTCTATTCATACTTGGGACGACATGACTCAACGATTTTTGTCGCGCTACATTCCACCATCCATGGTCACGAGCCTTCATAACCAAATTAGTGGATTCATGCAAGACAATGATGAATCGCTCTTTGATGCTTGGGAACGCTACAATGATTTGATCGACCGTTGTCCAAATCACAACATGCTCCCCGTCACTCTCATTGATACTTTCTACAATGGTCTCACTTTTCGTGATCGTGACACGATCAACGCCGCCGCCGGTGGTACTTTTATGAAAAGGAGACCGGAAGAGTGTAGAGAGTTGATTGAAAACATGACTACTCACCACAAGAATTGGGATTCATCCGCATCCTCAAGATCTAATCCGAGAGTCAATGTTTCATCTACTTCTTCCACCACCGACATGTCCGCCATGGAACGAGCCATTATCGAAATGAGCAAAAATATGCAAATTTTGGCTACTAACCATACTCAACAAGCTAAAGCCGTTGCTATTTCTTGTGAAACATGTGGTGGTCCTCATTCTTAAATTGATTGTCCTTCTACTCAAGGCAATTTTTGTGAAACCATTAACGCGGCATACGATACCTACCCCACGGGAGGATTTCAAGCTCGTTCTCAAGGAGACCGTAACCTGCTAAGTTATCGTTCAAACAACTATCTTTCACCACCCGGTTTTACTCCTCAAAACCAAAACCGACAACAAAACTATAACAGAAATAACCAAAGCCAACCTCGTGCTAACAATCAATATCAATCCCAAAGAAACCCATACCCACCTCAAGGAAATTCTCAAGCTTACCAAGCTCCACCTCTCAATCAACCAATGGCGTTGAATCAAGACATCGAGACGTTCATGAGGACTAATAGAGAGATGGTGACGAATCTTCAGAGTCAATTCATCAACTTGAAGGGAGACATGGCGAAACAAGGGAGCGATATTCGAGCCGAGCTAAGGAATGACATGGCGAAACAAAGCAATGATATTCGCGCAAACATGAGAGACTCTTTCAGCACTCAAGCGGATAATAATACATGATATGATCGGGTCGCTCTTCCAAAGTAATAAACCCTCTTCTTCGGGTACTCTTCCGAGTAACACCGTTGCTAATCCAAGAGGGGAGATGAAAGCAATTACCACTCGTAGTGGAAAAGGTTATACGGAACCCGAGCTTCCTACACCTCCACCCGTGATTGTGAACAAGGAAAAAGAACAACTTTCTTCACTTCCTTTACCTTCTTACCCCATTCCCCCACCACCCGCGGTTGTGAGTGATCCTACTCCCCTAAAGCCGTCCTCTTTATCCGATATACCTTATCCTTCAAGGTTGAGGAAAGAGAAGCAAAAGAGCAAGGATGATATTCAAGTTTCAAACTTTCTTAAAATGTTTAAACAATTAAACTTTAACATCTCCTTTGCCGAGGCTCTCGCTCACATGCCTAAATATGCGAAGATGTTTAAAGATCTTCTTAGTGACAAGCAAAAGCTTCTTGATATCGCTAATACCCAACTTAACGAGAATTGCTCCGCGGTTCTCTTAAGGAAATTGCCCACCAAACTTGGTGATCCGGGTCGCTTCTTGATTCCTTGCAACTTCCCGGGAGTAGAGAATTGCATGGCCCTAGCCGATCTAGGCGCTAGTATAAACTTAATGCCTTTAAGTGTTTGGAAGCAATTATCTCTCCCCGAGCTAGTCCCCACCAAAATGACTTTGGAATTAGCTAACCGTACGGTTGCTTATCCAGTAGGGATAGCCGAAGACGTCTTCGTTGGCTTTGACAAATTCACCTTTCCAGCGGTTTTTGTTGTCGTTGACTACGAGATGGATCCTCGTATTCCATTAATCGTTGGACGTTCCTTCTTGAGGACCGGTCGCACTCTCATTGATGTAGCCGCGGGCGAAATAATCATGAGAGTTGGTGACGATAAAATCGTCTTCAACATGGGTAAACTTTCTAAGCAGCCTTCTGAAAATGAGAGCGTTAATTTCATTGACGTTCTTGATGAGGCTTGTGAAGAACATTTCAAAGACGCTTGTAGAATTGGTTCTTCTTCTCTACCCACTATTGAGACCGTTGCCTCTATTGCTCTATCACTAACTCCATTTGGAGAAAGTGATTTCATCTTGAAGGAATTCGAAGCAACTTTGGGAGATGTGGACTTGCAATATGACGATTCTCCCTCCAATTGGGATGAAGACATTTTGTACCATTGAGAAACTTCTCAATGAGGACCATATTTCTCCACCATCTCCTAAGGATATCTTTATCGATGATCCGACTTTGACTCCGCCGTCCATCGAAAATCCTCCAGATTTAGAGCTTAAGGATCTTCCGTCTCATCTCGAGTACGTTTTCCTTGAAGACAACAAGAAGTCACCCGTCATCATCGCAAATGACCTGAAAAAAGAAAAAAAATCTCTACTTATCGACGTGTTGAAGAATCACAAGAAAGCGATTGCTTGGAAAATCTGCGATATTCGTGGAATTGATCCTCACTTTTGCACACATAAAATTCTCATGGAGGATGACTTTAAACCCACTATTCAAAGCCAAAGAAGGGTGAATCCTAAGATCCATGACGTAATCAAAAAAGAGGTTATCAGACTTCTTGATGCGGGAATGATCTACCCTATCTCGGATTCACCACGGGTTAGTCCCGTCCATTGTGTGCCTAAGAAAGGCGGAATCACCGTTGTTCCCAATGAAAACAACGAGTTGATTCCTACTCATCTCGTTACAGGGTGGAGAGTTTGTATAGACTATCGCAAACTCAACGATGCTACGAGAAAGGATCATTTTCCCCTTCCTTTCATGGACCAAATGCTTGAACGTCTAGCGGGTAATGACTATTACTGCTTTTTAGACGGTTTCTCGGGTTATTTTCAAATACCCATCGATCCCCAAGACCAAGAGAAAACCACATTCACTTGTCCTTATGGAACAATTGCTTACAAAAGAATGCCTTTCGGCTTATGCAATGCTCCTGGGACATTCAAACGGTGTATGATGGCTATCTTCCATGACATTGTTGAAGAAACTATGGAAGTCTTCATGGATGATTTCTCGGTCTATGGTGATTCTTTCTCTTCTTGCCTTGCCAATTTGGAACGCATGCTTAAGTGATGTGAAGACACTCGCCTTGTTCTAAATTGGGAAAAATGCCATTTCATGGTGAAAGAAGGCATTGTGCTGGGACATAAAATCTCTAAAGTCGGTCTTGAAGTGGACCGTGCTAAAGTGGATGTCATAGCCAAATTACCTCCACCTTCAACCGTGAAGGGGGTGAGAAGTTTTCTTGGTCATGTGGGCTTCTATCGTCGTTTTATTCAAGATTTTTCTAAAATCGCTCGCCCGATGCCCACCTCTTGGAAAAAGATACTCCTTTTATCTTTTTTAAAGAGTGTCTTGAATCCTTCAATCTTCTTAAGGATAAGCTAACTGAGACACCGGTCTTGGATACCCCTAATTGGGAGCTACCTTTTGAATTGATGTGTGATGCTAGCAACTTTGCTATTGGAGCGGTTTTGGGCCAAAGAGTGAACAAACACTTCCAACCAATCCATTACGATAGCAAGACAATGACGGGGGCTCAATTGCATTATACCACTACCAAAAAAGAGCTTTTAGCTGTAGTGTATGCTTTTGAAAAATTTCGCCCCTATCTTGTCCTTTCTACCACCATCGTGTACACCGATCATTCCACGTTGAAGTACTTGTTGACTAAGCAAGATTCTAAACCAAGACTTCTTCGTTGGGTTTTTCTCCTTCAAGAATTTAACATTGAAATTCGTGACAAAAAGGGAGCCGAAAACCTAGTAGCGGATCATCTACGTAGACTTGAGGATCCTTATCAAGGGGATCATCTGAATCAAGAGATCAATGACTCTTTTCCCCTTGAGGCCTTAATGTCTATTCACTCCAATCTTGATGACACCCCGTGGTTTGCGGACATTGCAAACTACTTAGCGGGTGGAATTCTCATCGAAGGGTTAACATCCCAACAAAAGAAAAAGTTCTTAAACGATGTTAAGACTTAATTTTGGGATGACCCTTTTCTCTTCAAACAATGCGCTGATTTGATTATTCGACGATGTGTTGACGGACCGGCAGCTTTAGACATTCTCGAGGCTTGCCACAAAGGACCCACCGGTGGTCACTTTGGTCCCAACTACACCGCTAAGAAAGTGTTTGACTCTGGATTCTATTGGCCCACCATTTATCGTGACGCTCACGAAATGGTTAAGCATTATGATGCTTGCCAACGACAAGGCAAGATCACACATAAAGATGAGATGCCTCAAAATTTCATACAAGAATGTGAAATATTTGACGTATGGGGTATCGACTTTATGGGGCCATTTCCATCATCCAAAGGGAACAAGTACATCCTCGTAGCCGTTGACTACGTATCCAAATGGGTTGAAGCAAAATCTCTCCCTACGAACGATGCGAGGGTGGTTGTGAACTTTTTGAAGCAGCTTTTTGCTCGACTCGGTGTTCCTTGTGTTATAATCAGTGACCGCGGGACTCATTTTTGCAACGATCAATTTGCAAGAGTCATGGCTAAGTATGGTGTCAATCACCGCCTTTCCACCACTTATCATCCCCAAACTAATGGGCAAGCCGAGATATCTAACCGTGGATTGAAGCGAATTCTGGAGCATATTGTGGGAGAGCATCGTGCCTCGTGGGCCGATAAGTTAAATGATGCTTTGTGGGCTTTCCGTACCGCTTATAAGACGCCGATTGGTTTTACACATTATCGTCTTGTGTACGGGAAAGCATGCCACCTCCCTATTTAGCTGGAGCATAAGGCATACTGGGCCTTGAAGTGGGCTAACTTCGACATCAACAAAGCCGGTGATCTTCAGAAGATTCAACTCAACGAGCTTAATGAATTGAGGAATGAAGCTTACGCGAACTCATTGATCTACTAGGAGAAGACCAAGATCATCCATGATGCAAGGATTAAGAACCGAGAGTTCTACGTTGGTGATCAAGTCTTACTTTTTAACTATCGGTTGAAGATCTTCTCGGGCAAGTTGAAGAGCCGCTGGTCTGGTCCATTCACCGTCGCCAAAGTCTTTCCATATGGAACCATTGAGCTTTCTCAGCCAAATGGGCCCAATTTTAAGGTGAATGGCCAGCGTTTGAAGTTGTACTTTGGTGAGGACATCTCTCATGAGATGATTCCATCCCTCACCACATTTCCCATGAATTAGTTTTGGGTCGAGTCAGGCTCGTGACTCGGTTATCAAAAACAAGCGATTCTCGGGAGGCAACCCGTGATCTATCCTTTACCGTTTTTATAACAAGTGTAGGGGAGCCCCGTATGTGTTTGTTGTCTTGTTTCTTGTGTTGTGCAGGGATTAAAGCTTCAAAGATCCACTCTTGATGACATTTGACGAACCGTGATCCCGTGTTCCCGTCTTCCCGGTTCTAACCTAAACTCTCGTGATTCAATATTTCATATCTTATATGTTCACATTGAAATCACTATAGTTGTCCTCTCCTTAGCAAGATTTAACCAAAGTGCACAATGTCCTAAGTGTAGGGGAGTTTACTCCCACATGCTTAAACATTGAGGACAATGTTTATCTCAAGTTTAGGGGGACTTCTATCGAAGTAAGTGGTCTTTTCCATGAATTTGTCCTCATTTTAACCGGAAAATTTGATTTTTCGACATTATTCAAAATTTTTAATCTATTTTGGCCTAGTTGTATAGTATTATTTTCCTTTGTTTTCGTTATTTTCTTTCTTTGCTAAAATAAAATTTTTAATAAAGTGGTTTTAAATTTTTCAAAGTCGTGAATATTTTGACTCAACCCAAGTTTTCTTATCTAAGTTTACTCTAGCTAGTATCCTTAACGTGTTTAAGTCAAGTTTTGCTAGGCTTTTATATAGGGAACTTTAAAACGCGAAGCTCTTAACTCTCACGGGTTAAGAACAAGAACTTTTCGCAAGTTCCTATAATTGATCCTAGAGAGTCGTTTATCAAGGGAACTTTAAAATGCGAACTCTAAACTTGAAAAAGTCTAAGAGTTTGCAAGATCCTATAGATGACTCGAAAACCCGAAACTTTGATTTAATAGGCTAAGCATCCACGAGTCTCATTCCTTGAGATTTTAAACTGTGGAGAACGAGAGATGATAGAGTCAATTATAAGTTTGGTATTCTTTCATGAATTTACGTGAGTTGATTATAAGCCTATTCTCCCATCGCTTGTTAATAAATTTATCTGCAATAAATAAGGTTGTACGATTTGAAAAGTTACTTAGCTTCTATCCAAAGATCGTTTAAAAGTTGCTCGTTATTAAGTAGAGTTCATAGCCAAGGCATAACTTATTGAAGCGGGATGCGAAGATTGGCGAGTCCGAAAAGGCCCTAACAAGGCATGAGGGCTACATTTTGTTGCTAAAGATCCAAAAGTGATGTGAAGAATCATTTATCAAAAATCAATATGAAGGATCGAGACGCACGACGAAAAGCAAAAACTCCCCTAAAGATCATGGACAAGTCTATCCGAAAAGACCCTAACAAGGTATGAGGATAAATAGATCCAAGTCCTAAAAAGAGGTGGATCGTTGTATATCAATGTCCAAAATAAAGATTGGAGAAAAATGAAGAAGTCGTGGTCCAAAGATGAAGAATCTCTCAACACTTCAAGTGAAGAAATTTCTATTATGAAGAGAAGACCAGAATTTTGAGAACGTCTCTCAAAGATTTGAAGTATGAAGTCGCTGCCAAATATCGGTCCGAGAAAGGTCTCAAATCGTGAAGCGAGTTATGCCAAGATATGAACTTTATGAGGTCCCGAGAAGTAGTTTTAAAAGTTTTTGTCCTTTAGCAAACTATTGATTAAATCGTCATACTTTATTTTCAGCCTAAATAACTATCGAAATAAGTCAAACAATGCATCCTCGTGATCATTCAAGACAAAATTAAAATATAATAGATACACATAGGAATAAGGGAGTCTAAGTAAATAATTGGGCCACATGAGTTCGTGTTAGTCTGCTAACTTATAATAACAATGATCTAGTTTTTAAGCTTGGTATGGGGAACGTGAAACTTGCGGATGAT
Organism: Glebionis coronaria; assembly: GCA_025667525.1. Classification (NCBI taxonomy): domain Eukaryota; kingdom Viridiplantae; phylum Streptophyta; class Magnoliopsida; order Asterales; family Asteraceae; genus Glebionis; species Glebionis coronaria. The sequence goes on along the minus strand of JANFOE010001051.1, from coordinate 468,293 downwards.
GAACATTCATGACTGCCAAAACCCTGATGTAAGCCTTTAATTTCTTTACTTGTTTTGTACATATTTCTATCTTTTTAGTTTCCTTAAAGTTTAGTATTTAATAAAGGCCAAGGTGGGTTATTTATGATGGAAAATGTAAACCGTGCTTTAATATTTATGCATTGCATGAGGGCATTGCAATGGTCAAGTGTAGGGAATTTAATAAGTGTGAAAACACTTACCCTTTTACCACTTATTTCCAATAATAACAAGACCAAAACGTGTATTTTATGTCGTAAAAGTCGGAATTATGCGTGGTTTGTGTTTTTATTGTGTTTTAGGACCAAAAGATGAAAAAGGAAGAAAACATGGGCTATCACGGGCTTTTATCGAAGAAAATGAGAAAAAGACGAAGTCAAAAGATCAAGAGTGCAAAATATTGGAAGTCAATGGACCTATTTGAAGATTTATCGAAGAAAAGGGCCAAAGACGGAAGACTTATATATGTCAAAGAACTCAAGTCTATTTAACGAAAGATTAAAAGACGAGTTGGAAAATTCACCGACAAATCTCAATTCAAAGTCGGAAACGTTTATTTAACTTAAGTAACGAGAAGACTAAGAAGAAATAAGAAAGCCCGCTTACAAGCCCACAACAAAACAAGCCCACATCAAACTACTATATAAAGCCCTTTCCATCACAAAATTAGCTAGTCTTTTAATTTTACTTTCATTTGTAGTTTTAAATTCTAGAGAGAGAAAGCTTAACTTTCTCTCACTAGAAAACTTCATCTTTTATCTTTCTTGTTTTAATCAAACCTTACTTTTAAGCTTAATCTTGTCTTAATCTTTATCTTATTAATCTTTCTTGTTAATCTTAATCTTTGTTTAAGTTCGAACTCATCTTCATCTTAATCTTCTATTTCATCACGAAAAGCTTGTTACTTTACATGTTTTTTTATTCGTGTGTTGAAGTGTTATAAGTTTTGATCATTTGCTTTGCTTATTGGTATCTTATTGGAGTTTTTCTTGGCTTATTGTCCTTGAAAAAGTGCTAAAAAGTTGCTTATTTTCGTCCTATATCCGGATCCTATTTTCTAGAAACGTCTGATTTGATTTTGCAATTCTTCTAAAAGTTGCGAATTTGATCTCCTTGAAGTTGCGAATTTGATCTCCTTGAAGTTGCGAATTTGAGCTCCTTGAAGTTGCGAATTTGATCTCCTATATTGCGAATTTGTTCATCTTTCTGATTGCGAATTTGAACTTCTTCCTCAATTGCGAATTTGAGCTTTGCTACTGTCATTGCGAAATTATACTCTCCTTTATTGCGAATTCGTTCTTTGCCATTATTGCGGATTTATTCTTCTTTCAGCATTGCGAATTTGAGTTTAATTTTGAGTATTGCGGAATTATTCTTCAAACAATTGCGGAATTTTGTTTTATTTGCGAAATTGTATTAATTTCGCAATATTTCGAAATTGGTCATGTTGATTGAGGAATTAATGCCAAGATGCGTAATTAATTCGTTTCATTTTAATTCATATTTTGAACTTGTTTTTCCCGCAAATTTTCTTAGCTTTATTTTTACTCGTTCGTCTTAGTTTAATTTTTGAGTATTTTAATTTTCGAAATTTTCATTTTTATCACGTTTTTAATTTCCAAAAATTGCACGCTTACCGAAATCTTCGTTTTTACCAAGTGTTTTTCTATATTTTTAGTTTAATCTTTCCTCGCTTTATTTTTATTTAATTACTCAACGACGCTTTTTATTTTAATTAGTTTTAGACAACTAAACCATTTCTTTTCCACCAAGTACAACTGAGTCGCACTAATTAACGGTAATCAATTTGAAAAGACTTGGAATGAAAATATTTTATACTTGGATAAAACCTTGTATTAACTACGCATCAAAAAAATTGGGATTCATCCGCATCTTCAAGGAATAACCCGAGAGTCAATGTTTCTTCTACTTCTTCAAACCGTGATATCACCGAATTGACCCGCGCAATGGTCGAACTGAGCAAAAATATGCAACTCTTGGCTACAAATCAACAACAACAAGTTAAAGTTGTAGCAACTTCTTGTGAGATTTGCGGGGGTCCTCATTCATACACTGATTGTCCTTCTACTCATGACAATCCGGAAAACGTGTATGCGGCTCATGGTAACTATTCAACGGAAAGCTATCAAGCTCGACCTCAAGGTGATCATAACTTACTAAGTTACCGTTCTAACAACTTTCTTTCACCCGGTGTTTCTACTCAAAACCACAACCCCAACAACTACAATAGAAGCAATCCAAACCCACCTCGAGCCTCTAATCCTTATCACCCACCCGCTCAACAAGCACCACCCATTAATCATGATGTTGAAGCTTTCATGAGGACCCAAGGAGAGCTAGTTAAGAATCTGCAAAGCCAAATCATCAACTTGAAAGGAGATATCACTAAGCAAGGGAATGATATTAGAACCAAGCTTCGACATGATATACAAACCTCTTTTAGCACTCAAACAAATGATTTTAAGAATATGCTGGCTAGTTTCTTCCAAAGTACTCAACCCTCTACTTCGGGCTCTCTTCCTTCAAATGCCATCACCAACCCGAGAGCAAATGTGAGTGCTATTATTACACGCAGTGGAGCAACCTTAGTAGGACCATCTATCCCTCCCCCAGTTACTCCATCTACACCTCATCCCCAACCATTTATCCCTCCTACTCCCACGCCTAGTATTAGTTCTCCATTACCGTCTCCACCTCTTACTGAAGTAGTTCCCATGAAACATCCTTCACCAACCCCACCTTCCACCTTTAAACCTTCAACATCTCAACCTTTACCTACTACACCTACACCACCTAAACCAAACATCCCTTATCCTTCTCGCTTAGACATGTGCCAAATGCTCACCAAGGATGACATTCAAGGGTCAAACTTTTTGAAGAATATTTCAGGAGTGATAATCACCATTAGCCTTGTTGAAGCTCTTGCCCAAATGCCAACATTCGTTAAGATGCTTAAGGAATTGCTTAATAAGAAGGAAAAGATGGCCGAGTTTGTTAATACTCGATTGAATAAAAACTGTTCTGCATTCCTTCTTAAAGAACTTCTGGAGAAACTTGGAGATCCCGGTCGTTTTGTGCTCCCATGTACTTTTAACCAAACCAAAGAATTTACTGCCTTAGCAGATCTCGGGGAAAGTATTAATTTGATGCCATTAAGTGTTTGGAAAAAGTTATCATTACCCGATCTTACACCAACAAAGATGACTCTTGAGCTAGAAAATCGAACTCTCGCTTACCCCGTTGGTATTGCCGAAGATGTGTTTGTTAAAGTTGGCACCTTCACTTTTCCGGTCGATTTTTTTGTTGTTGATTATGAAATAGACCCTCATATTCCGTTAATAATTGGACGGCCATTCTTGAGAACCGGAAAAGCCTTAGTCGATGTTACTGAAGGTGAGCTAATCTTAAGGGTCGGGAATGATGCTCAAGTTTTTAAAATGGGGAAGATCATAACCAAATCAAATGGAAGAGAATCGGTGAATATGATTAATGTGCTTGATGATTTTGTCGTATACAACAATCCTCTTTTAGATTCTTGCTATGATAATCCACTTTTCCAAGATGATGTGGATGATTCTCTCTCCAATTTAGATCCTCCACCAATATTTGAGTCTCCACCAATTTATGATGACTATGAGGATGATTCTAGTTATGATATGAACGATTCTGATGATTTTGTTTTAGTGTATAGAGACATGCCCACATATGATGATTTTGATGATGTCGATACTCTTTCGAGTGATTCTTCACATGATGGCCTTGTTCCTACTTTTCATGAAGATCCTCCACCAACAATGCTTGATCCTACTTTGGATGACTACTCATTTGAGGAAGACTTTGCTACTTTTCTCAACACTTACTTCCCAAATGAGAATGTATCTCCTCCTTTGGACTTTGATGATGCTCTTTATCCTCCTTCGGATATGAAGAAAACCTTTTCAAAGGAGAAGAAGTCAGAAGACACCGATATCCGCAGTACTTATGTCTTGACACCTCTTTATCCACCTTCCGAGGATGAGATTGTGAGATTTATGAGCGGATCTTCTTCAAATTCTATTGAGCATGAGTGGTATTTTCCCCGAAAGGAAAAGGTGTTCGATCCCGGTATTGCAATTTTCAAGCCATCTCAGTATCCATCTGATGAAATAAAAGGAAATGTTTTTGGAACATTTGGAGATATGCTTGCTCCTCATCACCCTTGCTACCACCGTGCTCAAGAACTGCTTAAGGGAACCTTGCCTATTCTTATTTGTGTTTCCTTGTTCGCCTTAAGCTTGTGCTACTTGATGGATGAGAACCATGTATTTGATCCCGGTGGATGTTCTTCAAGTTTCATCCCATGATAATCAAGGTCGAGTCAGGCTCACGACTCGGTTAACAAAAACAAGCGCTTCTCGGGAGGCAACCCGCAACATCTATCCTTTTATTCCGTTTTTATAATAAGTGTAGGGGAGACCCTAGTATGTGTATGTTGTTTTCTTTCTTATCATGTGCAGGGATTCGAGCTTTCAAAGATCCATTCTCGATGACTTTTGACGAACCGTGATCCCGTGTAGCCGTCTTCCCGGTTCTATCCTAAACTCTTTTGATTCACTATTTTATATTCTTCAATATTAAAATAGGAATCACTTTAGTTGTCCTTTCCTTAGCAAGATTTAAACAAAGTGCACAATGTCCTAAGTGTAGGGGAGGTTACTTCCACATGCTTAAACAGTGAGGACAATGTTTATATTAAGTTTAGGGGGGACTTCTATCGAAGTTAAGTGAGCTTTTCCTTGTATTTGTCCTCATTTTTACCGGAAAATTGATTTTTTGACATTTTTCAAAATTTTTGATCTATTTCGGCCTAGTAGTATAGTAGTATTCTCCTTTGTTATCATTATTTACTTTCCTTGCTAAAATAAATTTTTTAATAAATTGGTTTTAATTTTTAACCGTTGTGAATCTTTTGACTCAACCCGAGTTTACTTATCTAAGTTTACTCTAGCTAGTATCCTTAACGTGTTTAAGTCAAGTTTTGCTAGGCTTTTATATAGGCGAAAGTCTTAACTCTCACGGGTTAAGAACAAGAACTTTTCGCAAGTTCCTATAATTGATCCTAGAAAGTCGTTTATCAAGGGAACTTTAAAATGCGACCTATAGATGACTTGAAAACCCAAAACTTTGATTTAATTGGCTAAGTATCCACGAGTCTCATTCCTTGAGATTTTAAATTGTGGAGAACGAGAGATGATAAAGTCAATTATAAGTTCGGTATTCTATCATGAATTTATGTGAGTTAATTATGAGCTTTTTCTCCCATCGCTTGTTAATAAATTTAATTGCAATAAGTACAGTTGTACGATTTAGAAAGTTACTTAGCTTCTAGCCTAAGATCGTTTAAAAGTTGCTCGGTATTAATTAGAGTTCATAGCCAAGGCATAACTTATTGAAGCAGGATGCGAAGATTGGCCAGTCCGAAAAGGCCCTAACAACGCATGAGGGCTACATTTTGTTGCTAAAGATCCAAAGTGGTGTGAAGAATCATTTATCAAAAATCAATATGAAGGATCGAGACACACGAAGAAACGCAAATACTCCCCTAAAGATCATGGAGAATCCTATCAAAAAAGACCCTAACAAGGTATGAGGATAAATTGATCCAAGTCCTAAAAGGAGGCGGATCCTTGTATATCAAAATCCCAAATACAGATTGGAGAAAAATGAAGAAGTCATGGTCCAAATATGAAGAATCTCTCAAAAACTTCAAGTGAAGAAATTCCTATTATGAAGAGAAGACCATAATTTCAAGAACGTCTCTCAAGATTTGAAGTATGAAGTCAATGCCAAATATCGATCCGAGAAAGGTCTCAAATCATGAAGCGAGTTATGCCAAGATATGAACTTTATGAGGTCCCGAGAAGCAGTTTTAAAAGATTTTGTCCTTTAGCTAACTATTGATTAAATCGTCCTACTTTATTTTCGGCCTAATAAATTATCGAAATAAGTCAACAATGCATCCTCGTGATCATTCAAGACAACAATAAAACATAAGAGATACACTTAGGAATAAAGGTAGTCTAAGTGAATAATTGGACCACATGAATTTGTGTTAGTTTGCTAACTAATAATAACAATGATCTCGTTTTTAAGCTTGGTTTGGGGAACGTGAAACTTGAGAATGATAATCATTCATGACATTCCAAAACCCTAAGGTAAGTTTTTGATCTTTTTACTTGTTTTCTTCCTTTAAATATTTTGTATCTTTAATAAAGGCCAATGTGGATTGATTGTGATGAAAAATGTAAACGTGCTTTGTAACTAATGCATTGCATGAGGACATTGCAATGGTCAAGTGTATGGGATTTGATAGGTGTGTAAACACCCATCCTTTTTACCACTTAACTACAATAATAACCAGGCCAAAACGTGTATTTTATGTCATAAATGTCGGAATTATGCGTGGTTTGTGTTTTTGTTGTGATTTAGGATCAAAATGTGAAAAGGGAAGAAAACACGGGCTTTCACGGGCTTTTATCGAAGAAAAAGGCAAAAGACGAAGTCAAAAGATCAAGAGTGCAAAAAGAACGGAAGTCCAAGGCCTATTCTAAAGATTTATCGAAGAAAAAGTCTAAATACGAAAGTTTAATGAAGTCAAAGAACTCAAGTCTAATAAATGAAGAAATTATAAGACGAGTTCAATTAATCCCGAGACAAAGTCGAAAAAGTTGAAGAATTTAGAAGACGAAAAGACGAGAAAAGAAAGAAAGGAGCAACACATGCTAACCTCCCTAATCACCTATAAATACCTTCCTAATGACACATTAGGAGGTGTTAACTATCTTGACAAAATAGTTCTTCCACATTTAATTCATATCATTTACTTAATTGTCATTTAATTTTCTTGTCTTGCACCTTAAATTCTTGCCTTTAATTTCAAGTAAGTTTAATTTTGTGTTGTTGAATCTTTAATTCTAATCAAGTTTTTAATTAATCTCTCATTCTACCTTTCTTGTTTTGCTTAATCTTTATGCTTTTTATCTTATTGTCATGCTTATTTGATTATTTGTTATGTTTTTATGTTTATGATTATGTTAGCTTATTGATTTTATAGCTTATTGTGTGTTTTTCTTAAATTTCATTAAATGTTTCCAAAAGTTATTTTATAAAAAGTTGTTTTTAAATATTTTCATTATTTAGTGTTTTTAAAAGTTTTTAAATTATGGTTTATTAGCTTTTTCTTAAATTTGATTTGGTAAAAGTTTTGGTTAAGTGCTTATTTGGTTTTAGCTTATTTTTGGTTTCTAGCTTATTTTTGTTTGAATTTTCATTATCCGGATTTCTTTCAAACCCTAATATTCCGGATATGCTTAGTTTCTTGGTTTTCCGGATTGCCTAATAACCAAATTCCAGATAAGGTGACTGTTCAACATTCCGGATAGCTTGTGATTTGTGGATTCCGGATAGTGAGTATTCCGAATATGGGCTAGAATGAGATTCCAGATAACGCATTGAAGGGGATTCCAGATAAAGAGCTTGACAAGTGGGTATTCCGGATAAGTAGGATCATCAATTCTGGATAAGGGATAGGTATTGAATTCCGGATAAGAGTAAGTTTCTACATTCCGGATAAGGGCATTTATCCTGATTCTGGATAAAGTCCAAATAAGAATTCCGGATACGTGGCAGAATCAAGAATTCCGGATATGCTTGAGTTCTCATTTATTCCGAATTCCGGATAGTGGTCAATTTTGGATTCCGGATAAGTTTCAGTTTAGTTTATTCCGGATAAGCAGCTTGTTGGGTATTCCGGATAGTGACAGTATTTTGGATTCCGACTCAGGTTTTGTTTATCCTCTGTTTTAATTTCAAGCATTTATTTTTCTCGCCATTTTTCTTTAGTATTATTTTAATTGTTGTTTTTCTTTATTTTAAATTTCAAGTTCGCATTTTTATCTCATTGTCAAATTTAGTTTTCGTCAAGCTTTAATTTTTCGTCATTTAATTAGTTTACTTTTAAAAGTTTTAATATTACACCATTTACTTTTTAATCAGTTTTTGTTTTAATTACCCGTCATTTACTTTAAAGTTTTGCACATTTAATTTTACTACAACGACCAAAAATATTCTTTTCCACCAAAAGACAGTTGAGTCACACTTAAACCAGTAATCAATTCGAATAGACCGATTTCAACGAACTTTTTAACTAAGTAAAATCCAGTTATTAATGCATTTTAGATTTACTCTTGTAATGTATCTACTAGTTTGCATCTTGTTATTTGAAGGTACTCATGAAGATCAATCATTCAATTGATTGTGGATTGAGTTACTTACAATTGTAGAAGACTCATCTTCTTTGATTTCCAACATCATTGAATGATGATATTAAGATGGATGGGAGTGATACTAGTCCTTGAAGACTTAGTAGTCACCTTAGTCATAGCTGGGCTTTGCAATGGTTCCTTGAATGCTTGGAATGCACTTTGTGGCTAAGGTACGTTTTCGTTCTTCCACACGCCCTATTGATCATTCTTTTGATCATTAATTGACTATATGCTTGTTCTTGGCATCCTTGCCTTGCCATTTGTTTGTGGTTTGTGATTCTCTTTTTCCCTCTCAAACCTTCATTGCTTGGATACTTGACTCCTTATGGAGATGTAGAGTGAGTTAGTAGAAGCTTAAAGTATCAAGCATGATTTCCATGGTTTGCACCCTTAGGGTTAGTAGGCCCTATATCATGTGTAACTTGTGCAATTGAGCTCATCTCTAGGATGATTGATTAATCCCTTGAGATACCAAACTACTTCATAAGTTGTAGTTGGATTTTACACATTTGGAATTTAAATATTCTAAGGATATTGTTATTGTAAGTCCTAGCAATAATAATTGTCCGATCATGTGGGAGAGAAAGTGAATCTATACTTTGTTCACATTTTGAAGTAGAGTAAGACTATTCTTGAAAGTTATCTTATTTTATCAAAATTACTTGGTATAATTCATTACCAAAGCCGTTTAGACTTTCGCTGGAAAGGCACATCTTAAACCACTATATATGACACAAGCTCTTTGATAAGTCGTAGATATAAGGGTAAATTAAATATAAACATAAACGTAAAACATAAACGAATATGTAAAAAATAAACTTCGGGATCGTTGTTCGAAGGCGAGTTGAAAATTGAAATTCTAAGAACGGAATCGAATTTGCTATCAAAGATGAAGGATATAAGAAAAGCAAAACGAAGACGGAAACGTAAAAACGCAAAGATAATAATAAAATCACGCAAATCGAGAAAATGACCAAAAATATTCTTTTATTTGAAACCCTACTTCTAAAACACTAAACTAGACAAAAAAAATATTTTTTGAAAAAGGATCTGAAATAAGCTCGAAATAAATTAAAATCTATTTAGCTAGACGAAATACAAAATAAATAAATATATAAAATAAAATAGTCGTGTGTTTAGAAAATGCGACTAGAAGACCTAAAACTCGATACCTTAACTGAAAATACTTTTGAAAAGACTAAAAAATAACATCTATAATAAGCTCACTAGCTACAATTATAAGTCTAAGTAAACAAAAATTTAAAAATGTGAGAAATTGAAATTGCTAGTAAAAAGGAAACTAAATGGAACCAAAACACTAGAACCTATGTAAGACTCGAAAATATTGGTTTTGTAATACCAATCTCAAATTGTGCACGTTGGAATTAAGCGAAAGGATTTCATAAGTAATGAACAGCTTACTACTACGTATAAAAGAAAAGATAGGCAGGAAAAAACCGTGAGTAATAAAAAAGAAAAGGAGAGTAGAATAAAAAAGCTCTTCTAGAGCAGATGGTAAAAGGGAAGCCTATTGTGTTTGTTGATGTTGAGTGGTTAGTCGTCAAGCCTTGCTGCTTCCCCTTTTACTATTTCTTTTTTATAGTTGATTTGCTAACTGTATAAATTAAAAGGAGAGGCAAATAAAACACAATTTGCTAACAGAGGAGATGGTGATTGGAGTGTCTTGATGCGTCTTCTGCTGTTCACAAGTCAGGGGTTCGAGCTCTCTGCTCCCCACTTTCGTTCAACTTATTTTTTATCATTATTATAGGGGTCAGCACATTTAAGACAGCAAATACAAACACCAGTAAACACAAGTTCAGCAAACAATAGTAAAAGCAAAGAATAAATAATCAATGGCACAATTCTAGTCTTAGGTGCATATAGGACTATTTACGCAGATTATGGGCTTAACAAATTGCTATATAACAACACTAACCAACATATTCAATACAACCCATAAACTATAAGTATGCCAATTGATAAAATCTTAAACCTAAGAACAAGGTAGTTAATCTTGCTTATGCAAACTGCATTCCTTAGCCAATTTTACCAAGTCTTGAACGCACTTGAACCAACAAGTACTTATCCTAATACAAGTAGTGCAAGCCTTTTCAATAACCTAAGGAAAACAAAGAAAGCAGATGACAAGCAATTGCAAAAAAAAACAATTCTCAAACCTACAATTACAAGTACTGATCTAACTATGACAGGAAAGAAGAAAACCACCACTCAAATTTATGCCTAATATATTATAACACAAGGATATCATGCAGAACATACAAGTAATATTAAAAAAATGCACAAACAACACATAATCAAACACCAAGAACAACAAACTAAGGAATATATGAGCAGTAGCAGCCATCAATTAAGGTGCATAAGAAACTTAAAAAACAACTTCAAAGCTGCCTATAAGATACAATCCACAACCTCAGAACTTATGACCTCAAAACAAGAGAATGTTACCTCTTAATCTAACTATAAACTGAATTTTGAAGCTCCAAGTTCTGAAAATCAATCCATGATGGCTGCTGGTGTATAATGGCTAGAATTTGGCCGAAAAAGCAAACTTAAGTGCTCAAAGTAAACCTATAGTGAATCGTAGACCCCTAGTTATATCTAACAACTAATTAAAGCAAACAACAAACAATATTAAGCAGCAATTTATGACATAATACATTAAACTAGCATACATCTATACCTATTGATATTATGATTGCAGAAACCACAAAGAGAGCTCGATTTTGATTTTTAATGCAATTACATGAAACAAAAGCTAACCTCTAAAATAGATGTTAATCAAACTTACACTATCTAGCCTAGGACAGTTATACTACTTGTGCCAAACACTTGTTTTGAGATGGAAATTGAAAATTAACAAAACTTTTAGCAAAATTAAGTAATAAGCATAAAAATAAATAACAAGAACATGTAATAGCAGTCAAATATATGTAAAATAAGCAAAGACAACAACAAATAAGCAAAATAGAAATAAGCAACAAGCCACTAAGGAGTTTAAGTGTGAAAATAGTAAAAAGGGAGATTGGCTTACCACTCACATTGAGTCTAAGTGTGAACCTCAGCCTAATCTTGCTGTGAGTAATCCTCAAGACCCTTATGCACTTATCTCATCAAATAAACAACTTATCTACAGCTTATCACCCCTTTGAATAATCTACCACAGAAATATTTACTTGAAATGAAACTACATGGAATCAACTCCTTAGACTTGACACCTGAAACAAGTAACAAAGAGAAAGGATAACAAGAGCAATAAGCTCAATAAGCACATCTTATTTGTCAGATAAGCTATGACTTTTGGGCTTATACTATAGAAAAAATGAAAACTTTTGAAAAATAAATTTTTTTTGCAGAAAAGTAAAGGAGCAAATAAGTAACTCTTTTACAAAAACCAATACAAATCTTGATTGTCAATCAAGATTTCCAATGTTTTTAACGAGAGTGAGTCCCAAAATCCTCTAACAAAATAACTTGAAAAAGCAAATTTTGGTAAACTAAAACTGAAATGGTTGCATAAACAATTAAAGACGAATTTAAAAGCAAGAATTAACTAAATTGGAACACAAAATATGCAAGGCTCAAATCTCCATTTAACTAGTCAAGAAAAGAGGTTTACAAAATTTTGGAACAAGAACAATGAAACTAAACGTATGCCTTATATAGTGGCTACAAATCTTCTAGAATGAAAAAGAACTACAAACCCTAATTGCTCATTGATTTCCTTTTCTGTCCCTTAATTTTAAATCTTGTTCTTGGTAAAAAAAACACAAGCATGTGACCTCTACTCCTTCCTTCTGATGCCAGCTAATAGAATATTGATCTTGAATCGTTTATTAGTGATTGGGGACCAAGGAATCATGTTGAACCATGGATTTGGTCGGGGTACAAGGCTTTGTGTGAGAGTGATAGAGCAGGGGAGGGTCCTACCCAACACATGGGTGTGTTGGGTGGTGGTTTGATAGCATGGTTATGATGATACCACCCTTAATCACTCATCTGCACTTGTGATTAGGTTTAGACAAGATAATTAGAGGATTAGGGTTTTGGGAGAATTATTGTTGAAAAGGGCGTTTTTTTATCTGTAGTGGGGATTTGGGTTTGTTTAGTGGGAAAATAGTATTAATTAATATTAATTTAAAAATCAGTATTAATTAAATCCGAAGTGGTGGGGTTTAGGTATTTGGATCCGGGTTTGGATAGTTGGGTGGGTTTGGTGAGGTGGCAAGCCATGGTTGGGTGAATGAGTTTGGCTGTCTGGTAATAATAGTCCCTGAACTCCCATTCTTTTCGTAATTAACTTTCAACAGCTCTTCTTTTACACTCCCTTAGTTATACCTTTGGAGCACTTGTCACATTTGGCACAACATCTTTGCAAACTTGTATCAAGGGTTTTAGTTGTAAATTTGGCATTCTTCAGGGATCAATCTTGAAATATCTTGACATTTTAGGAACCACAATGTATTTTTAGTATTTTTCAATGGTATAAAATGCCAAGTCTTCAAACTTGAGGGACCAACTTGAAAATTTTCAATTCTTCAAGGGTATTTCTGGAAAATCAATGCTTGGGTCCGGTTCTTTGTGCGACTTCTTTTCCCGTGTTCGTTTTTGCTTGATTCTTGTAATATTTTGGTGAATTCACGATATCCGTACCTAAAATACACAATGAACAAACACAAGCATATTTTGGGGTATTTTATGATATTTATAAGCGTTTGAAGCCCGATTTGGACAATAAGACTATGTATAAATGCAGTCTCATCACTCCCCCATACTAAACCATTGTCGTGTCCCCACGCAATGCTAGAATTAAGTATCATAGCACTTCCGAAATTCATTTTTATGTGACATTTATTAAAGACGTAAACTTAAATAAACTACTACACGTGTTTTAGACATAATGTATTTTTTTCATCACGATTAAGTGACTTTTAGGGTAAAAGAATAAGAACACGTGAATGCCTCATAGAGATAAGTTCGTTATCCTCGATTTTCACCCAATTCCATTCTAAGCGTGTAATGAGATCATTGTCATCACAAGATAGCAACACAATCATTACTCATGAGTGTTAATTACGTACCTAGACTCCCTTATTCCTAAGGTGTATCTCTTATATTTTATTTTTGTCTTAGTGATCACGAGGATACATCATTGACTTATTTCGATATTTTATTAAGGCCGAAAATAAAGTAGGATGATTTAATTGATAGTTAGCTAAATGACACGATCTTTTAAAATGGCTTCTCATAATCTCCTTAAGTTCATATCTTGGCATAACTCGTTTCACGATTTGAGACCTTTCTCGGACCGATATTTGGCATGTGTTTCTAACTTCAAATCTTGGAAGACGTTCTTGAAATAATGGTCTTCTCTTCATATATGGAACTTCTTCAAACTTGGACCACGACTTCATCATTTTTCTTCAATCTTTATTGGGATTTTGATATACAACGATCCGCCTCCTTTTTCGGACTTGGATATGTTTATACTCATACCTTGTTAGGTTCTTTTTGGATAGACTTCTTCATGTTCTTTAGGGGAGTATATTGCTTCTCGTCGTGTGTCTCGATCCTTCGTATAGATTTTGGAATAATGATACTTCACATCATCTTAGATCTTTAGCACCAAAATAGAGCTCCTCATGCCTTGTTAGGGCCTTTTTGGAACTTTGCCAATCTTCCCATCCCGCTTCAATAAGTTATGCCTTGGCTATGAACTCTATTCGAACACGAGCAACTTTTAACCGATCTTTGGCTAGAAGCTAAGTAACCTTTTAAATTATACGACCTTACTTATTGAATTTGTTTAAACAAAAGTGTAGGGAGAATAAGCTAATAATTACTACACATGAGACCGTGAAAGATTACGTGACTTATAATTAACTCTATCATTTCTCGTCCTCATTTAAGGGACTTAGCCTAAAAAATTAAGGAATCGAAGCTAAGTGCTCAACACGTACTGTCGAGTCAAAAATTACTCTTATTCTCACCATCGGAAAACCTACATTTGTGTCTTAAAGACTTATGAAAAAGAAGGAAATTTTAAAATTTGGCCATTTTTAGCCTTATTTTGCATAAAACGATAACAATAAGATGAAAATTGGATTGCGTGATGACGTAAGCAAGGTGAAGTACTACTCACCCCCATACTAAAACTAAACATTGTCCTCAATGTTTCGAGTCTAGGGGTGAAACACCCCCATACTAGAGACTAAAGTCGAATGCTTAATCTCGAGCATGGAAAGGGTAAAACAAATAACCTAAAATCCGTTTATGAATTATGCTAATAAGATAAACGTTAGAACATAAAAGGATATCATCGGATATCGGAATCTACAAAGGCAACGATCGAAGCAAGAGTGATCTGTAAAACGAACACGAGAGGCTTCAATGATGACGATGAATCTAATGAATCACAATCACAAACAACCACGGAACAAACGTTGGAAGAGCACAAGTCTCCGCATTAACTAATTAGAAAGCAATAATATTTATAAGGATAAACATGAGAATCCCCCACGAGGCACCTTGTTTTTGATAACCGAGTCAAAAGCTCGACTCGAATCCCCATAAATGTGACCATTTAGGGATTATCATGGTTTGGTCATTTTTATGTGGGGCTTACATGATAAACAATGCCCAAAAGTACATGGAGTACTTAAAAATACGATATCGATATACCGGGGTTGAAGATAGTGTCTTCGTTTTCATGCGTCAAACGAAATAACACCACTCCACGCAACGTCCTAAAGGGACATAAGAAAATAGAAAGAGGATAGAAGGGTGGGACAATGGTTGGGGAACAAACACGATGAGCTACCCGAGGTAAGCTCGCACCGTAACTATAGAAAGATCTTCCATTGACTACATCGGTGGAAGTCCGAGATTTACCCTTAAACGTGATACCGGGGTCAAAGATCTCGTCCTCGGTGGAGAAACGAATGGGAACAAGTGGGGTTTCCCCCATACTAACTCCATAAATACACTCGTCAAAAGGGGTAGACGATGTAAAAGTAGTCTCACCAAAGGGTGGTGTAAAAATTTCCAAATCAATTGACGATAAAATCGAATAAGAGGCATATTTTAAAAAGGATACAACATTTTTCTCTTTTTCATCTTTAAGTTTCTCATCTTGAAAACCCGATTTCCCATTTTTAAAGTTAAAAACATTAGGCGTCTCTAAAACACATTTTGGCACACTAAAACGTTTAGGCGTCTCTAACTCAATAGGCACACTACTCGATTTAGGCATCTCAAAAATAATGCTAGGCACACTAGAAATTTGAACATTTAAGTCGTGGGTGGTGGGGCAAACATAACGGTCATCACACGAAGGAATGTTTACGCTCACAATCTCTTCATCATAAATAGGTTTGTCGAACCATGTTTTTTCAAAGCCGTCATCATAGTTGTTGTAGACATCGGTTGATGAAGCAAAAAATTCCTAGGTTTTCTAAAGATAAAAATCGAAGAAGAAATGGTGTCGGTAATCTCCTCCAAAATAGGCTCATCACAAGACGGATCGTCAAAAGTCATGGAAATAGCATTAACGCGTCCCTCCGGATTTAAAATTTGACCAACTTCGAAAACCGACGGAGCTACAATATTCCTTAAAAGTTTATCGTACCCTTTCATGTCAAAATCTTTTGAAAAAGTTTTGTCATTAGAATTAATAACTTTTATGTCGTTTTTAGCTTTTCCCAAAAGGGCATCCGCGATTAATGGGGTTATGTGAACTATTTCCTCCTTAGAAATATGTTCCTTGCTTGGTTTTAACATGATTATCTCGTCCCCAAATTTCAAAGTGATCCCCATAGCGCTCCAAGAATTAAACGATATAGAGGGTAAAGAAGAACAAATAATTGATAAGAAGAAAACGAATATTATTTTTCATTTTTGATTTTTCAATTTTTTTTTGATTTTTTGGTTTTTTAAGTTACTATAAGAAAAAGATATACACCTTACTAAGAATAGCAAGTTTCTTCGATAAAAATCAATAATTCCACTCCGAGAAGATCCTAAATCAACTCCCGGGCGGCGGCGCCATTTGGTAAGTCGTAAATATAAGGGTAAATTAAATATAAACGTAAACGTAAAACGTAAACGAATATATAAAAAATAAACTTCGGGATCGTTGTTCGACGGCGAGTTGAATATTGAAATTCTAAGAACGGAATCGAATTTGATATTGAAGATGAAGGATATAAGAAAAGCAAAACAAAGACGAAAACGTAAAAACGTAAAGATATTAATAAAATCACGCAAATCGAGAAAATGACCAAAAATATTCTTTTTTTTAAACCCTAATTCTAAAAACACTAATCTAGACAAAAAAAATATTTGTTGAAAAAGGATCTGAAATAAGCTCGAAATAAATTAAAATCGATTTAGATAGACGAAATACAAACCTAATAAATAAATAAAATAAAATAGTCGTGTGTTTAGAAAATGCGACTAGAAGACCTAAAATTCGACACCTTAACTGAAAATACTTTTGAAAAGACTAAAAAAATAACATCTATAATAAGCTCACTAGCTACACTTATAAGTCTAAGTAAACAAAAATTTAAAAACGTGAGAAATTGAAATTTCTAGTAAAAAGGAAATTAGATGGAACCAAAACACTAGAACCTCTGTAAGACTCGAAAATATTGGTTTTGTAATACCAATATCAAATTGTGCACGTTGGAATTAAGCGAAAGGATTTCATATCTAATGAAAAACTTACTTTCGTATAAAAGAAAAGATAGGTAGGAAAAAAAGGTGAGTAATAAAAAAGAAAAGGAGAGTAGAATCAAAAAGCTCTTCTAGAGCAGATGGTAAAAGGGAAGCCTATTGTGTCTATTGATGTTGAGTGGTTAGGGGTTCAAGCCTTGCTGCTTCCCCTTTTACTCTTTCTTTTTTATATTTGCTTTACTAACTGTATAAAGTAAAAGGAGAGGCATATAAAACATAATTTGCTAACAGAGCAGATGGTGATTGGAGTGTCTTGCTGTGTCTTACGCTGTTCACAAGTCAGGGGTTCGAGCCCTCTGCTCCCCACTTTCGCTCAACTTATTTTTTATCATTATTATGGGATCAACACATTTAAGACAACAAATACAAACACCAGTAAACACAAGTTCAGCAAACAAGTAATAGTAAAAGCAAAGAATAAATAATCAATGGCACGATTCTAGTCTTAGGTGCATATAGGACAATTTACGCAGATTATGGGCTTAACAAATAGCTATATAACAACACTAACCAACAGATTCAATACAACCCATAAACTATAAGTATGTCAATTAATAAAATCTTAAACCTAAGAACAGGGTAGTTAATCTTGCTGATGCAAACTAAATTCCTTGGACAATTTTACCAAGTCTTGAACACACTTGAACCAACAAGTACTTAGCCTAATACAAGTAGTGCAAGCCTTTTCACTAACCGAAGGAAAACAAAGAAAGCAGATGACAAGCAATTGCAAAAAAAACAATTCTCAAACCTACAATTACAAGTACTGATCTAACTATGACTGGAAAGAAGAAAACCACCACTCAAATTTATGCCTAATATATTATAACACAAGTATATCATGCAGAACATACAAGTAATATAAAAAAACGCACAAACAACACATAATCAAACACCAAGAACAACAAACTAAGGAATATATGAGTAGTATCAGCCAACAATTAAGATGCACAAAGTAACTTAAAAAAATACAACTTCAAAGCTGCCTATAAGCTACAATCCACAACCTCAGAACTTATGACCTCAAAACAACAGAATGTTACCTCTTAATCTAACTATAAACTGAATTTTGAAGCTCCAAATTCTGAAAATCAAGCCATGATGGCTGCTGGTGTATAATGGCCAGAATTTGGCCGAAAAATAAACTTAAGTGCTCAAAGTAAACCTATAGTGAATCCTAGACCGCTAGTTCTATCTGACAACTAATTAAAACAAACAACAAACAATTTTAAGCAGCAACTTATGACATAAGACATTAAACTAACATACATCTATACCTACTGATATTATGATTGTAGAAACCACAAAGAGAGCTCGATTTTGATTTTTTATGCAATTACATGAAACAAAAGCTAACCTCTAAAATAGATGTTAATCAAACTTACACTATCTAGACTAGGACAGTTATACTACTCGTGCCAAACACTTGTTTTGAGATGGAAATTGAAAATTAACAAAAATTTTAGCAAAATTAAGCAATAAGCATAAAAATAAATAACAAGAACATATAATAGTAGTCGAATATATGTAAAATAAGAAAAGACAACTGCAAATAAGCAATAAGCCACTAAGGAGTTTAAGTGTGAAAATAGTAAAAAGGGAGATTGGTTTACCACTCACATTGAGTCTAAGTGTGAACCTCAGCCTAATCTTGTTGTGAGTAATCCTCAAGACCCTTATGCACTTATCTCATCAAATAAACAACTTATCTACAACTTATCACCCCTTTGAATAATCTACCACAGAAATATTAACTTGAAATGAAACTACTTGGAATCAACTCCTTGGACTTGACACCTTAAACAAGTAACAAAGAGAAAGGATAACAAGAGCAATAAGCTCAATAAGCACAGCTTATTTGTCAGATAAGCTGTGACTTTTGGGCTTATGCTATAGTAAAAATGAAAACTTTTGAAAAATTAATTTTTTTTTGCATAAAAGTAAAGGAGCAAATAAGTAACACTTCTATAAAAACCAATACAAATCTTCATTGACAGTCAAGATTTCCAAAGTTTTTAACAAGAGTGGGTCCCAAAATCCTCTAACAAAATAACTTGAAAAAGCAAATTTTGGTAAACTGAAAATAAAAGGGTTGCATTAACAATTAAAGACGAATTTAAAAGCAAGATTTAACTAAACTGAAATACAAAATATGCAAGGCTCAAATCTCCATTTAACTTGTCAAGAAAAGAGGTTTACAAAATTTTGGAACAAGAACAATGAAACTAAACCTATGACTTATATAATGGCTACAAATCTTCTAGAAAGAAAAAGAACTACAAACCCTAATTGCTCATTGATTTCCTTTTTTGCCCCTTAATTTTGAATCTTGTTCTTGGTAAAAAACACAAGCATGTGACCTCTGCTCCTTCCTTGTGATGCCAGCTAATAGAATATTGATCTTGAACCGTTTATTAGTGACTGGGGACCAAGGAATCATGTTGAACCGTGGATTTGGTCGGGGCATAGGGCTTTCTGTGAGAGTGATGGAGCAGGGGAGGGTCCTACCCAACACATGGGTGTGTTGGGTGGTGGTTTGATAGAAAGGTTATGATGATACCACCCTTAACCACTCATCTGCACTTGTGATTAGGTTTCGACAAGATAATTATGGGACTAAGGTTTTGGGAGAATGAATGTTGAACAGGGCGTTTTTTTTATATGTATTGGGGATTTGGGTTTGTTTAGTGGGAAAATAGTATTAATTAATATTAATTTAAAAATCAGTATTAATTAAATCTAAAGTGGTGGGATTTGGGTATTTGGTTGGATTTGGATCCGGGTTTGGATAGTTGGGTGGGTTTGGTGAGGTGGAAAGCCATGGTTGGGTGAATGAGTTTGGCTGTCTAGCAATAATAGTCCCAGAACTCCCATTCTTTTGGCAATTAACTTTCAACAGCTCTTCTTTTATACTTCCTTTGTCATACCTTTGGAGCACATATCACATTTGGCACAACATCTTTGCAAACTTGTATCAAGGGTATTAGTTGTAACTTTGGCATTCTTTAAGGACCAATCTTGTAATATCTTGACATTTTAGGGACCACAATGCAATTTTAGTATTTTGCAAGGGTATAAAATGCCAATTCTTCAAATTGAGGGACCAAACTTGACAATTTTCAATTCTTCAAGGGTATTTTTGGAAAATCAATGCTCGGGTCCGGTTCATTGTGCGGCTTCATTTCCCGTGTTCGTTTTTGCTTGATTCTTGTAATCTTTTGGTGAATTCACTATATTCGTACCTAAACTACACAATGAACAAACACAAGCATATTTTGGGGTATTTTATGATATTTTTAAGCGTTTTAAGCCCGACTTGGACGATGAGACTATGTATAAATGTAGTCTCATAACTCTTCGTCTCCTCGATTTGAAGATTGCATCTATCTCTTGAGCATTGTTCTTGGTCTTGATTCACTCCTCTTGACTTCTCTCCTCTTTGCTTCTTTGCTACGAGTAGTCGTTTGTCTGTTTCGGTCTTTTCCTATCTCGATTCAACTCGTAATCCTTCATAAAGGCATTATTACCTAGTGTTGTGGTGGTCCAATGATTTCCTAAAGGCTTAATACATATATTAAGGATTTTAGGAAAATTTGGTTTTGAATAATTCTTTGATTTTCTTTGATAAAAACTCGCCACTGTAGGCGGTTCTTTATCTGTCGCAGCTCAAATGCGCGGTTCCATCGATAAGGAACCGCGGCCAGTGATTGCGACTAAAGTGCCAGGTTTTATAAAAATATCATTTTCAAACAAACCTTCTCTCTCTTCTCCAATATAGCGACGGGTTTCAGTTTTTCCACCATTGTTGCACCTTCAAACCTTCAATTACTCAAGATTAATTGATTCTAATTTTTGGGTTTCACTCATCCTTTATTCAAGATCAATTAATTGTAATTTATTTCTTTATTTCTTTCAATTTCATCTAATTTGTTCTAGGGTTCATACATTCATAATTGGGGATTTTTAAATTGATACTGAATTAGAACCTTACTAGGAAAAAGAGTTGACATAGTAATCTTGCTATGATTCCTTAGTTTCATATTCATTGAGATTTCACTAAAACCCACTTGTAGAAAAATCCGAATTTTGACTAAATATTTTTGGTTAATTGAAGGAATTGATATGAACCCATGAACAAGTTGGTAATGACATTGTTAAATGCTTACCTAAAAACCATGTTTTGAAAAACCAATGTTCAAGTTCATTGTTGATTTTACATGACTAATATGTTATTGCCAATGATGAACTAGGAACATTGTGAACATGAGATTGATAAGGATTAATCCTTTGTTTGTCAAGAGATTGATGAAACACATTCTCATCTTTTTTATTTTTGGTTTATACGTAACAAATGAGTTATTGGGGAAATATTTTTTTTCTTATTTAGGTACTAAATCATGCCTTTGGAATATCAACAAGATCACCAATACAATAAAAAATATATGCCAAACCTAGCCGAAATGTGTCCTTCCCCTCAACTTGCAAACACCTACTCCTCACTCCAAAACCGTTGCTTTCACGAGGGTAGAGTCGTTCATGAGGATATTGAGGGCTATATATATACTCAGTCGATGTTCGGAAAAATCGGGTTTGATTGTTTGTTGAACATCAAAGAGGATATATATCCATAATTTCTCTTGGAGTTCTTTAGCACATATTCTCTCGTTTATGATAACGGTAGAGTATATGTTAGGTTCACCATTGAAGGTCGACTCATTAAACTCTCTCTTGAAGACTTTGGTCAAGCTCTTCGTGTTCCATTTAGAGGCATGAAATTGAGTAATTGTAAGTTTATTTATTCTCGATTCTTGACAAATTGAAAGTCCTAAAATATCGAGCTTTTAATTGTTCTTGGTTGTTAAGGATATTTAGAATTCTATGTCTTATTCAATCAACACGTATAAAGTGGAAAATATTAAGGCTACGTATCCGTAAAACAAAGTGCACGTGCCAATTACTATTCACAAAGTACAAATTTTTAATGCGTAAAAAGTAAATTGCTTAAAATGTGAACTAAATGAAAGTAAAAGGACTGAAATGTAAAAATCAGGAACTACAAGGACCAAATATGTAAAATGTAACAACTAGTAACAAACTTAACAAAATTACCAAACTTTCTAACTGAAAATGTAACAAACTAAAACTTGAAGGACTGAATTATTGCAAACCCTAAAAAACATGAAAATTAACACTGATTACAAACACTAGCAAAGAACAAGAACCATTTTGCAATTAAATGGAAAGTTATATCAAAAACGGGTAAACGAAAATGAATAAGCTAGATTGTGCTTAATAATGAACCAAATTAAGTCTGGTTTGTTGCAAAATGTTTAAAACGGAAAATAAGCTAGGCTTGCAACAGGAAATTGCTCAAAAGCTTGTAAATCCCAAGATAGCTTATCTCAATAAGCCAAGATTAAGCTCAAATGAAATCCAGACTTCCACAATCCAATTTTATTGATGAAACTGATTAATCAACTAACAAGAAGCTAGGAATGACTTTTATAATGAAAAATGGTCCATTGAATAAGCTAGAATCAAGAATTAAGGAAAATGGGCTTATTTGACCAACGTTGACCAAAATTCCAAAAGCTGATTTTTGCAAAATCCACTCAAGACATATTGGCAAACTGATTGGTGTAAGAAAAATAAAAAGTTTTTGAAGTGGAATTGGAGATATGACAAAACAGTTTGGACTTGATTACCGAAACTTTCATATGCTCATAAGCTAACTAATAAGTTGATTTCTCTTTCAAATCTTGAAACTGTATAATTTCCACTTAGACTATGAAACTTAAGATGTTAAGCTATACTTTGAAATAGGTTTGAGCTAATTTGGTAAAGTAATGAAGGTATGACAAAGCATCAAAGTTAGCTAGTTTGACTGATGAACTACTTAAAAATCTTGACCCATACTTTTTAACTACTAATTGCCTTTTTGAAAACTATTTTGACCAAAAACTCTACTGAAATGTTTACACTATATGGCCAAATGTAAATGAACACAATTCAACAAGTTTAACAAAATCTAATAACCAAAAATCATCTATACCAAACACCATTTAAGAAATTTGTATAAGACTTTTTCAAATAAGATTTGAGCACAAGTTTAAGACAGGTTTAGACTCTTATTAGGACTTGTTTAGATGACCAAATGAGGTATGTTTGGACTAAAAACAAGTAAGTAAACAGACTATATCACAACATGAAACTAATGAGTAAAGACTAATTAAAATGCTAACTGAAATCAAGTAAAGCTAGGATCAAAGCTGTAAGATCACTCAACAACTATCAAACTAACACAATTATGCTACAGTTAAGCTAAGAACACATTCAGATCAGCAAGTAAACTTTATTCTAGGAATTTAGCATGCAATACACTTGAGAGGAACAAAAAATAGGATTTTTAGAACCTTTTATCTAAAGGCCTCCTCTGATGGAGTAGAGGAGTGCTGAGCTCTCTAGAAAACACTTAAACACCAGTAATCAACCCAAATTCATCATCATATCAACACCAAAAGACTGCTATGATCATCAATCTGCTAGAAATCTGCATATGACTGGAAATGGACTTCTTATGAACTCCAAATGAATCTAAACAGCTACAAGTACTTCATAACATCAACCAAGAATCCATTGATCAATGAAGATCAATAGCAACACACAATATCAACAGGTTTGTAGGATTGAGTAAAGTAGAATGAGATTGAAATGAACTGAATTTGAATTTTATTAATTGGAAGGAAAATTTGTTACAAGTGATAACTGTCTGACTAACAAACTCTTAGGTGTGTGTCAAACACCTAAGAGTTGTTGTAACTGAAAGGGAAGAACTAGAAATGAAAGGAAAATGGAAGTGTGTGTTTTTCACACCTAAGTCTACACACAACAAATGAGCTATCATGTCTTATTTATAGAGCTGAAATGATGATTAGTTGGGGTTGATGACGTGTTTCGTCCAATCAAAGAGCTCCACGTGGCTTCTTTTTGATTATTGCATAATTCTGCTCAAGAACACAAAGAGGGATTTTTGCTTGGATCAATTTCAGTCTAATTAACCAATTGGGATAGCTTCGTTTCTTGAGTTGGAGTCTTTTTCATGTTTTGCACTTGTTCTGAAATTCATTGTAGCTCTTTATCCGTTATGGGCTCATTTTTGTTGAAGATGACACGTGGTAGCTTTTGATTTGTTCTCATTTGGTCACACGGATCATTATCCAAAAGTGGATAATGTGAATATTGCATGGCTAAATGTGATTAGTCCAAAGAAGAGTAAGTGGGGATTATTGTGCTTGATTCGGTAATAAATGAGAACTGAGTTAGTGGCCAGTTGTCAAGTGAGCTGGTGATCCGGATACCCTTTTTTTGCATTCTCATTAGTTGAATAGCCTTTCACACGGATTAAGCGCTAATATGTAACTTGGCAATTTCAGTCCTTGAACGTTAGCAGAATTTTCATTTAAGCTCTTTTCTTCATTTCTTAGGCAAATTCGGTCCTTTGACCTTCATTCTTGAATATTTGAGTCCTTTGACTTGGTTGACTTAATAGTTGACCAGGTTTGACTTTGATCTTGACTTTTTCCAAAATTTGCACTTTAGTCCCTCAACTTTTGAATGTTGTCAAGATAGGTCCTTTATCTTCTCATGGCTTGTCATCTTTGATCCTTCTCTTGTCTTTTCTTCATAAATGAGCTTGATTCACTTGTTTGCTTCAAATTTGTATCCTTGTTACCTATTTAAGCACAAACACAAAACGTACCACATAATACTGCTTTATAGCATAAAAGTTAGGTATTTGCTATGTGTTTCAGGATGATTTGTTGACTTATTGATATGAGATTTTGCTCATATCAAATCCCCTACACTTGATCATAGCCATGACCTCATGCAATGCCATGTTTTAAAACACAAGTTTACGTTTTTCTTATAATTAACCCACATTGGCCAATATGAAATGCTTTACACTAATCTACACTATATGATGCATGATTTTGATTTTACACAATGCAATGCAAAGGAGAACAATTCTATTTATATATCTTTGATTTTATTGAAATGGTTTTGAGGAAATAACTCATAAAGAAATCAATGACTTGGATTAGGGATTTTGGTACCATGAACACTTACCACCCTCAAGTTTCACTTTCCCATGCCAAGCTTAAAAATGGGATCATTGTATTCACAAGTAAAAAGTGCATCAACTTATTCATGAAAATTAAATGTGGAACCGGTTGTTATTTTAGCAAATTGATTGAAGGCAAATTCGTCATTATTTAAAGTGTGAAGCATAAGAAATGTAAAATCCAAAAATAAGGAAGCACTGTTTTTAATCCTAAGTAATCCTCTCATCCATTACTCGAAGAACCGCTCATAATTGATATAAGTCCGACTCAAGAATAATAAGTTATTTGCCTTATGTGTAAGATCCTCAAGTCATGCATTAATAAGTAGCTACACACTCGCTAAGGAAAGAAAAATAAAACTCATGCAATAATTTACATCCCCCGCCTTTTTGAGACTTTGGATCTTCAATCCCGCAACCCGTCAAGGTAATATTGGATTGGAGCAACTATTAAATCCCTGCAACCCTTGTGAGAGTAATATTGGAATTCAATAGTCACTATAATTAACATTTCACTGCCCCTCTTGGGAGTCTTGTATAATTATTTCTTTTTCTTTTTTTTTCTTTTTTTTTCTAGCCACTCATTTTTTAATAAGCCGCTCTTTATTTTTCTTTATTCCTCACAAATAAAGTTGAAAAGAATAAAAGGAAAAACACCCGCTAAGTATTAAGCATGACATAAGTCTAGTACACATTAAACGTTCTAACTTAGAATCTTAAGACGTACTTATACCAACCATGAATGATTAGTCAAAAATGCATAAGAGACTACAAACCAATTAAAACCGTTCTTGATTATTTATTAACATATATACATGAGAAGAAAATAGAGGCAAAGAAAGAAGGGTTTAGCCACAAATAATTTTCATGAAGTTTATCTAGCCCTTTTATACTTTCTTCAACTCTATCATTTCCCATTCTCCACAAATTTAAAATTTCAAATAATGAGACTCGTGGATGCTTAGCCTAATAGACCAATGAAGGACTACATGGTTAAGGATACTAGCTAGAGAATGCTTAGATAAGCAAACTCGGGTTGAGTCAAAATATCCATGGCGGGCCTAATATGTCAAAGATATCTAAACTTGTTAAACCATGTCCTTATCATATTTTTTTTCTTTTGTTTATGAAAAACAAAAGAAGAAATATATACAATGCAAATTTGTTATGCAAATGAAAAATGATTTATGCAAAAATTATGAATGCATATTTTTGGTGGCCAAAGTAGATCAAAAATTTGAAAAATGTTTGAAAAATTAATTTCCAAGTTATCATGAAGGTCAATGAAAAAGTCTAGGTAAAGTCACTTCGATAGAAGACCTCCCTACACTTAAGCTAAACATTGTCCTCAATGTTTAAGAGCATGAGAGTATAAACTCCCCTACACTTATGAAAATGAATAGACTTTGTTTAACCCTTGTTAAGGAAAGATCAACTATAGTGAATTCATTTTAAGCACAATGTGTCTATGAAAAATCACAATAGTAACAAAGTGAACCGGATATAAGGGCCTCCTCCATAAGCTCTAAAGCACATGATGAGAGAGCAACCCTACAGACGACATGAAGACAAACGGAAGGTCTCCCCCTACACTTATCATCAACTCTATATCCTTATTTCTAACATACCACACTCTAAGTCTAAAAAAACTCTAAGCCTAGTTATTCAAGCTTGATTTATGGAGTCTCTAGCTCGACTCTTCCCTCAATAAATTAATTCATGGGGAAAATGGGGATCTCTTGGGCCATTTCCATGGAAATTTCCTCCCCAAAATAGTGCTTAACACGGTGACCATTCACTTTGAAATTTGGGCCATTGGGTTGTGACAACTCAATAGTTCCATATGAAGCAATAGTGAATGGACCGGACCATCTCGACTTAAGCTTGCCCGCAAAGAGTTTCAACCTTGAGTTAAAGAGGAGAACCGACTCTCCAACTTTGAACTCACGGTTCTTAATCTTAGCATCATGCAATTGCTTAGTCTTTACCTTGTAAAGCAATGATTTCTCATAAGCATTGGCTCTCAATTCATCTATTTCATTGAGTTGGTCCTTTCTATGTGAACCGGCTTGGTTTAAATCAAAGTTTGCCCACTTGAGAGCCCATGGAGCCTTATTCTCTAACTCAAATGGGAGGTGGCATTCTTTTCCATAGACAAGCCTATATGGAGTACAACCAATTGGTGTCTTAAAAGTCGTCCTAAAAGCCCATAAAGCATCATCAAGCTTATCCGACCAAGAAGCTCGATGCTCTCCCACCGTTCTCTCCAAAATTTTCTTTAAACCACGATTCGTGACCTCGGTTTTACCATTGGTTTGAGGGTGATACGCGGTAGAAAGTCTATGGTTAACACCATACTTCTTCATAACTCTTGTAAATTGATCAGTACAAAAATGAGTACCACGATCACTTATGATGACCCAAGGTATACCAAATCTAGCAAATAATTGCTTCAAAAATTTCACTACAACTCGAGCATCATTAGTAGGCGAGGCTTTGGCCTCAACCCACTTTGACACATAGTCCACAGCTACGAGTATGTACTTATTTACCTTAGATGATGGAAAATGTCCCATGAAATCCATTCCCCATATATCAAAAATCTCACACTCTTGAATGATGTTTTGTGGCATCTCATCTCGTTGAGTAATTTTTCCGTGTCTTTGACGTACATCACAAAATTTCACCATCTCATGGGCATCTTTGTATATGGAAGGCCAATAGTAACCTGAATCAAAGACTTTCTTGGCGGACAAGCTTCTAAAATCTTAAATGCCTCGGGCCCATCTACACACCGTCTAATGATTTGGTCCACACATTGCCTAAAGAGGTAAGGGTCATCCCAAAAGTATAATTTCACTTCCTTAAGAAATTTCTTCTTTTGTTGTGAAGTGAGACCCTCTATTAGCACATCCCCCACAAGATAGTTTGCAATATCCGCAAACCAAGGGGTGGCATCCTCTTGTGAAGAGATAGACATGAGCTCCTCTAATGAAAAGGATTCATTAATTTCCTTATGAGGTAAGTCACCTTGAAAAGAATGCTCAAGTCTACTCAAGTGATCCGCCGCTAAATTCTCGGCTCCTTTCTTATCACGAATCTCAATGGAAAACTCTTGTAGTAATAAAACCCATCTCAAAAGTCTAGGCTTAGCATCTTTCTTTTTCATGAGGTACTTGAGAGTGGAATGATCCGTATACACTATGGTTTTGGAAAGCACAAAATAGGGTCTAAATTTTTCAAAGGCATAGACTATAGCAAGCAACTCTTTTTCCGTGGTGGTATAGTGAAGTTGAGCACCCGTCATCGTTTTACTAGCATAATATATAGGTTGAAAATATTTATTCACTCTTTGTCCTAACACGGCCCCCATGACATAATCACTAGCGTCACATATAAGCTCAAAAGGCAAATCCAAATTTGGAGAAACCAAAACGGGAGCCTTAGTCAACTTTTCCTTAAGTATCTCAAAAGAGTCTAAACACTCTTGGGTGAAAATGAAAAGAGCCTCTTTTTCCAAGAGGTGTGTCATCGGTCTTGTAATCTTAGAGAAATCTTGTATGAAACGTCTATAGAATCCTGCATGATCCAAAAAACTTCTAACTCCTTTCACCGTGGTAGGTCGGGGAAGCTTAGCAATAACATCAATTTTAGCACGATCCACTTCTAAACCCTTGTTGGATATCTTATGTCCCATGACTATCCCCTCTTTGACCATGAAATGGCACTTCTCCCAATTAAGAACAAGACGTGTTTCTTCACACCACTTAAGCATATGTTCTAAATGGGAGAGATAAGAAGTGAATGAATTTCCAAAGACCGAGAAATCATCCATGAAAACATCCATAGTGTGCTCAATCATGTCATGAAAGACTGCCATCATACACCTTTGATATTTCCTCGGTGCATTGCACAAGCCAAAAGGCATTCTCTTGTAAGCAAATGTACCATAGGGACAAGTGAATGTGGTCTTTTCTTGATCCTTAGGGTCTATGGGTATTTGAAAATAACCCGGGAATCCATCTAGAAAGCAATAGTACTCATTTCCCGCTAAGCGTTCAAGCATTTGGTCCATAAAAGGCAATGGGAAATGATCTTTCCTAGTAAGATCATTGAGCTTCCTATAATCAATACAAACCCTTTAACCTGTGACAATTCTAGTAGGAATAAGCTCATTGTTCTCATTAGGCACTACGGTGGTTCCACCCTTCTTAGGAACACAATGTACCGGGCTAACCCATGGAAGTCGGAAATGGGGTAAATCATGCCCGCATCAATGAGTTTGATAACTTCCTTCTTAATGAGCTCATGGATTTTAGGGTTAACCCTTCTTTGGCTTTGAATGGTGTGTTTGTAATCATCCTCCATAAGGATTTTATGTGTATAAAAATTTGGATCAATTCCCCTTATGTTAGATATTTTCCTTACTATGGCTAGCTTATGTTTCTTAAGGACCTCTATGAGTTTTTCCTTCACATCATCTTTCAAGTCTTTAGCAATGATCATGGGTAATTGCTCTTTCCTCTCTAAGAAAGCATATTCAAGGTGTGATGGAAGATCCTTAAGTTCAAGGGTAGGTGGACTTTCTATGGAAGGTTTCACTATGGATGGATCATCATTAGTAACTTCTTGTGGGATAGGTGAATGAATGGGATCCTCATTGAGTAACTTTTGGATAGTGATAATGTCTTCTTCCCAATTAATGGGAGAATCATCATTACCAAGGAAGTTGGACTCAAATTCCTCTAAGAGGAAATCACTCTCTCCAAAAGGTGTTAATGAGGGAGCAATTGAGGCAACGGTCTCTACATGAGGCATGTCTTCACTATCATTCTTACAAGCTTCATGAAAATGCTTATCATACACCTATGTCAATTGTTTCACAAGCTTAAGACTTCTTAGTCACTTTTCCTAGCTTAAACACCACTTTCTCATCCTCAACTCTCATAATTAGTTCTCCCTCCGCCACGTGTATAAGAGTACGACCCATCCTAAAAAATGGTCATACCAACAATTAGAGGAACTCTTGGGTCCATATCATAATCAACCACTACAAATTACACCGGAAAGGTAAACTTATCCACACCTACAAACACATCCTCCGCAATACCTACCGGATAAGCTATGGTACGATTGGCTAACTCAAGGGTCATCCTAGTAGGAGTGAGCTCAGGAAGAGAGAGTTTTTGCCACACCGATAAAGGCATGATATTAATGCTTGCCCCTAGATCCGCTAGTGCCATGCAATTTCCACCCTGGGAAAATTACAAGGGATCAAAAATCTCCCCGGATCTCCAAGTTTTGTAGGTAAGGTTTTGAGCAACACGGCGGAGCAATTCTCATTAAGTGATGTGTTAGGCAAATCCACCAATTTTTCCTTGTTGGAGAGGAGATCTTTGAACATTTTAGCAAACTTTGGCATATATGAAAGAGCTTCCGCGAAGGAGATGTTTATGTTAAGTTGCTTGAACATCCTCAAAAAATTAGATACTTGTATATCATCCTTTTTTTTCAATTTCTCCTTTCTCAATCTTGATGGGTAAGGAAGGCTTGGTTTTGGTGTAGGTTGAGTATTTGTTGTTATGGAAGGTTTCTCTTTGTTAGTTTTTTCATTGATAGGTGTGGAAGGTAAAGGAGAAGTGGGTGTAGGATGAGAAGGTGTAGGTGTTGAAGTTGTAGAGCTTGAAGGTGGTGAGTTGGATGTTGAAGGCTTATCACAAGGTGGAACCATATTAGGCTTAACCATAGGATGTGTAGGAGGTGAAGGATCATTAGTTGTTTTTCCACTTCTTGTTGTGATATCATTGACATTAGCCCTTGGGTTTGTTTGTGTGTTTGAAGGTAGAGCCCCTTGTGGCCTTTGAGTATGCATAATTTGGTTGTGTAGAAGAGCAAATTTATTGTTGTTTTCCTCTTGAGCCTCTTTCAT
Source organism: Glebionis coronaria (assembly GCA_025667525.1). NCBI lineage: Eukaryota > Viridiplantae > Streptophyta > Magnoliopsida > Asterales > Asteraceae > Glebionis > Glebionis coronaria. Next base: position 437,143 of record JANFOE010001051.1, on the reverse strand, counting down.
TTGTCTTTCATAAGAAGTAAGCTTTTGAAGAATCAAATCCATGAGATTAGGTTGCACATTTCCTTGATAAAAACCTTGGTTTGGATATTGAGGTGAAGGTGGTTGGTTAAATCCTTGATTGGGTGTATGAAAGTTATTTCCTTGATTGTGAAAGTTGTTGGGTGCTCTATAGTTGTTCCCTTGGTAGTTTGGCCTAGGCCCTTGATTTCTTTGTAACAAATGATGAGGATTGGGTTTATTTAGGGTAGGTGGATGGGGTGGAAAGCCGGGTGGAGCAAGGTAGTTATTTGACTTGTAAGAGAGATTGTTTTGATTGATGTTAGGTTTGAAATGCTCTCTATGTTCTTCTTGATAAGCATAACACTCAACTTGATAACCTTGAACCTTGTCACAATGTAAATAAGAATGAGGACCTCCACAAGTCTCACATGAAATAGCAATGGCATTCACATCATTGGTGGAATTGTTACCCAAATAAACTTTCATAAAGTCTTGCATCATTTGTTGCATCTTTTGGGTATTTTGCAAAAGTGCTTGATTTTCCTTTTGGGCTTGGGTCTATTCTTGAATTTGTGAACGGAGTTGACTCTCAAATGGTTTAGAAACACCCTCTTGAATAACATGGACTCTCTTTATCAAATTGTGTGTTAGTTTTCACCATGGATTTAGTCTCAATAATGTCCCATGCCTCTTGAATGGATTTGCAAAGAATATTCCCACCCGCGGAGGAGTTGAGGGAATCTTGATGATGTGGTCTTAATCCATTGTAAAAGGTATTGATTTGGTGAACTTCATTGAATCCATGATTGGGGCATTTTCTCAATAACTCCTTGAACTCTTCCCAAGCATCACTAAAGGTTTGGCTAGTTTTTTGTTGAAATCCAATAATTAGGTTTCTCAAAGCCGTGGTCTTAGATGGAGGAAAGAACTTGTTCAAAAACTTCTTAGTAAAGTCATCCCAAGTAGTAATGCTCTTAGGTGGTTGTGTATCTAGCCAATACTTGGCATTGCCCTCTAAGGAGAATTGGATCAAAATCAACTTAATATCATCATGGGGAACTCCATTGTACTTAATGGTATTGCAAAGAGATAGAAACTTCTTAATATGATCGTGTGGATTATCACTAGGTCTTCCAAAAAATGGTGTGTTTGAAACCAAGCTAATCATAGATGTCTTAAGCTCAAAGGAATTTGCGGGTATCTCGGGTATAACAATAGCATCGGCATATCCTTTCACATTAGATTGTAGGTGCTCCATCAAAGGTCGATTGTCAACGGCGGCCATGGCTTCTTGTGTGATGATCAAAGCACGATTCTAGGGATCGGATTGATGGACGGTGTTGTTATTAATCTTTCTCTTTTTCTTCCTTTTCAGAGGAAGGGGTTGTACACCAAATGGTATTTGTGCAAGCCAGCGGGTGAGCATGCAACTCACATCAAGGAGTGAGAGAGAAGCTCTCGTTCGACTTTGGAAAAGAAGGGATTATCCTTTCCGAGGTTCAATAAGTAATATCCACAAGAAAGTATAGTATACGTAAGTAATACTTGGGTGCAAGACCCCCAATCAAGATTTCCTTCTTAGAATACGCACTAGTGAACGGGGGGTTAGGTGGCATGAAGCACTTAAGTACCTATTAACCCTTAGACGACATTTTATAGCACGTCGCCTTTCTGTTCACTTTGTAGTTTGTATCCTTTGAATTCTTTCCTATTGGAAGTATTTATTTATTCTTGCTTAATTAAATTTGATTGATACACGTGTCAAGGACCAGAACGCTCCCGAACACGGTGTATTGCAAAAGCAATACTTATGGAAGTAGGTGTATTGAGTGTTCGTATACGTATACGTATCTACATATAATAATATATAAAAAATATTTTTGTATTTATTGGGTTTTTAAAGAAAATACTATATGTACGTAAAACCGATGAAATCCAATAATATATATTTTTGGGTGCAATCTCTTAGGAAAAAGATCGCTTTTTGAATTTTTATTTTTTTGGTTTAATTCTTTAGAAAAAGAATTGATTTTCTTATTTTTTTAGTTTTTATATTTTTATATTTTTGATTTTTTATGTTTTTTATTTATGATACGTAAAAATAACGTTCACGAGGTGAACGGATCCCAAAATCCAATCGAAACCGTCAATCAATAGTCTCTCGTTATGTCATGAACCGGCAGCGGCGCCATTTGAAATTGAGTAATTGTAAGTTCGTTTATTCTCAATTCTTGACAAATTGGAAGTCCTAAAAATATCGAGCTTTTAATTGTTCTTGGTTGTTAAGGATATTTGGAATTCTATGTCTAATTCAATCAACACGTAAAAAGAGGAAAATATTAAGGCTACGTATCTGTAAAACAAAGTGCACGTACCAATTACTATTCACAAAGTACAAATTTTTAATGCATAAAAGGTAAATTGCTTAAAATGTAAACAAATGAAAGTAAAAGGACTGAAATGTAAAAATCAGGAACTACAAGGACCAAATATGTAAAATGTAACAACTAGTAACAAACATAAAAAAATTACCAAACTTTCTAACTGAAAATGCAACAAACTAAAACTTGAAGGACTGAATTATTGCAAACCCTAAAAAACTTGACAATTAACACTTATTAAAAACACTAGCAAAGAACAAGGACCATATTGCAATTAAATGGAAAGTTATATGAAAAACGGGTAAACTAAAATGAAGAAGCTGGATTGAGCTTAATAATGAACCAAGTTAAGTCTGGTTTGTTGCAAAATGTTTAGAATGGAAAATAAGCTAGGCTTGCAACAGGAAATTGCTTAAAAACTTGTAAATCCCAAGATAGCTTATCTCAATAAGCCAAGATTAAGCTCAGATGAAATCCAGACTTCCACAATCCAATTTTATTGATGAAGCTGATTAATCAACTAACAAGAAGCTAGGAATGTCTTTTAGAATGAAAAAAGGTCCACTGAATAAGCCAGAATCAAGAATTAAGCAAAAATGGGCTTATTTGACCAACGTTGACCAAAATTCCAAAAAGCTGATTTTTGCAAAATCCACTTAAGACATATTGGCTAACTGATTGGTGAAAGAAAAATGACAAGTTTTTGAAGTGGAATTGGAGATATGACAAAACAGTTTGGACTTGATTACAGAAACTTGCATATGCTCATAAGCTAACTAATAAGTTGATTTCTCTTTCAAATCTTGAAACTATATAATTTCCACTTAGACTATGAAACTTCTGATGTTAAGCTATACTTTGAAACAGGTTTGAACTTATTTGGTACAGTAATTAAGGTATGACAAAGCATCAATGTTAGCTACTTTTGACTGATGAACTACTTAAAATCTTGACCCATACTTTTTAACTACCAATTGCCTTTTTGAAAACTATTTTGACCACAAAACTCTACGTAAATGTTTACACTATATGGCCAAATGTAAATGAACATAATTCGACAAGTTTAACAAACTCTAATCACCAAAAATCATCTATACCAAACACTACTTAAGAAATATGTATAAGACTTTTTCAAAGAAGATTTGAGCACAAGTTTAAGACAGGTTTAGACTCTTATTAGAACTTGTTTAGATGACCAAATGAGGTATATTTAGACTGAAAACAAGCAAGTAAACAGACTATATCACAACATGAAACTAATGAGTAAAGACTAATTAAAATGCTAACTGAAATCAAGTAAAGCTAGGATCAAAGCTGTAAGATCACTCAACAAAAATCAAACTAACACAATTATGCTACAGTTAAGCTAAGAACACATTCAGATCAGCAAGTAAACTTTATTCTAGGAATTTAGCATGCAATACACTTGAGAGGTACAAAAAACAGGATTTTTAGAACCTTTTAGCTAAAGGCCTCCTCTGATGGAGTAGAGGAGCGCTGACCTCTCTAGAAATCACTTAAACACCAGTAATCAACCCAAATTCATCATTATATCAACACCAAAAGACAGCTATGATCATTAGTCTACTAGAAATCTTCATATGACTAGAAATGGACTTCTTATAAACTCCAAATGAACCTGAACAGCTACAAGTACTTCATAACATCAACCAATCATCCATTGATCAATGAAGATCAATAGCAACACACAGTATCAACAAGTTTACAGGACTGAGTAAAGTAGAATGAGATTGAAATGAACTGAATTTGAATTTTATTAATTAGAGGGAATGTTTGTTACAAGTGATAACTTTCTGACTAACAAACTCTTAGGTGTGTTTCAAACACCTAAGAGTTGGTGTAACTGAAAGGGAAGAACTAGAAATGAAAGGAAAATGGAAGTGTGTGTTTTTCACACCTAAGTCTACGCACAACAAATGAGCTATCCTATCCTATTTATAGAGCTGAAATGATGATTAGTTGGGGTTGATGACGTGTTTCGTCCAATCTCAGAGCTCCACGTGGTTTCTTGTTGATTATTGCATAATTCGGCTCAAGAACACAAAGAGGGATTTTTTCATGGATCAATTTCAGTCTAATTGACCAATTGGGATAGCTTCATTTCTTGATTTGGAGTCTTTTTCATGTTTTGCACTTGTTCTGAAATTCATTGTTGCTCTGTATCCGTTTTGGGCTCGTTTTTGTTGAAGATGAGACATGGAAGCTTTTGATTTGTTCTCATTCGATCACACGTATCATTATCCAAAAGTGGATAATTTGAATATTGCATGGCTAAATGTGATTGGTCCAAAGAAGAGTAAGTGGGGATTACTATGCTTGATTCTGTAATAAATGAGAACTGAGTTAGTGGCCAGCTGTCAAGTGAGCTGGTGATCCGGATACCCTTTTTCTTGCATTCTCATTGGTTGAATAGTCTTTCACATGGATTAAGTACAAAGTAATATGTAACTTGGCAATTTCAGCCCTTGAACTTTAGCAGAATCTTCATTTAAGCTATTTTCTTCATTTCTTTGGCAAATTCAGTCCTTTGACCTTCATTCTCGAATATTTGAGTCCTTTGACTTGGTTGACTTAAGAGTTGACCAGGTTTGACTTTGATATTGACTTTTTCAAAAATTTGCACTTTAGTCCCTAAACTTTTGAATGTTGTCAAGATAGGTTCTTTATCTTTTCATGGCTTGTCATCTTTGATCCTTCTCTTGTCTTTTCTTCATAAATGAGCTTGATTTCACTTGTTTGCTTCAAATTTATATCCTTGTTACCTATTTAAGAACAAACACAAAACATAGCATAAAAGTTAGGTATTTGTTATGTGTTTTAGGGTGATTTGTTGACTTATTGATATGAGATTTTGCTCATATCAAGGCACTTGTCGATTTACGCATACATGGAAGCTTGATTATCTCCTTGAACCCTTTGACTGTGCTCCAGATGAAAATGAAGAGATTGACCTTGACTTCATCCTTGATGTCATTTGTAAAGAGCGTAGTGGAAATGTTGTAAGAAGCCTCCACTCTAACAAGCGTCGGGTGAAACGCTATGAGGTTCTCTTAAGCGACCTTAATGATTGTATGGTCTGATGGGCCGACATCCTTAGGGAAAATGTGTTTTGTCTTGGTGGAAACCGGATCATATTTCGGCGTGTATGGCACACATGTTATGTTGCATCGCTACCAACGTCAAGTACAATATCGCATATTTTATCGCTCGACAAATCACTTATGCTCGTTCCAAACCCAAAACAATCCTTCCCTATTCCATGCTCCTTGCTCTCCTTCTTAAGAAGGTTGGTGAAGACTATACCGACATCAACTTTTCTCGCTTTCGTTCGGTCAAACGAGTTATGCTACCTATTCAAAAGATACAAACACGAAAGCCTAGAAGTGATAGAGGTTCCAGAAAGTACGATCCACAAGAGTCCGATGATGAGGACTTTGATATGTCACCAAGTGATGGTGGTGACGTAGGCACTAGTGCTCATGTTGACTCTTCGAGTGACTCCCACCCATCCATGGACACTTTCATGGACGGGTTAGACGAAATCATTCCTCCTCCTCACTATGCCACTAGTGGACTTCCGGATAACTTTGGACTTGAGGATGTCTATCATGCTAATCTTAAAACCCAAGGTGAGTTTTATGATCATCGAGTAGAGTCAAGAGGATCGTTCAAGAGCATAAGCAAATTGATCAAGGGACTTGGCAAAAAGAAGTGAAGATTTGGTTTATCATGGTTGACATGTTTGTGAACATGTTTGGATTGTTACACATTATTTCCTTATTCTCTCTTTATTTCTAGGATGTTATGTTTATTAACTAATACCTTGTGTTTGGATTACTTAGTATTTTAATCCTAATTTCCTATGTGATCGATCTTTTGATTTACATAGCTTTGTGCATATTATGTGTTAGTTAGCTTCCTAGATTTTGATTAATAGTTCACTTTGGCTTGATAAACCTTGGTATGAAATCTGGGCTAGCAAAAGCTTCAGGAAGTGCACTTTTTCGAACCCCTGGTGGTGGTTATTTATCCCCCCGCGGTTCTTTATCGATATCGAACCGCGACCCTACATAAGGAACTGCCAGCAACTGTTTTGACATAATCTTTCCTTTACACTGTATTCCTTAATCTATGTAAACATTGATAAATTTTTTTCAAAAACCTGCACTTTCCTAAACTAGGCTACCTAATTTCATTATTCACCTAAAATGATTTTAACCCATTAATAGTTTGGATCATCCCTTCCTCTTCTTAAACCCTGTCTTGTTGATTGTGTTCTTCATCCCTTCAACTTCTCTCTAAACCTAAACTCACAACCATGGTGTCCACTAGAACATTCAATTCTTCCAAAACTTCCTCTTCCAAAAGAAACCTTAAGATCAAGATTAAGTTACCGAAACTTGGTTCTTCTTCTTTTCACACTCCCAAAAATGAGATTTCTCTTATTCTCATTTCCTCATCACCTTCACCTCCCCTTGCTCCATGCAAAACCAACTCAACTCATGGTACTAACCATTCACATGGTTCTACCTCTTCCTCATTCCAATCAAGAATGAATGATTTGTCCTCACCCTTCACTCTTAGTCCTCCCTTGGATGGGAATACTCAACCTCAACCTCTACAAAGCATTCCCTTTGTCCTTTAGCCTTTAGTTACCTCTCCTTTCACTCCACCAAATTCACCCATCTCACCCATATCACCCTTGAACACTATCCCTCCACCACCTCCTCCTCCCTCAAACACTAATGATCCTCTTTTGGGCATTCCTATTTCTTACTTCATGGGTGATCCTTACTTCTTTGGTTTTCTAGAAGCTCATGGTGCTAATTGCCCATGTTGTCTCTATAACAACTACATCATTCAAAACCTAAGGTTGGAGATGCTTGGTCTTCATAGGAGGTTGCATGATTTCTTGCTTACCTTGTTTTCCATGCCTCCTCCTAGGAGATGAATTATGATTTTCATAATCAAATGTTTTTAAAGAAAGTCAAGCAAAGGAAGACTATGCTATCAAGAACTAGTTTATGCTAACTTTGTATTAGTTAGTTATAATTTCTTTTCTTGTATTTCCTTTCCTTCATGAGTTTTTCATGAAGTTGTTCTATGGATTTAGTTTGATGTGTTTCACCCTATATCGTCACATTAATCAACTTCAATTTATTTAAAATTGAACCAAAATCTATCACAACCTCTAAAACTTGACTCAAAATTGGATCAAAATGTTACCTAAATATTTTGTCACCCTTTGTCAAGACCCTCTTTGTGAGTTTGTTACTTTTATGCAACCGTAGCATACTCTAGTGCTAAAAGAGGTAAAATCCAAGATTTGCAAATTTTTGAAAGAGTCTTATTTTTCTTCAAAACTTTCAAAATTCATGGTTTCACGTCCACTATACGCGGCTCCATAGCTAGTCGCGCGGCTCCATATCGATATGGAATAGCGGGTTCCTTTAAGGAACCGCGGACAGCAAAGCCAATTTTGGCTTATTTTTGGTCTTTCTTCCTTAACACTGTCTTGGTTAAGATTCCTTGTTTACCCAATTTGGCTAAACATTTCCTAAAACCTTTTGTTTTAATTTCAAATCTTTGCCTTGTCTACTTTCTTAAATTCTTCTCTTTTGGGAGTTCTTCTCTTCATCCCTCATAATGCCTAACTCTTCCATTCCTAACCTTGACATATCTTTGTCACAATCTTCTCAACCTAAGGCTTCTTCTTCTAAGCTTTCAAAGAAACCGAAAATCTCGGTTAGACGCGTTTAGATCAAGAAGAACAAGAATCCTCATGATTCCTCTTCTCTAAAACCCTCCAAGAATTCTTCTCTCTCTCCGATCAAATATTGGAATGAGACTTACTCTATAAATTCAATTACTGGAGAAAAAGGAAATTCTTCCACCACCACCTAAACCTTTCAACTCTCCTCAACTCAATGACCTATCTTCTTTCCCAAATCTCACTAGGCATTGTGGAAACATCTCTTATCCATTATCTCCCTCTCCACCAAACTCTTATTTTGATGGACCTCCCCCATCTAACGACTTTGTTTTGCATCATGGTTCCTCGTGTGCTTGTTGTTGATTTCAATAAATTGAACTTGCTCATGTTTATGACAAGCTAAATTTCCTTGAATTCCTCCTCACTCGACCTCCTCTCAAAGTTTTCATTACCGTGAACAAAACTTCGAATGATGCCTCGGCGTCTTTCTTTTCCAACTAAGGCGCATTTTGTACTTTAGTTATTTGAGTCAATAAATATTAAGCAGTCTTGGAAGATTATCACTACTATAGTAGTTTATGTTTTGTGGTTTATTTTCCATAATTTTTGCATTAAATATTCATATTGTATGTATGAATATTTCTCTTGTATGTTCTTTTATATTTGTGTAATATGAATTTTATGTGTGTTATCTCTTTCCCGCTAATTCTTTTTCACACATTTGTTAAAGATTTGGTCATGGTTAAAATTTACAATTGATTATGGGTGATTCCATAAATTCTAAATTTTTAACCCCTCGACATTTTAATCATATTTTATTGGTTTGGATGTTTCTTTTCTTCCTTTATTCTACCAACTGAACTTTGATGTTGTCAACACACACTCTTTGTACATACTTAGCAACTAATTACTTCTAATTTGGGATTTCTTTTCTTCCTCCCTCTCAAGTTAGTTAGTAGGTAGTGCACATATATACATTGGTGTTTCTTTTCTATCGTCTAACCTTTATGTAGCATGTCACCTTAGCTCTCTCACTTGGTGCCCCAAGCAAGGGGGAGTAAGCACCAAAGGGGAACTACTAGCAAAGTACGGTTCTTCTCTTCTTCAAAGACTTGTGCTAACCTTTTTGCTTCGACAAAGGGGGAGAAATAGTGATAAACTCGTTAATAATTCGAATAATTTTGTATTTACGTAAATGAGTTTATAGTTTGTCGTAATCAGAAAGGGGGAGATTGTCAATGCAAAGCAATGCCTAAAAACATTGTTAGTGCTAACTAATTTTTCTTAGTTTGGATCACGACAAATTACAAAGACATTTAGCATAAAATATAATCATAAAACGAATTATCTAACAAACATTATCATCAAGGTAATAATCATTACACTAACATATCTTAATCATGCTTAGTGATCTTAAAAGTGATTAGCCTTAAAACTCTCTTTTGTCAAATGTGACAAAAGATTTTTAATAAACTTTCTTTTTAAGAAAATGTTTTATTAAAATGGAAAATGAAAATTTGAATATGGCATATTCCAAATGCCATAAGAATAACCTTTGAAGGTTTAAACAGCCTCAGATGTTTCAAATCCACTAAAAGACAAAAAGGAGTGGAGTCTACCTCCGCGGTTCCTTAAGTGCCTACACGGTTCTCTATCGATAAGGATCCGCCTAGGGAGATAAGGAACCGCGCTCAGTGATGTGATCGTGATAGTATAGTGATAATTAGATACGTTATAGGGTAAATTAGAAAATTACCTTTAGGAAAAAGTAATAGACTAATATTACCAAAGACGAATTCAATTAAGCACGTGATGAACCAAGTTCGTTGTACACGAAGATCTTATGAATTTGAGACGTTTTTGTTTTGACTAGGACAATCGATTTGAATTGGTTTTTGGTTTTTAAGCTAAAAATTAAATATACAAATTTTAAACTATTTAGTTTTAACCTAAAGTGCATGAATCGTTAACCCCAAAAATTATTTAATCTAAAAACAATTACTTAAAATCAATAATATACTTAGTCTATTAAAAATTAAACTATTTTAAAATCTATAAAAATTAATCTATTGAATGAAAATAACTTTTAGAAACTTAAAAACTTATTAAAACTAATTAAAACTTTATTAAATCTAGGAAAAATAATTAAATCTATTAAAAGAAATAACTTTTACTCTACTAAAACAAATTATTTAAAATCTATTTTACTTTTTATTAAGTAAAATCTATTTTTTTAAAACCATTTTTGTTTAAACCTAAATTAATAACAATCTAATACAAATATTTTTTTTATTTTTATTTTATTTTTATTTTATTTTGAAACTAATTAATATTCTAAAAACTCAGAATTTACTATAATTAAGATATTACTAAAACTAGATATTTGAAAACATAAATCTAATTAAAACAAATTTAAAGTCAAAAACTGCCAAACACAGTTCCACTATATTAATCAACTAACTAATAATGAAATCAAACAAGCATGTAGCTTAGTTGGCTAACACGTTGGGTAATCAAACAAGAGGTCTCGAGGTCGAGACTTGCAGATAGCAAATTTTTGCTATCATTTTTTTTAAGCTGCGAAATTAACAAAGGAGTCACAGGAGTGAACTTTTGGAGCTGTTGTATCTTAAACAGCTTATGAGAATATCAATAAGCTATCAGATCAGTTGGATCTGATAGCTAAAGCTTAACAGTAAAAATTTAGACAACAAATTCACACTATCGAATCACACAGATTAACATTCAAACCAAATAACAGCAGGATAAATTCAAGTAAAAGCTAATAATAGAATTTAAAACTTGATGAAATAAATCAGGTTCAAACCGCAAATCAAACAGTCATTATTCTTACATCAAAACTTCTACACAACAAATATCACTAAATCAATCCTGAACATGAATTTTAGTACTCAAATCTAACTCTGAACTAATTTATCTGATTTAGTAGGACTAGCAGACTTAATGAAACATGATAAACCAATTTGTATACTTAAATCAGAATGCAACTTAAATCAAAAACAGATGATAAAAATCTCCTAGATTAAATCTGCTGATAAACAATAAACATGCAGCAAGTACTCTCAGTAATATCAATTCAGAAAATCATCACTCATAACACATTCTCTACTACAACTAATCATTCTAAACGCATCTCGATAAACAGAAAATTCGGAAACATAGCCTATAGATTCATGCGCAAGACAGTAATTACTAAACTCTTACAAATCTAAACATAATTACTATAAAATCAGTTAAAACAATCTTACAACAAGAAGTAACAAATCAACTAAGCAGTTTAACCAGTAATCTAAAACGAATCACATTCTTAACATTATGACAATTAAACTCAGTGAACTTGACCAAATACGACTTCAGATAACCAAACAAATCAAATCAGTTGAACAACAGCTTACCAAAGATTACACTTACAAACATAAATCAATTAAAATCACCCAAACAGTAAATTCAAATCAATATAACTTTAAAAACATGAAAGTAAAATAGGGGGAACCTTTTGGATTTAGCCTTTGGGACGAAGCGCAGCGCTGAGCTGGCTTAAAACTTAAACGAACCACCATTATCATCTCCATTTAACATCAATCGCACATCATCATCACGAACCTGTTTTTTAGGGCTTTCCAGTAGGAAAATCTTATTCCAATATTCCTCAAAGATAATTCAATTAAAGATATTGAGAAAGCTTAACCGAATTACTTTTCATATAATATTAATTAGATTAATTAAGAAATAATTGCAAATAAACTCAACTGTGAATAAATTTGACACAAACTTACTGAAAATTAACTTTTATTAATCTCGAAAATGATTACAAGACAATAAAAATAAATTACAAATATTCCTAAATCTATTTTAACATTATGACTTTAAAGAAAAACTGGAATGAATGATTACAAGTATTTTTGGGGGTTTATATAGCCAACCCCCTTGGCTGTTGAGGGAGAATATCCGGATCTTCATAAGCATATTCCATCTTCAATATTGGCCATTAGATCATCTATTCTTCTTTCTCTCTCTTGTTTGTTTTCATCGTATGGCTGAAAATACACAACTAGCACACGGATTGCCAACGTGGCATCCGTTTGTGCTAGTTGTGTTAGTTTGATGCTGAGGTGTCTCTCAATGATTGGCTGATGATGAAAGACGAGGTGTCTTGGCCCATGATTTGCTGCCACGTACCCCTAGCCTTCCATCTCTTCTCTTCCTTAAACAAAGGGGATTATTTACCCACTCGTGTGAAAATCACGTGTGTAGCAAAATACCCTTATTAATTTGATGATTTATTGGTGAGATTAATTAGGGTTTTTGGTGTACAGTGACTAGGGTAAAAGAAGTTACAAGTTTTTGGTTTTGGGGAGGAAGAGAGAATAACATAGATTGTAACGATAGTTTATTTTATTGTGTGAGTGGTTGAATGTTGTATTTAATATATGAAAAGTTGTGAGTTGTGACAGAAAAGTGTGATGACTTTGTCAAACCCTAAAGCCAAATTCGTCCCAACCTTTTCTCTTTTTGGGCCCAAAAGTGTAAATCAATCCGTTTCATATAAATTTGGGCTAGATTCGGGCTTTAGAAATAATGATAATAACTTCTTGAATTTCAAATGAGTTTTAGAGCCCATTTTCCCAAATGTGGGCCCCACTTGTTGTCAAACATGATAAATCCGTGAATAAACGACTTGTTATCGGCTTTGTTGATCTTTTCATCAATCTCGTGTCAGTTTTGCCGATTTTCACGAACTTGGTACCTACACACATGAAACAACAAAACAACACATATACAAGGCATTTTCAATGTTTTATGCATTTATTCATTGTTATTTGATACAAATGATATGAGTATTTAAGCTCATATCAAACTCCCCCTTGCTAAGCAATTGCCGTGTCCTCACACAATGATAAAATAAAACACTAACTACACCTTTATTTGACTTTGACAACTTTATTTTGCAAAGACATAATGTATTGCTTTCATTATTTGAAAAATAACTTTTAGGATCATTAAACTCAAATAGATTCATCGTCCCCGACTTTTCACTTTTCCATGCCAAGTGCAAAAACAAGATCATTGTCAATCATAAGCCCCAAAATTAAACCAACTCATACAAGTAATTTGTGTTAAACTCAATCTCCTATTATTCCTAATTGTATCTCTAGATTTTGTTTGTCATTCACCCAAAGGCTCATTTGACTTTATTTTGATATTTATTAGTCCAAAAATGAAGGCAAGAACGGTGTAAACTCAACACTCAAAACCTAACCTCGACTTCAAAAACCGTTGTCACTAAAGAAAGCCCACATCAAGGATAACTTAACACATTTTGAGGGATAAATCCCGGACCCGAAATTTGGCTAATATGGCTACTTAAAAGCAAAAATAAAACCTCAAAAGTCAATTATGACCTTATTAATGGAGTTAGCAACAATTACACCATAATACCTTTTGGCTCTTTAAGATCCAAATTGTGCTCCTTATTTAAAATCCACACCCTAAGGCTCCTTGGACAAAAATAAGGGAATTGACTTCACCATCCCACCTTATGGATCATGATGATGAAGCAATTTTTATTCAACACGTCCCCTTGTCATACACCCTAAGGCTCTAATGACAAGGTTAGTGCTACATGACTCCCACCCGAAGGCTCCTATAGAACATGTTTTTATTTATTCTTTTTATTAATATGATATTTATAGTAAGCCAAATTTCCGCAATCCCATGATCAAAAGTCCATGACGCTGACACCCTTAATGTGTACTCACTTTAATTACAAGAGAAGAAAAAGAAGGAGTTACGAGTTAAGATATCAAGCCTAAACCGCTAAAAACTTCATTTATTAAGCAATTATTATTCAAGTGTGGAAAGTAAATACGAGGAGATTAAATCAAACACAAAAAATACTTGCACAAAGAAGAGCTAATTTTAGAAACTTATGATTGAACTCTATCATCTCTTGTTCTCCATATTGTAAAATTCCAAAAATGTGAAATCAATGGATACTTAGCCTATTAAATCAAAGTTTTGGGTTTTCAAGTCATCTATAGGATCTTGTATCTTCTTATACTCTTTCAAGTTTTAGAATTTGCATTTTAAAGTTCCCTTGATAAACGACTTTCTAGGATCAATAATAGGAACTTGCGAAAATTTCTTGTTCTTAACTCGTATGAATTAAGACTTTCGCATTTTAAAGCTCCCTTTATAAATTAATTCAAATACGTTAAGGAAAATCTAAGGTTAAAAACCGAGTCAAGTCAAAAACTATTTTTATTTTCACCAACGGAAAGCCTACATTCGTGTCAAAAGCACTTATTTTATTTATTAAAACTTAAAAATAACACAAAAAATTTAAATTTTTTATGAAAAATGAGAAAAACAATTACGTTTGGACACGACAAAAGCAATAGCAAGCAATTATATCGATTGACTCCCCCATGCTAAAACCAAACATTGTCCTCAATGTTTCTTAGCTCAAGAGTAACACCCCCTTGCTAAAACACCAAGAGTCTAATGAAAAATCCTAGCATGGAAAGAGCACGCAAATCTATAAGCCGTTTAATAATTATGCCTTAAGATAAAACGTTAGTCGATAAAAATCAAAGGATAAAGAGTGTGCCCCTTTTTGGCAATCAAAGAATGGAAAATCAAGTGGACCGGCAAAAACCGAACACGAGAGACTTCAAATATTAGGGTCATACCTAAGATCACAACAAAACACGAGCACGATCTTGAAAGATCAAGCCTTTTTAGTTGTTAGAAAAGAGAAAGAAGATAGAATGTATGGGACTCCCCCACAAGGCACCTCGTTTTTGTTCACCGAGTCATGAGCTCGACTCGATCCCCGCATTCATTGGTCCTTAGGGAAAGTTTGAAGATCCGGGAGAACCTCCGTAGGTATGTCCCCTCCAAAGTAGTGTTTCACACGATGACCATTCACCTTAAAGTTAGGCCCGTCTTTTTGAGCTAGCTCAACAGTGCCATAAGGGAAAACTCGTGAAACGGTGAATGGTACGGACCAACGGGATTTAAGCTTGCCCGAGAAAATCTTAAGTCTAGAGTTGAATAAGAGGACTTGATCACCAACATTGAAAATGCGGTTTTTGATCTTAGAGTCATGAATCCTGTTAGTCTTCTCTTTATATATCAAAGAATTTTCATAAGCTTGATCCCTTAATTCACTTAGTTCATTTAATTGAACCTTGCGATGATCACCCGCGGTCCTCAAATCAAAGTTACAATGCTTAAGAGCCCAATACGCCTTATGTTCGAGTTCAGTTGGCAAGTGGCATGCTTAAGAGCCCAATACACCAAAGGTAGACCAACCTAAATGGTGTACAACCAATTGGTGTCTTGTAAGCCATACGGAAAGCCCATAATGCATCGTCCAATTTATCCGACCATGAAGTGCGATTTTCTCTAATAGAACGCTCCAAAATCCTTTTAAGAGCTCGGTTTGAAACCTCCACTTGACCACTCGTTTGAGGGTGATAAGCCGTCGAAAGTCGATGAGTGACACCATATTTCTGTAGAACTTTTTCAAATTGTTCATTACAAAAATGGGTCCCACGATCACTTATAATAGCCCGCGGAGTTCCAAACCTAGCAAAGAGTTTTTTCAAAAAGTTCACCACAACTCGAGCATCATTCGTGGGAAAAGCCTTAGCTTCAACCCAATTAGACAAATAGTCCACGGCTACGAGAATGTATTTATTTCCTTTCGAAGATGGAAACGGCCCCATAAAATCAATCCCCCACATGTCAAAGATTTCACAAACTTGGATAATGTTTTAAGGCATTTCATCCCTTTTTGAGTTCTTTCCTTGACGTTAACAAGCATCACAAGTCTTGATCAAGTCTTGGGCATCACGATATATGGAAGGCCAAAAGAAGCCGGCATCAAATACTTTCTTCGCGGTGGCGTTAGCACCATGATGTCCCCCGGTGGGTCCCTCATGACAAGATTTAAGGATATCTTGAGCTTCTTTTCCAAACACGCAACTACGAATCACTTGATCCGCGCACACACGAAACAAATAGGGTTCGTCCCAGAAGTAATAGGATATATCCTTGAAAAATTTTCGTTTTTGTTGGGACGACATACCCTTGATCACAAACTTCCCCGCATGGTAATTCGCTATGTCCGCAAACCATGGGGTACTATCATCACCACGAAAATCAATCATACCAAGCGTCTCGAGAGGAAATGTTTCATGGATTTCCTTGTTCTCTCGATCGCTTTAGTGAGGATTCTCAAGTCGAGATAAATGATCGCCCGCGAGATTCTCGGCTCCTTTTTTGTCTAGAATTTTGACATTAAATTCTTGAAGGAGGAGAATCCACCGGAGCAACCTCGGCTTAACATCTTGTTTATTAAGAAGATATTTGATAGCCGAGTGGTCCGTATACAATATGGTTTGAGACAAGATGAGATATGGTCTAAACTTTTCAAAAGCATACACAACGGCAAGAAACTCCTTTTCCGTTGTAGTATACTTTGTTTGAGCATCCGTCATAGTCTTACTTGCATAGTGTATAGGTAAGAAGTGTTTTGACTTACGTTGCCCCAAAACCGCGCCTATCGCATAATCACTAGCATCACACATAATTTCAAAAGGTAGGTCCCAATCCGGGGCAACCAAGATTGGAGATTCGGTTAATTTCCTTTTAAGCATCTCAAAGGCTTGAATACACTCATCTGAAAAGATGAAAGGAGTCTCTTTTTCCAAAAGATGGGTCATAGGCCGAGCTATCTTTGGTGGGTGGAGGTAATTTGGCAATCACGTCGATTTTAGCCCTATCAACCTCAATACCGGCCTTAGAGATCTTATGTCCTAACACAATTCCATCTTTGCACATGAAGTGACATTTTTCATAATTAAGCACAAGATTCGTTTCCTCACAATGTTGCAACATTCTTTCAATGTTAGAGAGACATGAAGTGAAAGATTCCCCAAAAACAGAAAAGTCATCCATGAAGACTTCCATGGTTTTCTCGATCATATCATGGAAAATGGCCATCATACACCTTTGGAACGTCCCCGTAGAATTGCATAGTCCAAAAGGCATGCGACGATAAGCAAATGTTCCATAAGGACAAGTGAATGTGGTCTTTTCTTGATCACGAGGGTCAATGGGGATTTGGAAATAGCGGGAAAATCCATCCAAAAAGAAATAGAATTCATTCCCCGCTAGTCTCTCTAACATTTGATCCATAAAAGGTAACGGAATATGATCCTTCCTAGTGGCATCATTAAGTTTCCTATAGTCAATACAAACACGCCAACCGGTCAGAATTCTAGTAGGAATCAATTCATTATCCTCATTAGTAACAACCGTCATTCCTCATTTCTTTGGAACACAATGCACGGGGTTAACCCATGGACTATCCGAGATAGGGTAGATCATTCCAGCGTCTAGAAGTTTGGTGACTTCCTTTTTGATCACCTCATGAATCTTTGGATTGACCCTTCTTTTATTTTGGATAGCGGGTTTATAATCATCCTCCATTAGAATTTTATGAGTACAAAATTTTGGATCTATACCCTTAATGTCGGAGATTATCCATGCAATGGCCCGTTTATGTTTCTTAAGCACTTTGATAAGTTCACCCTTTTCATTTTCCTTTAATCCCTTAGCAATAATCACCGGTAACTTATCCGTTCCTTCAAGAAAAGCATACTCCAAATGAGTGGGTAGTTCCTTAAGTTCTAATTCGGGTGCTTCCTCAATAGATGTTTTCACTTTAGTCTCATTTTCATTCATAACTTTCAAATCCATAGGTAGCGATTCATAAGGATCTTCATTCAAAAAGGCTTAAAGTAAATCGATATCTCCCTCCATATCATGATAATCCTCATCATATGTAGATAGCAAATCCGGTGTGCTAAGAAAAGCATCCACCTCCTCCAAGATAAAATCACTAGCCCCAAATGGAGTAAGGGGTGGAGACGAAAGAGCAATAATAGGATCCGATAAAGAAGGATTGCCACTTTCGGAATTAGCCGAGAATCGAAGCACTTCTTGAGAATATTCTTCACAAGTAACATCAATCACATCGATTTGATTAACTGATTCCTCGTAATACTTGGAAAAATATTTAGTGTTATCACCAACATCAAGTGTAACACTTTCATCATCAAAACGTAAAGTCCACTTCCCCGCTCTCATGTCAACTATAGAACTAGCCATCATTAAAAATGGTCTTCCCAAAATAAGTGGTACACGAGAATCTTCGGGATAATCGCAAACTACAAAATCCGTTGGAAAGATGAGTTTCCCTACTTTGACAAACACGTCCTCGGCTATACCTTTTGGAAAGGTGGTCGATCATTCCGCTAGCTCGAGAGTCATCTTAGTAGGTGTAAGCTCGGGAAGTGATAACCTTTTCCACACGGAAAGAGGCATCAAATTAATGCTAGCGCCAAGATCGGCTAATGCTAAGCATTCTTCCGTATTAGGGAACTCACATGGTATCAAAAACTTGCCCGGGTCTCCAAGCTTTTTGGGAAGCTTTTGTGTAAGAACCGCGGAACACTTAGCATCTAAAGATGTAGACATTTCAACCAATTTCCCTTTATCGTTCATCAATCTCTTAATAGTCGAAGCAAACTTAGGCATGTGAAGAAACGCATCCGCGAAACTAAGATTAATATGAAGATTCTTAAACATCTCTAAGAAAATAGCCATTTGAGCATTGGACTTCTCGCGGAGCTTCTCTTGGTTAAGTCTCGAAGGGTAGGGTAGTGTGGGTTTAGTCTTCGGAAGCTCGGGTTTCGGAATAGGCAATTGGTCTACCTTTGGTGGAATAGGAATTTCCTTTTCTTTAACAACCTCGGGTCTTGCTCCACTTCCCTCACCGTAGAGGTACTCACTTGTGGAAGCAAAGGTCCGTCTAAAGCTTTCCCACTACGTGTGGTTATAGCTTTCATCTCACCCTTCGGGTTTGGAATGGTGTTGCTAGGCAAGCAACCCGAAGAAGAGGAAGGTTTGGTCATAAAAGATTCAGACATCGAAAGAAATTTATTTTGACCTTGTTCCATACTTTGTTGCAAACGATTTTGACTTTGCTCAAACATTTGCTCAAATATTTGTTCAATTCTTTGTTGATTAAGCTCAATCTTATTGTTTTCCCCTTTAATCGTATTTTGAAACTCATTTTTCAAAGTTGCCATTTGTCCTTGAATGTTATTTTGAAAAGCCTTCAAATTTGCACCATTTGACTTGATGTAGCTTGAGAAATCATTTTGGTTATTGTGAAAACCTTGATTGTTTTGATTAGCATTAAACCCATTTCCTTGATTGTAATTCCCTTGGTTACCACGGTTAAAATTATTCCCATTGTTTCCATTGTTGTAACTATTTTGAACCGGTGGAAAACCCGGTGGAGCAACATGATTTTGACGAGGAACTTGACCGTTGGAGCCATAAGTTCCCGTCGCGGCAAAAGTACTAGCTTGATCAAACCCCGTGGTCAAACAAGCATAATTAGGATGTGCTCCACCGCATGATACACAAACATTCTCAATCATATTAATCGATCCATGAGGATTCTTCCTAATCTCATTCAACAAAGTCGCGAATCCACTATCAATCTTAGAGTCCAATCTAGCAATCTCGATATTAGACGAATTCACATTGGAAGTACTCGGTGTGTTTCGTGAATATTGTGCTCTATATTTATTCTCAATTATACACCACGCGTCTCTCGTAGTTTTTCTTAAATATTACCACCCGCGGCGTCATTTAACGAATCTTGTTCAATCATATTTAGCCCATTATAAAAAGTATTGATTTGATGAAATTCCGAGAAACCGTGGTGTGGACATTGTCTCAACAAATCTTTAATCTTTCCCAAGCAACCTCAAACGATTCATGCACTTTTTGTTCAAATCTAGTGATCTCGTTCTTAAAGTGTGTTGTCTTAGATGGTGGAAAGAAATAATTCATGAACTTAGACACTAAATCATCCCATGTTAAGATAAAACCCGGTGGTTCTTTCTCATACCAAATCTTAGCATTACCCTCGAGCGAGTACGGAAAAAGCATGAGCTTAATCGCGTCATTCGGCACATCTATAAACTTGAGAGTCGAGGTAATTCGAAGAAAATTCCGAATGTGAGAATGCGGGTTATCGGTCTCATTGCCACGAAATTGGTCGGCACGAATGAGCGATAAAAGACCCGTCTTAATCTCATAATGATCCTCCAAAATAGCCGGCACAACGATTGCTTCCCTATACCCTTCGGTGGGTGCACGGAGCAATTCCTCCATTGTTCGGTTATCGGCCATCTCTACAACAATAGGTGGAAGCTCGGGTTCCACTATTCGTTGTTGACGATTTCTATTTCTACGAGGAATATTTTCAAGCCTATTAAAATCAATCACAAGACGAGAAGAACGTAATTGCATACACTACAAAGACGAGAATTTAGAGGATTGAAGAAAAGAAATTAGACAAGAAGAAGATTACTTTTGGTATTTTATTTGGTATTTCTCAATAAAAAATGATCGATAAAAAAACAAGGAATAAGGATAACTACTATGGAAGTAAATTAACCTCGGTCGACTTTGAAACGATAGGTGAAAACCTAAACGTCTCGAGGTTCAATAAGTAAACTACAAAAATAAGATTTCTTAATACTTGAGTCGGCAAACCAATAATAGGTTATCCCTCTCAATATACGCACAAGCAAGCGGGGAAATGAGGTGGCACAATGCACTTAAAAACCTTTTTCCTTAGACGGCCTTTTATAGCACGTCGCCTTATACCCACCTTATAGTTTGTATAAATCGAGTTCAAACTTCTTATTAGTATTTATCTATTTTGCCTTTTATTTTTGTTTTGGATTCGACTACAATAGCTAGGTGATGAAATCCCAACTAAGGCCTTATTTGATAAGTATGTAAATTTATTGTTCTACGTAATACAATATATTATTCACAAAAAACGAGAAAAACGATACATACTATATAATAGAAAAATAACAAAACTTTCCGAGGACGGAAAGGGTCCTCAAATCAACGATCAACAAATCTCCACAAAGACGAATCGTACACAAGATCCCCGGCAGCGGCGCCAAAATTTTTGATGTGATCGTGATAGTATAGTGATAATTAGATACGTTATAGGGTAAATTAGAAAATTACCTTTAGGAAAAAGTAATAGACTAATATTACCAAAGACGAATTCAATTAAGCACGTGATGAACCAAGTTCGTTGTACACGAAGATCTTACGAATTTGAGACGTTTTTGTTTTGACTAGGACAATCGATTCGAATTGGTTTTCAGTTTTTAAGCTAAAAATTAAATCTACAAATTTTAAACTATTTAGTTTTAACCTAAAGTGCATGAATCGTTAACCCCCAAATTATTTAATCTAAAAAAAATTACTTAAAATCAATAATATACTTAAACTATTAAAAATTAAACTATTTTAAAATCTATAAAAATTAATCTATAAAAATTAATCTATTTAATGAAAATAACTTTTAGAAACTTAAAAACTTAAAAACTTATTAAAACTAATTAAAACTTTATTAAATCTAGGAAAAATAATTAAATCTATTAAAAGAAATAACTTTTACTCTACTAAAACAAATTATTTAAAATCTATTTTACTTTTTATTAAGTAATCTATTTTTTTAAAACCATTTTTATTTAAACCTAAATTAATAACAATCTAATAAAAAAAAATTTATTTTATTTTGAAACTAATTAATATTCTAAAAACTCAGAATTTACTATAATTAAGATATTACTAAAACTAAATATTTGAAAACATAAATCTAATTAAAACAAATTTAAAGTCAAAAACTGCCAAACACAGTTCCACTATATTAATCAACTAACTAATAATGAAATCAAACAAGCATGTAGCTTAGTTGGATAACACGCTGGGTAATCAAACAAGAGGTCTCGAGGTCGAGACTTGCAGATAGCAAATTTTTTCTATCATTTTTTTTAAGCTGCGAAATTAACAAAGGAGTCACAGGAGTGAACTTTTGGAGCTGCTGTATCTTAAACAGCTTATGAGAATATCAATAAGCTATCAGATCAGTTGGATCTGATAGCTAAAGCTTAACAGCAAAAATTTAGACAACAAATTCACACTATCGAATCACACAGATTAACATTCAAACCAAATAACAGCAGGATAAATTCAAGTAAAAGCTAATAATAGAATTTAAAACTTGATGAAATAAATCAGGTTCAAACCACAAATCAAACAGTCATTATTCTTACATCAAAACTTCTACACAACAAATATCACTAAATCAATCCTAAACATGTATTTTAGTACTCAAATCTAACTCTGAACTAATTTATCTGATTTAGTAGGACTAGCAGACTTAATGAAACATGATAAACCAATTTATATACTTAAATCAGAATGCAACTTAAATAAAAAACAGATGATAAAAATCTCCTAGATTAAATCTGCTGATAAACAATAAACATGCAGCAAGTACTCTCAGTAATATCAATTCAGAAAATCATCACTCATATCACATTCTCTACTACAACTAATCATTCTAAACGCATATCGATAAACAGAAAATTCGCAAACTTAGCCTATAGATTCATGCACAAGACAGTAATTACTAAACTCTTACAAATCTAAACATAATTACTATAAAATCAGTTAAAACAATCTTACAACAAGAAGTAACAAATCAACTAAGCAGTTTAACCAGTAATCTAAAACGAATCACATTCTTAACATTATGACAATTAAACTCAATGAACTTGACCAAATACGACTTCAGATAACCAAACAAATAAAATCAGTTGAACAACAGCTTACCAAAGATTACACTTACAAACATAAATCAACTAAAATCACCCAAACAGTAAATTCAAATCAATATAACTCTAAAAACATGAAAGTAAAATAGGGGGAACCTTTTGGAGTTAGCCTTTGGGACGAAGCGCAACGCTGAGCTGGCTTAAAACTTAAACGAACCACCATTATCATCTCCATTTAACATCAATCGAACATCATCATCACGAACCTGTTTTTTAGGACTTTCCAGTAGGAAAATCTTATTCCAATATTCCTCAAAGATAATTCAATTAAAGATATTGAGAAAGCTTAACCGAATTACTTTTCATATAATATTAATTAGATTAATTAAGAAATAATTGCAAATAAACTCAACTGTGAATAAATTTGACACTAACTTACTGAAAATTAACTTTTATTAATCTCGAAAATGATTACAAGACAATAAAAAGAAATTACAAATATTCCTAAATCTATTTTAACATTATGACTTTAAAGAAAAATTGGAATGAATGATTACAAGTATTTTTGGGGGTTTATATAGCCAACCCCCTTGGCTGTTGAGGGAGAATATCCGGATCTTCATAAGCATATTCCATCTTCAATATTGGCCATTAGATCATCTATTCTTCTTTCTCTCTCTTGTTTGTTTTCATCGTATGGCTGAAAATACACAACTAGCACACGGATTGCCAACGTGGCATCCGTTTGTGCTAGTTGTGTTAGTTTGATGCTGAGGTGTCTCTCAATGATTGGCTGATGATGAAAGATGAGGTGTCTTGGCCCATGATTTGCTGCCACGTATCCCTAGTTTTCCGTCTCTTCTCTTCCTTAAACAAAGGGGATTATTTACCCACTCGTGTGACAATCACGTGTGTAGCAAAAGCCCCTTATTAATTTGATGATTTATTGGTGAGATTAATTAGGGTTTTTGGTGTACAGTGACTAGGGTAAAAGAAGTTACAAGTTTTTGGTTTTGGGGAGGAAGAGAGAATAACATAGATTGTAACGATGGTTTATATTATTGTGTGAGTGGTTGAATGTTGTAAATAATATATGAAAAGTTGTGAGTTGTGACAGAAAACGTGTGATGACTTTGTCAAACCCTAAAGCCAAATTTGTCCCAATCTTTTCTCTTTTTGGGCCCAAAAGTGTAAATCAATCCGTTTCATATAAATTTGGGTTAGATTCGGGCTTTAGAAATAATGATAATAACTTCTTGAATTTCAAATGAGTTTTAGAGCCCATTTTCCCAAATGTGGGCCCTACTTGTTGTAACATGATAAATCCATGAATAAACGACTTGTTATCGGCTTTGTTGATCTTTTCATCAATCTCGTGTTGGTTTTGCCGATTTTCGCGAACTTGGTACCTACACACATGAAACAACAAAACAACACATATACAAGGCATCTTCAATGTTTTTATGCATTTATTCATTGTTATTTGATACAAATGATATGAGTATTTAAGCTCATATCACTCAGCTAGCCGTTTAGTTTTGTCTTCTATAAATAGTGGATCAAATCTACATTTTTCATAACCCTTTTTGGACATTTCTTTCAGCCTTCTTTCTCCTTTCTAATCCTAATCATTTGTAAATGATCACTTATTGTCTTAAGTATGTTTACTTATGGTTATCCTATTGATCTCCTTCTTTACCTTGTCCAAAGAGAAGATCACTCACACACTTGTGATGTGATTAAAGATGAAGCCTTGATGAAGATCATCCTCTCCTAAAGATCTTGTCATGTTCATCATTTGTTTATTTGTGTCTAGTGTAGATCCAATGTATTTGTGAAAACTTAGACTAGTTGTGTTCATCCAAGCTATTTGTGCATACTTGTATTAGAGTTGTGTAAATCCTTTTCATATGTGTGTGCTTGGATTTGTGTTGTGTAGATCCAAGTTGCATGTGTGTACTTGGATATATTTAGTTGATTTGTAATAAGTTGTGTAAGTTCTCACTAAACTATAAAGTGATGTGGTTGTGTCTTGTGAGTTCTCACTAAACTATAAAGTGATGTGTAGTTGTGTTGTGTGAAGTTCTCACTTAGCTTCAAAGTTAAGAGTCGTGAAGATTGGTTCTAGCTTTGGATTAGAACTCGACATCTAGCCTTGTGTCAGAAAATGGTGAAGTAGGCAACGTTATGAAGATTGGTTTTATCTTTAGATTAGAACTCAACATCTCGCCTTGTGTCATAAAATGGTGAAGTGGGCGACATTGTGTAGATTGGTTCTAGCTAGATTAGGTCTCGACATTTAGCTTAGTGTCGGAAAATAATGTAAGCGACGTTGAAGGTTTTCTCCGCCAAGAAGGGAGCTTGTGGATATAGCGGAAATCTCAAGTAGGTGTACTCGAGGAGTGAAGTAGGAACGATGATAGATCCTCGTTTCCGAACCACTATAAATCTTGGTGTCTTCCTACTAGGTTGTTTCTTTCCTCACTCTTTACTTAACTTCATCATCATTACACTTACTACTTGTCATTGTTAATGCATTGGAATTGAACCTAATCATTATGCAACTAGCTTTCAAGTAAAAGATAGTTTTGGCACTCACCTAATTGAAAGGAATTTTAATTAGAAGATAAATCGAAGAGAAACTATTCAACCCCCCTTCTAGTTTCTACAATTAAGATTCACACTTTGCAGACCTTAAACCCACCTAAACCTAACAGATGGTTAAGTCACAAACAACAAAACTCAAATATCAATCCACAAAGCTCAATGATGTGTCTAGGCAGTTTATGAGCAAAAACTTGCAAATGTTAATTACACTACTCAACTTAAGAAACAAATAGTCAAAGCACTTTAATCAAACAAATCTACAAAGAGAAGGCAATGATGTTGGATCTAGTTGTCACCCTAAACCCTTTAAACCGCCTTTACCAAACACCTCTTTAAAACTTGCTGATGATAATTTAAAAAGAGATTTTGCATAGACAAACTCAAAACACTTTTAATCCATGAAATTACTCAAGATACCTCTAAATTAACATGAGCAAGCAACCAAATTACACTAAAAGACAGTCAAACTAGATTTCAACACAAAGCACAGTTTACAAGGAATAAGCTAAAATTTCAAAGTCTCAAAACCTTACCAAAGGGAAGTACATCTACACCCTTTTGTTTGAGCTGATGTGTTTAAAACACAAGCTTCCCTTGATCTATGAGCTTATAGAGGAACTGAATGGCTGAAATGTAGGAAGGACCCCTTGGACTACATCAACCCAAAAGGGGTTATATCTTCTTGAGACCTATTTGAAACACACCATCAGAAAAGAAACATAAGTCCCAAAAGCTAATAGCATAAGCTAGTTGTCATCTAGCTTATGTTGCTTGCTTTTCCAACAGTTAGTCTAAAAAAAAAGGAAATAACCAAATTTTGGAAAACCTTTTATCGAACAAGCTATTTTGTAAAGTAGAAGTAACCAAGAAAAACAATAACTTTAACTTATACTCAATCCATACAAAAGATTTGTCAAGACTTTTGTACACATTTCCTATAAACCAAAGGTTCTCAAAAGGGCTTTTGTAAGAAAAATTCTTAACAAAGCTTTTGATAAAACTCAAAATACAATTTGCAAAAAAATAAAGAGATTAAACTAAAGCAAAAACAATAAATTTGGAACACAGAGTCTTTGCAATAATTTTTAAATAAAACTCTAAACATTCATTACTTGAAATTTTACAAAGAAAATGGAACAAAAGCTTAGTCACATGTCGAGTAGTCTTTTTATACTACCTAACAGTACATTCTAGAATAATAAAAACCCTAGCTACATTGATTGCCCAGATTGCCCTTTGATTTGAATTTTGAATTTGGGTCAAATGATACCCATATGATTCCGATATCATCTTGTGAATGCCAGGCTGTTTGAATGAATCTAAACCATACACTGACCATTGAGAGTGAAGGAATTAAAGAGAAACGTTGATCTTGTCTACTCCTTGGGTTTGAGGGAAAGTGATGGGTGTAGGGGAGCTCGTGGGAGGTTCCCAAAGGGGTGAGGATTCGAATCTAAGAGTGAGGATTAGTTTAGGGTTAGGTTAATCACAAATCTGAAAAATATTATGGGTCAATTTTAGGTGATTAATGGGATTGGGGTTTTAGGGTTTATGATGAATAGTGGTGTGCTTTGATCCAGATTTGGATAAAAAAGAGTGTTTGGCGCCTTAATTTATATTAATTATTTAGGTTTATAATTAATTAACTGTAATATTAATAAGGGCCGGGTTTGGGTGATTTGGTTTGGTCTTAGATAATGGAAGAAGTAACCCACAAGGTTTATAAAAGTCTTTATAACAACTGTTTGGCATACTATATCCATTTCCCTTTCTAAACAACTATTGCAATTGGCAAATTCAGTCCTTCAAACTTTTTAAACTTAAGATAAGGACTATTAATGCAATTCATGCATTCTTCAAAGACTAAATATGTAATATCTTGAAATATTAGGGACCTAAATGTAATTTTTGATTTCTAGAAGGGTATAAAATGACAAGTCTTCAAACTTGAGGGACCAATCTTGTACAATCTTCAAACTTCAAGGACTTTATTCGAAAATCAATGCTCGGGTCTGGTTCTTTGTGTAGCTTCATTTCTCATGTTCGTTTTTGCTTGATTCTTGTTATCTTTAGGTGAGTTCACGATATCCGAACCTACAAACACACATTGAACAAATACAAAGGGTTTTGCACGGTTTTTATGATATTTTTATATATTTTAAGCCCGATTTGGACGATGAGACCATGTATAATTGTGGTCTCATCAAGAAGCTTTGTAATAAGCAAGATCTTTTTGGGTGGTTTTGAGTGCGGACTCCGTTTGTTACTAGCTCGGGTTTTGGTAACCGGTGAGCTAGCTAAGGTTGTATTGTTTATCCAAAACAAGGAATTGGTAAAGGGGAGGACCTACAACCAACACATGGTATTCACGTGCATGGATACCCTATGATCCTCCTTGTAGTGTCATTTTTTTGTCATGATTGAAGCTCTTTTGGTTCAGATTGTAGAGAGTGCATACCGACATAAAATGATTTGAACATAATGCACACCCGAAAAAAAGTAGAAGAGATAAAGCTGCGAGAAATCGCCATTTATAGGGTTCTTGTGGTTTGTATTTTGTTTCACGTCGAAGAAAATAGTGAAATATGTGGGTTAACTACGTTATTTTATTGGGATTTTTTTAAAAGGTCATTCTCTTTAACTAGATGGGCTTCTGTAGGTTCTTTTTCCTTCTCTTTTTCTTTAAAAGTCTAAACATTGATTGCAAATGGCCCAAATAAGCATTTAATACTTAACATTAGAAAACGTGCAAAGTCTAAACATACATATCTTCAGGCTTTTTAGTTAACTTTGTCTAAATTAAAAGGCGTTCAAAGTTTTTACAATAATGTGATTTTAGTTGTTTTAAGTTCGATTTCGCAAGTTTTTATGGTTCGTTGTTATGTAAATCATAATGTATTGAGAGCATGTCATTTTACTACCTTGTTGGTAGTTCATGATAAACCACATCAATGTGGCCGATAAAGAAATGATGCACGATCTGAATTTTTACTACCTTGTTTGTAGTTCATGATAAAACAAATCAACATGGCCTATAAAAAATGATGCACAATCTGAATTTGGAAAAACAAACTTGAGCAAAAAAAGGCTGAACTAAAGTATCAAATCTACGATTTTATTACGAGATTTTGCATACCCTACTTCAAATTTCAAGGTCTGCCACTGATTTTTTACGGGTGAATAGTATAGGTGTCGCGGATTCTCAATGAATGGTCTAAAACCAGTGTTGCAAAAAACGGCTTTGGCGGCCGATTAATCGGGGATAAATCGGTTGGCAAGGATTAACCGTCATGATTTTCATTAATCGACCTTATTAATCGGTTTGGTCAAAATGGATCAAAAATCAGATAAATCGGTATATATCGGGGATAAACTGGCCAATTCTTAAAAAAGGGATAGATCGAACAACCTTGGTTTTGAATATAAATTGGCCATATCGGAAAGAATCGAATAAATCAGATAAAAATCGGATAAATCGGTCTAATCAAGCATATATTTTCAAAATTTTATATTTTTATACATAAAAAATCCAATCTGATTAATCCTCGATTAATCTCCGCTAAACCAATTAATCGCTTGGCGTACCCAACTGCTTAACCAGCTCCGAGCGATTTTTGCAACCTTTTCTAAAACTCTCATCTCAAACTAGTATATAAATCAAACTTTCAATCGTGTTGTGATGCAGGTATGTTTCAAGGGTTGGAATTGGTGATGGTTCTGTTAAGCTTTCTCACTTGTTATACGTCGACGACGCCGTATTTGTTGGCCAATGGAGCGATAGTAATATTACCACGTTAGTTCACGTCCTCGAATGCTTTCGTAAAGTCTTTGGTCTTCGTATCAATATGTGCAAGAGCAAGTTAATGGGGTTTCATGTAGATAGAGAGCTGATTAACTGTCCTGCCAAGCAGCTTGGTTGTCTAGTTCTCAAGGTTCCATTCTCTTATCTTGGTTCCATTGTCGGTGTTAATATGGCCCGTCAACAAGCATGGGGCGAAATCGTTGATCGAGTTAAGAGAAGACTGTCGAATTGGAAGATGAAAATGCTCTCTATCGGAGGTAGGTTGACCTTAGTTAAATCTGTCCTTGGTTCTCTTCCTATATTCAATTTTTCTATTTTCAAAGTGCCCAAGTGTGTGCTTAACACACTTGAGGGGATCCGTAGAAATTTTTTATACGGGCATAAGCAAAATAGTAAGCGGGCAGCGTGGATAAATTGGAAAAACGTTTTGTTGCCTAAAGATAGGGGTGGGCTTGGAGTCTCGATCTTGCATGCTATTAATAGAGGGTTATTAGTAAAATGGGTATGGCGATTCTTATCTCAAAATGACTCTCTGTGGGCACGTTCAATACGGGTTATTCACAGAAACGTTATTCAACAAGGATCTCAATTGAAGAAAGGCTCTAAGTCTTGCTGGAAGAGTATCATCAAAGAGTTAGACTTGTTATCTAGCCAAGGAATTCATGTTTTGAAGCACATGAATATTAATCTGGGCAATGGTGAATCTACTCAGTTTTGGAGCGATAATTGATGTGAAGAAGGCATTCTTAAAGATAAGTACCCTTGTATTTATGCGTTAGAGCTACGCAAGAATATTACGGTTGCTAACAAATTAAGGCAACATAATATGTTCGAATCTTTTAGGAGATCTCCAAGAGGGGAGTCGAGAAAGAAGAGTTTCTTTCCATTGATCGTATTTCCAAGTCGGTGCAGCTGAGTCAGAATACCGATAGATGGTCTTGGGATTTAGAGAATTAAATGGAACAGCTACGTCCCTATTAAGATTAACGTGCAAGCCTGGAGAATTGTGACTAACTCGCTTCCCACTAGATTCAATATCTCCCGTCGTGGGAACCATATAAACAATATAGTCTGCCCTAACTGTGACATAGGGGTTGAAACCACGGGTCATTTAATTTTTTCGTGTTGCACGGCTCGTGAGGTTTATAAAAATATTGCTCAATGGTGGAAAGTCTCTATCGAAGATTTTGATTGCTATTACGAGTGGTTAGCCTGATTTGATACGGTGCGTATGTCTAAGAAAAATAAGCATATGTTGGAAGGGGTTTTTTCATATCATGTGGTGGCTTTTATGGTGGTTTTGTAATTCGAAGATCTCAAAGAGAAAACTTCAAATAAGGCGAATTTTTTTGACGAGATACAAAGTAAATTATTTCTTTGGTGTAGATATAAGGTTAATAATCATTAGGATGAATCGATTGGTTAAAACATCCTAAACGTATCTACTTGTAATTCTAGCTTCTTGCTAGTGGTTGTTTTTTAATAAAATGTTGTTAAAAAAATTAGTATATAAATCATCGCGTTTGCCACTTTTTCATTGACTCTTTACAAACGGTTTATATTGTTATTGTGTTCATACATGCAAATATGAATCTTCATCTACTGAAACAGATTTTTTGAGTTTATATTTTTAACATAACGTTGTCAATTAAGCGAATTATATTTAAAGAGTGTTTGTATTTGCGTTATCAACCAACTTATCTTTTTATTTCATTTGAAAATAGTTAATTCAAAATAATTTTTGACAAAATATGAAAGAATAATCAGTTATTTGTGTTTTGGGGGCTCAAAATAGAGTTTTTAGAAAAGTAGTTTGATACTTACTTTTTCAAAACGAAGTTTTGATAAAGTATTAAATTATTTAGAAAATTACAAAAATCCCATCAAATCTTATTAACTCATCTTTTTAGCAAATAATCAAATCAAAACAATATTTTTCTAAACTATATTTTGTTACAACTGTTTATCTAATTATTAATTTTTAAAACACATAATTTATTTTTAATAATTAAACTCAAACACCTTTAAATTTTACAATATACAACGTAAGTAAAAGACAATTTAAAGAGAAAAAAATGGCCTAAAAATGAGTGAGAACATAGGATGTTTAGAGTCATCTATCTACTCCCATACCATCTCTAATTTCCTCCTTATTTCCGTTCATGCTGACCAGTATCTAGTCATGTTCGAACAACCATATGACTAATGGAAAATTTTAAGCTATAAATATAAACTAGAATAAACCTAAACTCACACAATACATCAATTCAATAATTAAGTTCCAAAAATGGCCTCAATCTTGAAAGGATATGCAGTTGCCTTAGCTCTCGTTTTTCTAATCATTGTTAGCTCATCTTTTCAAGAAGTGACGATGGCTGAAGCTAGAATCTCATACAAACAAGCCCGCCAACTAGTTATGTTAAACAACATATGATACAAATAAAATGACTAATATGCTACTTTAATTTTATAATCTTTGAATTTTAATGTATTTATGTAGCTACCAATTGCAATTCACCAAAACAAGGTGATATAGCCGGGTGCGGTGGCAGTGGAAGTGGTGGATCATCAAAACCAAGTGGTCCGACACCAGGTTCAAGCTGTTGCAAGAAAGGTTGTTGTTCAAAGAACAAACTTGGAGACTTTGTTTGCTGTAAATAACATAGAAGAATTATCGTGCTGTATCCAATAAGCAATCTTTGTAGTTTTTTTAAGCTATCTTTAATAATATGCCTTTGTTTACATGGCAAATAAGATTTGAAGGTGGCAATGAATAAAACTTTATAATTCTAATAATTGGTACGTTGTTATGAGTTTAAAGAAGTGTGATAACTATTTGTGAGTTATTATATTTAAAAAAAACAAAAAATTAATTTTAATAAATGTGACTAGTTAATAATCGAACTCAACTCTGAGTTTGATCGTTTTACTTTATGAAAAAAAACCTTTTGCCAATAAATGTTAAAGGGTTGTCAACATAGCGCAAGAAGTAAAATTATTTTTTTTCATTTTTGTTATGAAATGAAAAGAATGAGAGATTTGAGAGGAAGAATAGGATTAGTATTAAGTGGTGATCAAATGACTATAAGTGTCTTATATTTATATGGGATTTAGGAATGTAACATATAAGCCTAATTAATTAGTAGTCAAAATTAATTAACCCTCATTAAAGTGGATATTCATGCATAATAAATATGTTTATAACACTCCTCCTTGGATATTCACTTTTTGTTATGCGTCATAATCTGCCTCGTTAAAAACCTTATCAAGAAAAATCCTAATGGGATAAAAACTTGATGAAGAGAAAAAAAGTACAATACGCATAATGCTCCTCCTCAAATTAATATGTCTTTCAAGCATCGAAGGCCGATCTTCTGAACCAGCTTCTCAAAAACTTTTGTCGGCAAAGATTTTGTAAATAAGTCAGCCAAATTATCACTTGATCGAATTTGACGAACATCAATGACTTTGTCCTTTTGAAGATCATATGTAAAGAAAAATTTCGGAGAAATATGTTTTGTCTTATCCCCTTTGATATAACCTTCCTTGATTTGAGCTATACATGCCGCATTGTCTTCATATAATAAAGTTGGATTTACTTTGAGTGACTCGCGCCCGCATTCTTCTTGAATATGTTGAATCATTGATCTCAACCAGACACACTCTCGACTAGCCTCATAAAGTGAAATGAGTTCCGCATGATTTGATGAAGTAGCCGGTAAAGATTGCTTCGTTGACTTCTAAGATATTGCGATTTCTCCATAAGTAAAAACATACCCTAATTGTGAGCGTGTCTTATGTGGGTTAGACAGATATCCAGCATCAGCATATCCAACCAACTTTGAATTTGAATTCTTTTGGTAAAATAGTCCCATATCCCGGGTACCACAAAGATATCGAAATATATGTTTGATTCTATTCCAATGTCGGCATGTTGTCTCAGAACTGTATCTTGCTAGTAAGTTAACTGAAAATGTAATATCTGGACGTGTATTGCTAGCAAGGTATATCAAAGCCCCTATTGCACTTAGATATGGTTTTTCAGGACCAAGAATGTCCTCATCATTTTCTATGGGCGGAATGGGTCTAGTTCTCGGTTAAGTGAACGACCAACCATTGGTGAGCTTAACGGATGAGCTTTATCCATATTGAATCGTTTCAACATTTTTTCATTATAGTTTGATTGATGGACAAATACTCTAGTTTTTAAATGCTCAATTTGTAAGTCGAGACAAAATGTTGTCATACCAAGGTCTTTCATTTCAAACACATTCTTTAACAATTTTGTAGTATGTTCAATTTCTTCAGAATTCCCAATGATATTTAGATCATCAACATAAACTGCAATGATTGTAAAACTTGTCATTTATGTAAATATCACTATCAAGTGATCCGTATAAGTAAGCTGTAACAACATCCATAATGCGCATATGAAGCCTTTCAGCATTTGCAAGACTGATTAGAAATCTTAGAGTTGTCGCATCCAAAACGGATGAATACATTTTCTCATAATCTACCCATGTATTTGTGAGAAACATTGTGCCACAAGTCTTGCTTTGTATCTCACAATTTCATTTTTCTCATTTCTTTTTATCGCAAATACCCAGTTATAGCCTACTGGCTTCACATTATTTGGGGTAAGGTTACAGGGCTAAATACTTGCCATTTTTCAAGTGAATCTAATTCAGCTTGTATGGCTTTTTTTTATTTTGGCCAATCATTTCTTCGTCGATATTCTATAATAGATTTTGATTGCTATTACGAGTGGTTAGCCTAATTTGATACGGTGAATATGTCTAAGAAAAATAAGCATATGTTGGAAGGGGTTTTTTTATATCATGTGGTGGCTTTTATTGTGATTTTGTAATTCGAAGATCTCAAAGAGAAAACTTCAAATAAGGCGAATTTTTTTGACGAGATACAAAGTAAATTATTTATTTGGTGTAGATAT
Source organism: Glebionis coronaria (assembly GCA_025667525.1). NCBI lineage: Eukaryota > Viridiplantae > Streptophyta > Magnoliopsida > Asterales > Asteraceae > Glebionis > Glebionis coronaria. The sequence continues at coordinate 402,906 of JANFOE010001051.1, read as the reverse complement.
AAGGTTAATAATCATTAGGATGAACCGATTGGTTAAAACATCCTAAACTTATCTCCTTGTAATTCTAACTTCTTGCTAGTGGTTATTTTTTAATAAAATGTTGTTAAAAAAACTAGTATATAAATCATCGCGTTTGCCACTTTTTCATTGACTCTTTACAAACGGTTTATATTGTTATTGTGTTCATACATGCAAATATGAATCTTTATCTACTGAAACAGATTTTTTGAGTTTATATTTTTAACAGAACGTTGTCAATTAAACGAATTATATTTAAAGAGTGTTTGTATTTGCGTTATCGACCAACTTATCTTTTTATTTCATTTTAAAAATACAATTAATGTAAAATAAGTTTTGACAAAATATGAAAGAATAATCATTTATTTGTGTTTTGGGGGGCTCAAAATAGAGTTTCTAGAAAAGTAGTTTTATACTTACTTTTTCAAAATAAAGTTTTGATAAAATATTAAATTATTTAGAAAATTACAAAAATCCCATTAAATCTTATTAACTCATCTTTTTAGCAAATAATCAAATCAGAACAATATTTTTCTAAACTATATTTTGTTACAACTGTTTATCTAATTATTTATTTTTAAAACACATAATCTATTTTAAATAATTAATCTCAAACACCTTTAAATTTTACAATATAAAACGTAAGTAAAAGACAATTTAAAGAGAAAAAAGTGGCCTAAAAATGAGTGAGAACATAGGATGTTTAGAGTCAGCTATCTACTCCCATACCATCTCTAATTTCCTCCTTATTTCCATTCATGCTGACCTGTATCTAGTCATGTTCGAAAAACCATATGACAAATGGAAAATTTTAGGCTATAAATTGAAACTAAAATAAACCTAAACTCACACAATACATCAGTTCAATAATTAAGTTCCAAAAATGGCCTCAATCTTGAAAGGATGTGTAGTTGCCTTAGCTCTCGTTTTTCTCATCATTGTTAGCTCATCTTTTCAAGAAGTGACAATGGCTGAAGATAGAATCTCATACAAACAAGCCCGCCAACTATGTATGTTAAACAACATATGATACAAATAAAATGACTAATATGCTACTTTAATTTTATATTCTTTGAATTTTAATGTATGTATGTAGCTACCAATTGCAATTCACCAAAACAAGGTGATATAGCCGGGTGCGGTGTCAGTGGAAGTGGTGGATCATCAAAACCAAGTGGTCCGACACCAGGTTCAAGCCGTTGCAAGAAAGGTTGTTGTTCAAAGAACAAACTTGGAGACTGTGTTTGCTGTAAATAACATGGGAGAATTATCGTGCTGTATCCAAGAAGCAAACTTTGTAGTTTTTTTACGCTATCTTTAATAATATGCCTTTGTTTACATGGCAAATAAGATTTGAAGGTAGCAATGAATAAAACTTTATAATTCTAATAATTGGTACGTTGTTATGAGTTTAAAAGAAGTGTGATAACTATTTGTGAGTTATTAAATTTAAAAAAAAACAAAAAATTAATTTTAATAAATGTGATTAGTTAATAATCGAACTCAACTCTGAGTTTGATCGTTTTAGTTTATGCGAAAAAAAAACCTGTTGCCAATAAATGTTAAAGGGTTGTCAACATAGAGCAAGAAGTAAAATTATTTTTTTCATTTTTGTTATGAAATGAAAAGAATGAGAGATTTGAGAGGAAGAATAGGATTAGTATTAAGTGGTGATCAATTGACTATAAGTGTCTTATATTTAGACGGGATTTAGGAATGTAACATATAAGCCTAATTAATTAGTAGTCAAAATTAATTAACACTCATTAAGGTGGATATTCATGCATAATAAATATGTTTATGACACTCCTCCTTGGATATTCACTTTTTGTTATGCGCCATAATCTGCCTCGTTAAAAACCTTATCAAGAAAAATCCTAATGGGATAAAAACTTGATGAAGGGAAAAAAAGTGCAATACGCATAATGCTCCTCCTCAAATTAATATGTCTTTCAAGCGTCGAAGGCCGAACTTCTGAACCAGCTTCTCAAAAACTTTTGTCGGCAATGATTTTGTAAATAAGTCAGCCAAATTATCACTTGATCGAATTTGACGAACATCAATGACTTTGTCCTTTTGTAGATCATATGTAAAGAAAAATTTCGGAGAAATATGTTTTGTCTTATCCCCTTTGATATAACCTTCCTTGATTTGAGCTATACATGCCGCATTGTATTCATATAATAAAGTTGGATTTACTTTGAGTGACTCGCGCCCGCATTCTTCTTGAATATGTTGAATCATTGATCTCAACCAGACACACTCTCGACTAGCTTCATAGAGTGCAATGAGTTCCGCATGATTTGATGAAGTAGCCGTTAAAGATTGCTCATTGACTTCCAAGATATTGTGATTTCTCCATAAGTAAAAACATACCCTAATTGTGAGCGTGTCTTATGTGGGTCAGACAGATATCCAGCATCAACATATCCAACCAACTTTGATTTTGATTTCTATGGTAAAATAGTCCCATATCCCGGGTACCACAAAGATATCGAAATATATGTTTGATTCTATTCCAATGTCGGCATGTTGTCTCAGAACTGTATCTTGCTAGTAAGTTAACTGAAAATGTAATATATGGACGTGTATTGCTAGCAAGGTATATCAAAGCCCCTATTGCACTTAGATATGATTTTTCAGGACCAGGAATGTCCTCATCATTTTCTTTGGGCGAAATGGGTCTAGTTCTCGGTTAAGTGAACGACCAACCATTGGTGAGCTTAACGGGTGAGCTTTATCCATATTGAATCGTTTCAACATTTTTTCATTATAGTTTGATTGATGGACAAATACTCTAGTTTTTAAATGCTCAATTTGTAAGCCGAGACAAAATGTTGTCATACCAAGGTCTTTCATTTCAAACTTGTTCTTTAACAATTTTGAAGTATGTTCAATTTCTTCAGAATTCCCAATGATATTTAGATCATCAACATAAACTGCAATGATTGTAAAACTTGTCATTGATCTTTGATAAAAACACACTGACTAATTTGATTACTTTTATACCCTCAGGGATCTTTATGTAAATATCACTATCAAGTGATCCGTATAAGTAAGCTGTAACAACGTCCCTCAGGGATTACTTTTGTCGGCAATGATTTTGTAAATAAGTCAGCCAAATTATCACTTGATCGAATTTGACGAACATCAATGACTTTGTCCTTTTGTAGATCATATGTAAAGAAAAATTTCGGAGAAATATGTTTTGTCTTATCCCCTTTGATATAACCTTCCTTGATTTGAGCTATACATGCCGCATTGTATTCATATAATAAAGTTGGATTTACTTTGAGTGACTCGCGCCCGCATTCTTCTTGAATATGTTGAATCATTGATCTCAACCAGACACACTCTCGACTAGCTTCATAGAGTGCAATGAGTTCCGCATGATTTGATGAAGTAGCCGTTAAAGATTGCTCATTGACTTCCAAGATATTGTGATTTCTCCATAAGTAAAAACATACCCTAATTGTGAGCGTGTCTTATGTGGGTCAGACAGATATCCAGCATCAACATATCCAACCAACTTTGATTTTGATTTCTATGGTAAAATAGTCCCATATCCCGGGTACCACAAAGATATCGAAATATATGTTTGATTCTATTCCAATGTCGGCATGTTGTCTCAGAACTGTATCTTGCTAGTAAGTTAACTGAAAATGTAATATATGGACGTGTATTGCTAGCAAGGTATATCAAAGCCCCTATTGCACTTAGATATGATTTTTCAGGACCAGGAATGTCCTCATCATTTTCTTTGGGCGAAATGGGTCTAGTTCTCGGTTAAGTGAACGACCAACCATTGGTGAGCTTAACGGGTGAGCTTTATCCATATTGAATCGTTTCAACATTTTTTCATTATAGTTTGATTGATGGACAAATACTCTAGTTTTTAAATGCTCAATTTGTAAGCCGAGACAAAATGTTGTCATACCAAGGTCTTTCATTTCAAACTTGTTCTTTAACAATTTTGAAGTATGTTCAATTTCTTCAGAATTCCCAATGATATTTAGATCATCAACATAAACTGCAATGATTGTAAAACTTGTCATTGATCTTTGATAAAAACACACTGACTAATTTGATTACTTTTATACCCTCAGGGATCTTTATGTAAATATCACTATCAAGTGATCCGTATAAGTAAGCTGTAACAACGTCCCTCAGGGATTACTTTTGTCGGCAATGATTTTGTAAATAAGTCAGCCAAATTATCACTTGATCGAATTTGACGAACATCAATGACTTTGTCCTTTTGTAGATCATATGTAAAGAAAAATTTCGGAGAAATATGTTTTGTCTTATCCCCTTTGATATAACCTTCCTTGATTTGAGCTATACATGTCGCATTGTCTTCATATAATAAAGTTGGATTTACTTTGAGTGACTCGCGCCCGCATTCTTCTTGAATATGTTGAATCATTGATCTCAACCAGACACACTCTCGACTAGCTTCATAAAGTGAAATGAGTTCCGCATGATTTGATGAAGTAGCCGGTAAAGATTGCTTCGTTGACTTCTAAGATATTGCGATTTCTCCATAAGTAAAAACATACCCTAATTGTGAGCGTGTCTTATGTGGGTTAGACAGATATCCAGCATCAGTATATCCAACCAACTTTGATTTTGAATTCTTTTGGTAAAATAGTCCCATATCCCGGGTACCACAAAGATATCGAAATATATGTTTGATTCTATTCCAATGTCGGCATGTTGTCTCAGAACTGTATCTTGCTAGTAAGTTAACTGAAAATGTAATATCTGGACGTGTATTGCTAGCAAGGTATATCAAAGCCCCTATTGCACTTAGATATGGTTTTTCAGGACCAAGAATGTCCTCATCATTTTCTATGGGCGGAATGGGTCTAGTTCTCGGTTAAGTGAACGACCAACCATTGGTGAGCTTAACAGATGAGCTTTATCCATATTGAATCGTTTCAACATTTTTTCATTATAGTTTGATTGATGGACAAATACTCTAGTTTTTAAATGCTCAATTTGTAAGCCGAGACAAAATGTTGTCATACCAAGGTCTTTCATTTCAAACACATTCTTTAACAATTTTGCAGTATGTTCAATTTCTTCAGAATTCCCAGTGATATTTAGATCATCAACATAAACTGCAATGATTGTAAAACTTGTCATTTATGTAAATATCACTATCAAGTGATCCGTATAAGTAAGCTGTAACAACATCCATAATGCGCATATGAAGCCTTTCAGCATTTGCAAGACTGATTAGAAATCTTAGAGTTGTCGCATCCACAACGGGTGAATACGTTTTCTCATAATCTACCCCATGTATTTGTGAGAAACATTGTGCCACAAGTCTTGCTTTGTATCTCACAATTTCATTTTTCTCATTTCTTTTTATCGCAAATACCCAGTTATAGCCTACTGGCTTCACATTATTTGGGGTAAGGTTACAGGGCTAAATACTTGCCGTTTTTCAAGTGAATATAATTCAGCTTGTATGGCTTTTTTTCATGTTGGCCAATCATTTCTTCGTCGATATTCTATAATAGATTTTGATTGCTATTACGAGTGGTTAGCCTGATTTGATACGGTGCGTATGTCTAAGAAAAATAAGCATATGTTTGAAGGGGTTTTTTTATATCATGTGGTGGCTTTTATGGTGGTTTTGTAATTCGAAGATCTCAAAGAGAAAACTTCAAATAAGGCGATTTTTTTTACGAGATACAAAGTAAATTATTTCTTTGGTGTAGATATAAGGTTAATAATCATTAGGATGAACCGATTGGTTAAAACATCCTAAACTTATCTCCTTGTAAATCTAGCTTCTTGCTAGTGGTTATTTTTTAATAAAATGCTGTTAAAAAAACTAGTATATAAATCATCGCGTTTGCCACTTTTTCATTGACTCTTTACAAACGGTTTATATTGTTATTGTGTTCATACATGCAAATATGAATCTTCATCTAGTGAAACTGATATTTTGAGTTTATAATTTTAACAAAACGTTGTCAATTAAGCGAATTATATTTAAAGACTGTTTGTATTTGCGTTATCGACCAACTTATCTTTTTATTTCATTTTAAAAATATAATTAATTTAAAATAAGTTTTGACAAAATATGAAAGAATAATCATTTATTTGTGTTTTGGGGGGCTCAAAATAGAGTATCTATAAAATTAGTTTGATACTTACTTTTTCAAAATAAAGTTTTGATAAAATATTAAATTATTTAGAAAATTACAAAAATCCCATCAAATCTTATTAACTCATCTTTTTAGCAAATAATCAAATCAAAACAATATTTTTCTAAACTATATTTTGTTACAACTATTTATCTAATTATTCATTTTTAAAACACATAATCTATTTTAAATAATTAATCTCAAACACCTTTAAATTTTACAATATAAAACGTAAGTAAAAGACAATTTAAAGAGAAAAAAAGTGGCCTAAAAATGAGTGAGAACATAGGATGTTTAGAGTCAGCTATCTACTCCCATACCATCTCTAATTACCTCCTTATTTCCGTTCATGCTGACCAGTATCTAGTCATGTTCGAACAACCATATGACTAATGGAAAATTTTAGGCTATAAATAGAAACTAGAATAAACCTAAACTCACACAATACATCAATTCAATAATTAAGTTCCAAAAATGGCCTCAATCTTGAAAGGATGTGCAGTTGCCTTAGCTCTCGTTTTTCTCATCATTGTTAGCTCATCTATACTTCTATACTAATATATAAAACATTTAACACTTTTTCTAAAATTAGAAGTCTTAAAAAATTAAGCCTCAAACATTTCTTATAATAGAAAGATTTATCTTTTGCTAAGAAATTAATGAATATTAAAAGTCTAGAAATAATTGTAATTCAATACAATTTTGTAACTGAAAATTTAAGTGTTAATAATTATAATTAGAAGTTACAAAAAAAAAATAAATGTCTTAATCATGATTTAACGTAATTCATAAAAACATTTTTAAAACCCATTGTCTAACACTAACAGTTGTATGTAAACAATTAAATTTTCACTATATAAAGTCTCAGAAAATCTTAAAACACAAATGTAAAATATGCAAAACAAACCATCACTCTCTCAACCACAACTCATTGTCGCCAACTTTGAGGTACAAAAAAAAATTTGGCCGTTGTCTTCAGAAAAAATGTTCGTTTTTGTAATGGTGTTTTCGTAGTTTACCCAAATCTACGAAATTAGTTACCGGTTACCCGGCGCCGCATTGCGCGGGTAGCCGGCTAGTCTTTCAAGAAGTGACAATGGCTGAAGCTAGAATCTCATACAAACAAGCCCGCCAACTAGGTATGTTAAACAACATATGATACAAATAAAATGACTAATATGCTACTTTAATTTTATTATCTTTGAAGTTTAATGTATGTATGTAGCTACCAATTGCAATTCACCAAAACAAGGTGATATAGCCGGGTGCGGTGGCAGTGGAAGTGGTGGATCATCAAAACCAAGTGGTCCGACACCAGGTTCAAGCCGTTGCAAGAAAGGTTGTTGTTCAAAGAACAAACTTGGAGACTGTGTTTGCTGTAAATAACATGGGAGAATTATCGTGCTGTATCCAATAAGCAATCTTTGTAGTTTTTTTTACGCTATCTTTAATAATATGCCTTTGTTTACATGGCAAATAAGATTTGAAGGTGGCAATGAATAAAACTTTATAATTTTAATAATTGGTACGTTGTTATGAGTTTAAAAGAAGTGTGATAACTATTTGTGAGTTATTAAATTTAAAAAAAACACAAAATTAATTTTAATAAATGTGATTAGTTAATAATCGAACTCAACTCTGAGTTTGATCGTTTTAGTTTATGCAAAAAAAAAATCTTTTGCCAATAAATGTTAAAAGGTTGTCAACATAGAGCAAGAAGTAAAATTATTTTTTTTCATTTTTGTTATGAAATGAAAAGAATGAGAGATTTGAGAGGAAGAATAAGATTAGTATTAAGTGGTGATCAAATGACTATAAGTGTCTTATATTTATATGGGATTTAGGAATGTAACATATAAGCCTAATTAATTAGTAGTCAAAATTAATTAACACTCATTAAGGTGGATATTCATGCATAATAAATAGGTTTATAACACTCCTCCTTTGATATTCACTTTTTGTTATGCGCCATAATCTGCCTCGTTAAAAACCTTATCAAGAAAAAACCTAATGGGATAAAAACTTGATGAAGGGAAAAAAAGTGCAATACGCATAATACTCCTCCTCAAATTAATATGTCTTTCAAGCGTCGAAGGCCGATCTTCTGAACTACCTTCTCAAAAACTTTTGTCGGCAAAGATTTTGTAAATAAGTCAGCCAAATTATCACTTGATCGAATTTGACGAACATCAATGACTCTGTCCTTTTGTAGATCATATGTAAAGAAAAAATTCAGAGAAATATGTTTTGTCTTATCCCCTTTGATATAACCTTCCTTGATTTGAGCTATACATGTCGCATTGTCTTCATATAATAAAGTTGGATCTACTTTGAGTGACTCGCGCCCGCATTCTTCTTGAATATGTTGAATCATTCATCTCAACCAGACACACTCTCGACTAGCTTCATAAAGTGCAATGAGTTCTGCATGATTTGATGAAGTAGCCGTTAAAGATTGCTTCGTTGACTTCCAAGATATTGCGATTTCTCCATAAGTAAAAACATACCCTAATTGTGAGTGTGTCTTATGTGGGTCAGACAGATATCCAGCATCAGCATATCCAACCAACTTTGATTTTGAATTCTTTTGGTAAAATAGTCCCATATCCCGGGTACCACAAAGATATCGAAATATATGTTTGATTCTATTCCAATCTCGGCATGTTGTCTCAGAACTGTATCTTGCTAGTAAGTTAACTGAAAATGTAATATCTGGACGTGTATTGCTAGCAAGGTATGTTGGAAATTTAGTGCAATTGTGGGAACGGGTAATACTTGTAAATGGGTTTGGAGGTACGGAGTGTACACCCATTAAGTCCCTTACCTCCCTGGACTCAATATAGTGGTTGTGATATCAGTAGGAAGCTGCTCCTGGTCAGGAAGTTGCTTCTGGTCGGGAAGTTGCTCCTGGTCAGGAAGCTGCTCCTGGTCAGGAAGCTGCTCCTGGTCAGGACGTTGCTCCTGGTGATGGACAAAGTCTTTGTAACCTCTTTGACCAGTTAATGAGGGTTGAATATTGACTTGATGACCAGATTTCTGGTCATGTAACCACTATGCTTTATGAAGGTTATTATGAGATTAATGGGCCGATTAATGCTTTTAATACCTTTGACTAGGAGTTACATTCCTTAAAGGAATAGGATCACTATAAATAGTGATCATATTTTGCATGATGAGAGACAGAAACAAGAAACACAGAAACGCATAGAGTTCTTGATTTGTGCCTAAAACAAGAACTAACTCTTGGTTTTATCCCAAGGAGGTATTCGTGTTAACCCAGGCATAGGGTCGAATAATCTTCTTTGGAAAGTGATTACACGACTCCAAGAGATATCCGGTAACCATTCATTGGTACGTAGTTAGGCTATTGATTATCTTCACCCTGTTGGAACGAAGTAAACCCCAACAATCAAAGAAGATTATTTTGTGATAATCAATGGCGGCGGCAATGAAGCATATGGTGGCTAACTTCTCCAAACTGGACAAGTTTGAAGGGGTTGATTTTAGGAGATGGCAGAAGAAGATGCACTTTCTTCTTTCTACCATGAACGTGGTGTACGTGCTGACTACTCCTATTCCTGATGGTGGTGATGATGCTACTTTGGAGGAACTGAGGAAAAGGAGCAAATGGGAGAATGATGATTATGTATGTCGCGGCATAATTCTCAATGGTATGTCTGATTCTTTATTTGATATTTACCAAAATGTTGAATCTGCTAAAGAACTATGGGATTCCTTGGAAGCCAAATATATGGCTGAGGATGCATCAAGTAAGAAGTTCCTTGTGAGTGATTTCACAAATTACAAAATGACTGATTCAAGACCAGTCATGGAACAATACAATGAACTTCTTGGAATACTTGGCAGATTTACACAACATAAAATGAACATGGATGAGACCATTCAGGTCTCGTGTGTCATTGACAAACTACCTCCTTCTTGGAAAGATTTCAAGCATACCTTGAAACATAAGAAGGAGGAGTTAACTCTTGTTGAGTTGGGCAGTCATTTGCGCATTGAGGAATCCCTCAAGGTGCATGAAAGTGATAAGCCAAAGAGCAACAATGTTGCTGGTTCATCTGTTGTCAATATGGTGGAGCATAACAACTCCACCAGGTACAATGACAACAAGGGCAAACGTAAGCATCATGATAACACCAAGGCTAATCCTAACAAGAAGTCATCAGTGGCTTGTTGGAAGTGTGGGAAACCTGGACACTTCAAAAGGGATTGCAAAGGTGTTAGCATTGGCAACCAAGCTAATGGATCAGGCACAAAAGGTCAGAATATGTTTAATGAATCTCTCCAGATTTATTATGTTACATATGTATCTGAAGCTTACTTTGTGCAGGATGATGATGTTGCATGGTGGGTTGACTCTGGAGCAACAGTACATGTGTGTAAAGATAGATGCTGGTTCAAGACTTATGAGTCAATGAATGATGGATCTATTCTTCACATGGGAAATGAGTCAACAGCCCTAGTGCATGGACGTGGTTGTGTAGATCTTAAATTTAGTTCTGGAAAGATTGTTTCTTTGTTTAATGTTTTGCATGTTCCTAATATTAGGAAGAACTTGGTTTCTAGTAGTGTTTTGAATAATTGTGGTTATAAACAAGTGATTGAATCTAATAAATTTGTTTTATCAAAACATGGTGTGTTTATTGGTTTTGGCTATTTGAGTAATCAAATGTTCAGGCTTAATATTGATTCTAGTATAAATGTTGATTCTGTCCTGATGACTACCACTAAACTAAATGATTCATCACTATGGCATGCTAGACTAGGCCATGTCTACTATAAGAGGATGCAAGATATGTCTAAGGATGGGTTAATTCCAGCTTTTGACATGGACACTGATAAGTGTCAGACTTGTATGCTGAATAAAATTACTAAGAAACCATTTCAGGATGTAAAACGTGTAACTACAGTTTTGGAGCTAATCCATAGTGACCTATGTGATTTGCATGCTACTCCCTCATTAGGGAATAAGAAATACTTGGTAACATTTATTGATGATGCTTCAAGGTTTTGTTATGTCTATTTGTTACATACTAAGGATGAAGCATTAGATAAATTTAAAGTATTTAAAACTGAAGTTGAATTACAACAAGGAGTCCAAATCAAAAGATTTAGGACTGATAGGGGAGGTGAGTACATGAATACTCAGTATTTTCAGTCTGTTGGAATAATCCATGAAACAACTGCCCCCTATACTCCACAACAAAATGGTATATCAGAAAGGAAAAATAGAGTACTAAAAGAGATGGTTAACTCCATGTTGTCCTACTCAGGACTGAGTCAAGGGTTTTGGGGAGAAGCTATGTTAACAGCTTGCTATTTATTAAATAGGGTTCCTAATAAAAGGAACAGGATTACCCCTTATGAACTCTGGACTAAAAGGAAACCAAACTTGAACTACCTCAAAGTTTGGGGTTGTAGGGCTGTTGTAAGACTCCCTGATCCAAAGGTGAAAACCTTGGGTGAAAGAGGCATTGAATGCATCTTTGTTGGATATGCTGAGCATTCCAAGGCTTATAGGTTCTATGTTATTGAACCTAATGATTCAGTTTCAATAAACTCAATCATTGAATCAAGGGATGCTAACTTTGATGAGACTAGGTTCTCATCAGTCCCTAGACCAAGCCTTAGGACTCCTATAGGAGCTGAGGACACTGGTGTTTCAGTGGAACCTGAAAGGGTCACTGATGAGGTTGTGGTTCAGCAACCTGAGCCTGAGCTTAGAAGAAGCACAAGGCATAGGACTCCAAGGAATTTTGGACCTGAGTTTCAACTATACTTAGTTGAAGGTACAAGAGATGAGGTCTCTGACCAATTCTACTATTGCTTTAATGTTGAGGATGATCCCAAAACATTTGATGAAGCAATGAAGTCCCAGGATGCTGCTTTCTGGAAAGAAGCAATCAATGATGAGATGGATTCCATCATGGGCAACAACACTTGGGTGTTGGTTGATCTACCTCCAGGTTGTAATCCACTTGGTAACAAGTGGATTTTCAAAAGGAAAATGAAGGTAGATGGAACTGTTGAAAAGTTCAAGGCAAGGCTAGTCATTCAAGGCTTTAAACAAAAGTCAGGGATAGACTATTTTGATACTTATGCTCCAGTAGCACGTATCAGTACCATAAGAATGTTGATTGCTCTAGCAAGTATTCACAATCTGATTATTCATCAGATGGATGTGAAGACAGCATTCTTGAATGGTGACTTGGATGAGGAGGTTTATATGAACCAACCTCAGGGCTTCATCATGTCTGGTCATGAAGGAAAGGTGTGTAAACTGATTAAGTCCTTATATGGACTGAAGCAGGCACCTAAGCAATGGCACCAGAAATTTGATGAAGTGGTTTTGTCTAATGGTTATTCACTTAACCAAGCTGACAAATGTGTATATAGCAAATTTGATGAATCTGGTAAAGGAGTCATCATTTGCCTATATGTTGATGACATGTTAATCTTTGGTACTGACCAAGCTAAGGTTGATCAGACAAAGGATTTTTTGTCATCAAAGTTCTCCATGAAAGACATGGGGGAGGCTGATGTTATCCTTGGCATAAGGATTAAACATGAAAGTGATGGTATTGTAATTTCTCAGTCTCATTACATTGAGAAGGTGTTGAAGAAATTCAATCACTTTGATTGTACTCCAGTGAGTACACCTATGGATACAAGTGAGAAACTGATGCCTAACAATGGTCAGGCTGTCTCCCAGCTTGAGTATTCTAGGGTGATTGGTTGCTTGATGTATGCCATGACTAGTACTAGGCCTGACATTGCATTTGCTGTGGGTAAACTGAGTAGGTATACTAGTAATCCTGGTACTCAGCATTGGCAAGCAATTCAGAGGGTACTGAAGTATTTGAAAGGAACAATGGATTATTGTTTGTCTTATACTGGATATCCTTCAGTGTTGGAAGGTTACACTGATGCAAGTTGGATCAGCAATACTGAGGATAATTCGTCCACAAGTGGCTGGGTATTCCTTCTTGGTGGTGGTGCAATTTCTTGGGCATCCAAGAAGCAAACTTGCATTACTGGTTCAACAATGGAATCTGAATTTGTGGCTCTAGCAGCTGCTGGTAAAGAGGCTGAATGGTTGAGAAACTTGCTTCTTGAGATTCCATTGTGGGTCAAACCTATGGCACCCATTTCTATCCGTTGTGATAGTGCAGCTACATTGGTTAAGGCATATAGCCAGATGTACAATGGCAAGTCTAGACACCTAGGTGTTAGACATAGCATGATTCGTGAGTTGATCACGAATGGGGTGATTTCAATAGAGTTTGTGAGGTCTCAACAAAACTTAGCTGATCACTTGACGAAGGGATTGGCTAGAGACTTGGTTATAAAGTCTGGTAAAGGGATGGGTTTAAAAGTCCACTCTAGTCACTGAATGCTAGGACACCCAACTCCCTCCTGAGGAAACTTGGGAGCTGAGTTCAATGTGGAAAGCTGAACATTCAGGGGACTGAAGCACATGTATATCATCCCAAGGATGTGCTTGTACCTGCTGAAAGGAGGATGAAGTTATAAACTTCTTAATGGTTAATTTCTTTGAAAAAGTGCTTAAGCAGGAGCATGAACTAAAGAGGAACCACCTATGTAAATGTTGAGGTTTCGCCGCCTCAAGGAGCATGGACTTTGGCTCTTACAACATTTATGAATTGGATATGGACACATGGCTTGTATGGTGTCAGGAGCGTTTTAAGTGTTTGAAAACTTGGGTGTATGTTATCTTCAGGTGTTCAAAGTAGTTGAAGGGTTCAATTCTTAGAACACCCTGATTCTCGAATATTTGGAGTGATGTACTAAGATGGAAATTCAATCCTCAGGACATTTTCATTTATGCACTGGTTTTGTTAAAGTTGATTTTCATGCAAAAAGGAATTGTACTAAATTGGGGAGGATTGTTGGAAATTTAGTGCAATTGTGGGAACGGGTAATACTTGTAAATGGGTTTGGAGGTACGGAGTGTACACCCATTAAGTCCCTTACCTCCCTGGACTCAATATAGTGGTTGTGATATCAGTAGGAAGCTGCTCCTGGTCAGGAAGTTGCTTCTGGTCGGGAAGTTGCTCCTGGTCAGGAAGCTGCTCCTGGTCAGGAAGCTGCTCCTGGTCAGGACGTTGCTCCTGGTGATGGACAAAGTCTTTGTAACCTCTTTGACCAGTTAATGAGGGTTGAATATTGACTTGATGACCAGATTTCTGGTCATGTAACCACTATGCTTTATGAAGGTTATTATGAGATTAATGGGCCGATTAATGCTTTTAATACCTTTGACTAGGAGTTACATTCCTTAAAGGAATAGGATCACTATAAATAGTGATCATATTTTGCATGATGAGAGACAGAAACAAGAAACACAGAAACGCATAGAGTTCTTGATTTGTGCCTAAAACAAGAACTAACTCTTGGTTTTATCCCAAGGAGGTATTCGTGTTAACCCAGGCATAGGGTCGAATAATCTTCTTTGGAAAGTGATTACACGACTCCAAGAGATATCCGGTAACCATTCATTGGTACGTAGTTAGGCTATTGATTATTTTCACCCTTTTGGAACGAAGTAAACCCCAACAAGGTATATCAAAGCCCCTATTTGCACTTAGATATGGTTTTTCAGGACTAAGAATGTCCTCATCATTTTCTTTGGGCGGAATGGGTCTAGTTCTCGGTTAAGTGAATGACCAACCATTGGTGAGCTTAACGGATGAGCTTTATCCATATTGAATCGTTTCAACATTTTTTCATTATAGTTTGATTGATGGACAAATACTCTAGTTTTCAAATGCTCAATTTGTAAGCCGAGACAAAATGTTGTCATACCAAGGTCTTTCATTTCAAACTCGTTCTTTAACAAGTTTGTAGTATGTTCAATTTCTTCAGAATTCCTAATGATATTTAGATCATCAACATAAACTGCAATGATTGTAAAACTTGTCATTGATCTTTTGATAAAAACACACTGACTAATATGATTACGTTTATACCCTCAGGGATCTTTATGTAAATATCACTATCAAGTGATCCGTATAAGTAAGCTGTAACAACGTCCATAAGGCGCATATGAAGCCTTTCAGCATTTGCAAGACTGATTAGAAATCTTAGAGTTGTCGCATCCACAACGGGTGAATACGTTTCCTCATAATCTACCCCATGTATTTGTGAGAAAAATTGTGCCACAAGTCTTGCTTTGTATCTCACAATTTCATTTTTCTCATTTCTTTTTATCGCAAATACCCAGTTATAGCCTACTGGCTTCACATTATCTGGGGTAAGGTTACAGGGCCAAATACTTGCCATTTTTCAAGTGAATCTAATTCAGCTTGTATGGCTTTTTTTCATTTTGGCCAATCATTTCTTCGTCGATATTCTATAATAGATTTTGGAACATAATCTTCATCATCTATTATTTCACTTGCTATAGCATATGCAAAAATATCATCAATACGTGTTTCATTTCGATTTCATGTAGTACCATTTTGTACAAAGTTTATTGAGATCTCATATTCATTTAGTACATGGTCATTTTCAAGAGATTTGTCCACATTTTCTGTGTCATTTTTAATCTCTTTAGGGATTTTATTGATAACAGCTTCTTGGACTTTGCCAATCGTATTCTGTTCTTTCCTTTTTCGTGGATTCGTATCCTTGGAACCCTTTGGTCTCCCACGCTTTTTGCGTAAATTTGACTAATTCAGAGTTTCTAGGAGATCAATACGAGAATGTGCATTTAAAGCTAGAATATATGACTTAGTAACTCTTTTTGAGTCAGTAAATGCATCCGGTAGTACATTCGCTATTCATTGTAAATGAATAATCTTTTGAACCTCTAACTCACATTGAGCACTATGAGGGTCAAGAAATGATACCGATGATGCAATCCAACTTACATCTAGTTTGTCCAACTTTTTATTTTCTCCTCCTAAGATTGGGAATGTTGTTTCATCAAAATGGCAATCAGCAAAACATGCTGTAAAGATATCTCCAGTTAATGGATATAAATATTTGATGATTGATGGAGAATTAAAACCAACATAAATTCCCAATCTTCTTTGAGGTCCAATCTTGGTACGCTGTGGTGGAGAAATTGGGACATAAACAACACAACCAAATTTTTTTAGATTCACATGGTTTTAATCTAATAAGAGCAACAACATGTAAAATAGCATGTCCCCATGCAGACGATGGTAATTTTGATTTCATGAGCAATGGTCTAGCAATTAATTATAATATTTTTATCAAAGATTCAGCTAGACAATTTTATGTATGAACGTGTGCTACAGGATGCTCAACCGTATTCCCAATTGACATGCAAAAATCATTAAATGATTGAGATGTAAATTCTCCTACATTGTCGAGTCTGATCTTCTTGATATGATGATCTGAGAAATGTACTCTTAGTTGAATTATTTGGGCGAATAGCCTTGCAAAAGCAACATTTCTTGATGATAATAGACATACACGTGACCATCATGATGATGCATCAATTAATACCATAAAAGTATCGAAATAGTCCACACGGAGGCGTAATTGACCCACAAACATCTCCTTCAATTTTTTCTAAGAATGAAGGAGATTCATTGTTTACTTTATTTATTGAGGGCCTAATTATCATTTTTCTAATAGTGCATGATTCACATGATAAATCTTTTGATACTAGGATCTTGAGGTCCTTTAGTGGATGCCCATTTCAGCTTTTAATAATTCTCCTCGTCATTACGTCACCTGGATGACCTAATCGATCATGCCAAAGGGTAAACGTTAGTGGATCTACACATTTTTTAGTAGAACCAAATTCATTTCTGTTTGGTTTATGTATGTTAAATACAAACCAGAAGAAAGACCTTTCATTTTTTCCATTATGGTCTTTTTTTTATTTTTAATGGATGTGATTTGGAGATATTCAATGTTATTTTCAGACATATTATCAAGATGATAACCATTACGTCTTATGTCTTTGAAACTTAGTAGATTTCTCCTGGATCTACTAGAATACAATACATCATTTATGATTAACTTTGTACCTTTATGTACATAAAACAGGCTTTTCCATAGCATTCAATCAAGTTACTAGTACCACATATTGTGTTGACATTTGCACTTGCTACGTGAAACTCGTAAAAATAGTTTTATTTTTCAAAATGGTATTCGTTGTTCCATTATCTACTAGACATTCGTCTTCAACATTTTCTAACTTGCTTTTCATATCCTTGAAAAGAAAACAATACAAAAAATAAATAAACATCTCATAGTATAAAAAATGTATTTCATTAATAAAAAAAACTCATGATATAAGTGACATTGCGAAGAAATAAAACCTAGCTTATTCAAAACTTGAAACTTAAAACATTTATTATTGGAAAAAAAACAAACTTAAATCAAATGCCAGGTATTTCTAGTTATCATTCCCATTGTTTGAAAAGGAAGCAACAACGTCTTCGACATCATCAAAAAAATATGACGAGTCAAAGCGCACATTCGTATTTTACTCATTAGCATCCAAATTATCAATGAAGTTTGTTTCAAAAATATGATGCTTGATAGAGATCAACAAAGTGGTTGGGGGTACGACATTGTTTTGTCGAATGATTGTTCAAGCCACATCGGTTACAAGGAGTTCTTGCATTATTGGGGGCTTGATGTTGCATCTTTTTCCCCTTATCATTTTTACCCTTAAAATCACATGGCTTGGGATTGTAAAAATCACGATGCAAAACAATATTTCGACCACGTCCACGGCCGCGGTCTCGTTCATTCCCACAGTTATTACCACGACCACGTCCCCTCACATTTTATGTCGCATTTGCCTCAGGCAATGCAATAGAGCCAGTGGGGCGTGTTTGATGATTTTTCATCAATAGCTCATTGTTTTTCTCGGCAACAAGAAGAACGAATATTAATTCATGATACTTTTTAAAACCACGTTCTCTATGTTGTTGTTGGATAAGAATATTGGAATGAAGAAAAGTAGAGAAAGTTTTCTCAAGCATGTCTTCCTCGGTAACCTTCTCTCCGCATAGTATTAATTTAGACGTTATGCCAAACATTGCGGAGTTATACTCGTTGACAGATTTAAAATCTTGCAACCTAAGGTGCATCCAGTCATAACGAGCTTTAGGGAGGATTACTTGTTTCTGATAGTCAAATCTTTCTTTTAATTTTTCCCACAACTCTAACGGATCTTTCACCGTTAAGTATTCCTTCTTTAGGTCCTCATGAAGATGATGACGAAGGAATATCATTGCTTTAGCGTGCTCTTGTGAAGAGGCTTTATTTTCGGTTTTGATTGTTTCTCCCAAATTATTTGCGGTTAAACGGATCTCGACATCAAGAGTACAAGGGAGATAGTCTTTTTTCAGAAATGTCAAGAACAACAAAGTTCACTTTTGACATGTTTGCATTCGACATAACTAAAAAAATACAATTCAATAAGAATCATACACAACCAAATAGACTTTGTTACTGTTTGTTTTTCAACTATGCTAATATTTCCATTATCTTATTTACTTTTTTTTAAGGAAAACGCACAATTTAAATACTTGAGTGATAACAAGCACTAACGTAATATGCAAAATTGATTAAAAGGACCTTTATGATTCAATGGAGACATTGGACTCAAATGACCTACTTTTCCATTTTTAGTGATATACAACAGAATCTTGTTATTAAAACGAGGTATATAGCTCGCGCTTCGCGGCGGTGAATGTAGGGGCAACGATTACACATAATACAAAGGATTGTTCACTTCAATACTGGTAAAGCCGAAAGCGAATAATCTCGAAATCTATTTCGATACAAAATTTTTAATTTGTATTAAGTTTTTTTTTTTTAAATTGTACGTATATCAGAAGTGTGGCAACATTATGCTCGTTTAGTTCGTAATTTGAAGGTATTTTCAATGGTATTTGTTACCTCAAAAGAATCGTTAGATATATGTTTTATACATGATATATAAACTTTTTAAGGGTGAGCATGGTGCGGGGCAGTGTGGATTTTGATAAAAAAACAAACCGACCTGCAATTGCGGTTTTTTAAAAAATAGAATCAGCACTGCGCGGTTTTATGCGGTTTTAGTTTTGCTGGTTTTTAGGGTTTTGCGGATTTTAACCGCACCACACCGCCACTTATAATTTATATAAGTAATGTGGGTTTTGCATTTTTTGGTTCACAATGTAAGTATTTTCGGTTAGAACAATACATAAATTTAATTTAAACACATATATTACTTAGAATATTAATAATAATATGCACTAAAATCTTTATAAACATTAAATAATCAATGTGGCGTTTTTCAGTTTTCTCTAATTAATGTGCGGTGCGGTTTTACGGGTAAAATCGGAACCGCGCCGCATTTGCGGTTTTCATTTTTATTAAAACTGTTTCACTTGCAGTGCGGTTTCTGCTCATCCTACTTTATTATACTAAAAATGTGTAGATATAAGTTAAGGTTATTTTTGTAACACATCGCATAATCTAAGTGTCTGTTTTTTAATTTTGTTTTCTATTCATATTGTGGGGACTTGTTTTGGTGAGGGTCCTCAAAACGACACATGCAAACAAAGAAATGACATCCAAACGTTATGCACGACGTGCAATAATTAATAAGTTCGTTTTTGATAGGGCCCTTTTTAATATATGTATTGGACTATTGGGCCTTGTTTTGATGGTGCTTTCTAAACGACACATGCGCATAAACAAAACGACATTCAAAGGTAATATACGACGTCGTATCCGTCAATAATTAATATATATTATAATTAAATAAACAAATACTATATCATAAACAATATTGCTATTTCAAAGGCCACGTATTAGAATTAACAAAATAAACGTAGATTATTAACACAATATTAAAAAAAGATAGAACTTGAGGTTCTATAAATTTATATAACAAGAATATAAAATTATCATTTGATTCTCTTGAAGGAATTGTAATAAAACTTGAGGTTTTATCTTTCTTTTTCTTTTACATAACGTGAAGTTATGTGTCATTGATTTTATTACTTGAATCAAATTAAAACTTGTGGTTCTAATAAAAAAATTTCAACATAACATTATGATTTGATCTCTATAAAAGAAAGAAACAATTTAGAACTTGAGGTTCTGTCATATTTTAAAAAATAACACGAGGTTAAGATTTTTTTATTTTTATTATAATTACAAAATTTCATGAGCAAATAAGAAAAAATATGTGATAACTATAAAAAATAAAAGAAAAAGATTCATATGAAAAAGGAAAACTATAATATGTTAAATCATATTAGCTGAAATCATATTATATCAAACCGGGACATATAATATCAAAGGCCTCTTGGCCTAGCGATATGTGAGTGACCCTCTAACCTAATGGTTATGAGTTCAAGTCTCAGTGGAGACATGTGAGAAATTTGTGAGATAGTTTGTGTGATTTGTAAAAAATTACTGTTCTAAAAAACCGGGGCATATTATGTGAAAAACATTACGAATGTGATTCTACAAGACGCGATAGATAAAGGACTATACAAGGGAGTGGGTGTGGGTAATGACGCGATGAGTATTTCCCATCTACAGTATGCAGATGATACTATCTATTTTGGAGAATGGAGTAAACACAATATAAAGAATCTAATGTGTATCCTCAAGGGGTTTGACAAGGTGTCGAGATTAAAAATAAATTTTAATAAAAGTAAATTGTATGGCATTGGTGTTTCAAGTAGTGCGGTTGCAGAGATGGCGCGTGTTATTGAAATGCGGTGTGGGTGAGCTTCCTCTCGTATACCTGGGTCTTCTTATTGGGTGTCACACCCCAACATGGCGGAATATGGGGCGCGACGTATGGATATCATCACAACAATAGCGTGTCCATAGAGAAAACTATATGAAATAGAAATATCATAAAAGGTGACATAGATGTCATGAAAATATCTCATCAATGCAGGAGTCTAGGTAAGTAGGTAACAGTCCTACCTCTTACCCAAGACAAACAAATAACACAAACAAGTCAACATATAGGTTCATAGTATCACTTATTGAAACAAACAGAAAAATAAACTAAGAAGGAACGGGGATCTCCTTCTAAATGCATTCCTACGTGACTCCAATCCTAGCCACATATGTTCTCACGCTTAACCACATTATCACCTGAAAGAGACACTAAACACGTCAAGATAATGTTGGTGAGAGTCATAGGTTTAGACTCCAACCGAAAATAGATTATAATAAGCTGTGAACAACCATAAACCACTAAACATATGGACAATGTGCTACAAGTATGCATTAACAAATAACACTCAAGATCAATCATTTCAAACCAAATCCTAGGCTCCCAGCCTTACCAAACACCATGGTACCATAGGCGCCCATACACCTATGTACGAATCCCAAGGCCCCGCCTTGTCATTATCCATTGGTCCCATAGATGCTCACACATCTATGTACCTCCCCAAGGCCCCACCTTGTCAACATCCCCTTGGTCCCATAGATGCTTACACATCTATGTACCTCCCCAAGGCCCCGCCTTGTCAACATCCCCTTGGTATCAAGTCAAATCACAATAACTGAGACGGTATGTGTCCCCCGATCCAAATCATAAACACAATCAAGAATCACATAGCAGTTAATCACATAAGTGCACACACAAGTCCATCACAAACCATAAAAACATTCACAGCATTAGTTACAAAACCATACAGTGTCTCTTCCATCCCATCTGGAAGTAAAAATCATTAAAAGATATGGGACTATGAAACTCACCTTATTGAGCTTCTCCAAAAATCCGCGCACTAGCAAAAAGCTAACAAACAAAAGCACACAATCAAAACATGAACCAAACACTAAGATGGCTCATCAACCCATGATGGACATCTAACCTTCTCCCATATATATACCTCATTTATATTCTCTAATAATATCATTACACACCTCTATAAAGCCCTTAACTTAGTTTACTTCATAACCCGTCTCATTAACATTTTACCCAAAACAGTCCCGGTTTTTAGGTCTCCAAACTATAAGCCAAACGCCCACCTAACCATACCCATGACCTTTTTAAAGGAAACCCTATGCCCTTACATATGTTAGCTAACACCTCCCTTTTGACCCAACCTTAAAACTACTGTTAAGGCCCCGATATATATATATATATATTTATACTTTTGTCTATCCAGATTTTACTGATTTTGAACATACAAAAAGTTTGTTATGATTAGGGGGTCTTACCCTAACCCATCTTCTTAGCCCCACCCCTGGTCTCTTATTTAATATATAAACCAACTCCCATGCCCATTAGAGGGCTTAAGTGTACTCCTAAGTACCCCAATCACCCTAAAACATTAATTGAAAACCCGCTGATTTAAAAACTGTTTTGACCTCCGACTGTTGTAACCTGTTTTTGACCCACTTCCCAACCTCCAATTTAGTTCTCGTTTCTTACATTTGAAAACCAACTCAATTAACTTTCTAGGGATACTTGGATCGCAAAATAAGAGTTTGTAGAACTCTATATATGGTCAAAACAATTGACCTAAAATTCTGCCCAGTTTTTAAAAAACGATTTTAACATAATTAAACTCTAATTACCATCACTAATCTTCAAAATAACCAAAGTAATCAATTCATATGAACCCTAAACTCACTAATCTCAGAAAACTCACAAAACCTAATCCATCATAAGATCAATTACATGATTAGATTGATTAAAATCATTAATAGAACAAGGGTTTTGAAGGTTTTACCTTAGAAATCAATGGAAGATCTTTATTTTTTGAAACCCTAATTGGCCACCATTGTTGAATTTCGGCTAGGAGCTGTTATGGAGCTTAAAAACTGATTATTTTGGTTATGGATTGGGTTTGGTTAAGTCCTAAAGGCCCCCTAATCCCATTACAAGTCCATTGGGCCTGTTTTTTGGCTTTTCCTTCTTTCTTTCTTTTTATTCGGCCCTCACCGACCCATATATATACATTTTTATTTTTATTTTCTTTTTTTATTACTTATTATTATGTTATTAACAATACCTTAATTTACCTTAATTTATTTCAGCTCCTAAAACCTCCGAAACCTTAAAACCGTAAAACTAGTCAATTTTACGCGTATACCGAAAAAAACGTAAAATATACAGTTTTAAAGAAAAACTTAAATTTTGAAATAAACTTTATAACTAAGTCCTAAATGACCTAAAACCATCCCGAAAAATACTCACATAACTAAACACCTTACCCGAGACCTCTAAATGCTAAACCCCAAATCCTAAAAAAAATACAATTTACTATAATACTTATACGTATACGTATACGTAAACACCAAAATAACACCATTTCATTTCATAGTCACTAATTGTGAGCTCATGAACATGAAATAACCGTTCCTCGATTTACTTATGAGTACTTTATACCCATATACAATATCCACACCAACCTCGTTCACGCAAAATAAACATGTAAACACGCTAATCATATAGTCACACATAAATTAACCTAAAAATAAGACCAAGTGACGAACCTCAAAACCACGGTTGTCACATCACTCCCTCCTAATAGAAATATCGTCCCGAGATTTACTCCTTAGGATCATCATTATCAATTAGCTGAGGATACTTGCTCCTCATAAATCCTTCCCGTTCCCACGTTAACTCTAGTCCACGTTCCAAATTCCATCTAACCATAACTACGGTATATTACCCTTTTTATCCAACGTCCTAGTATCACGACCCAAAATCTATATCGACTCTTTGATAAAACGAAGACTCATATCCATACTAATATCATCGAACGGTACTTGCAAGTCAGTTCTAGCTAAGCATTTCCTCAAGTTTGATACATGAAATACGTCATGCACACTACTCAATTCCTCCGGTAATCTCAACCTATACGCCACTAGCCCTATCCTTTCAAGGATTTCAAATGGACCCACAAATATAGGTGTTAACTTCCCTTTTCTTTCCAAACCGCATCACCCCTTTCCATGGTGAAACCTTTAGCATAACTTTATCTCAAATCTCAACGGCTTACGCCTCTTGTCCGCATACTTCTCTTGTCGGTTCTTTGCTATTTTCAAGCTCTACTTAGTCACGGCCACAACCTCCATATTTTTCCGATCTACCTCCGGTCTAATACGTTGGCCACTTCTAACTTCATCCCATTGTAACGGTGATCCACCTCATCTTCTATGAATTAACTCCAGCAGTTTCTACTACAATTCCTATGACCATACCTAACGGCTTCTATCCTCTACGGATTTTCCATCATTCGGAATTTCTCCCAACCTTAAACACATCCAATGGTATATGCAGGATTGCATAACCAAAATCTTCCCATAATATTCACAAGAAACATGTCATAACCACCACCTCATCCTTGCTTTCCCATGCTCGGCACCAAGTAACTAACCATCCTTCATACTAACATGTGTTACACCTTTTTTGTAGGTGGACGTTCCTTTGTTCGTGACTACTAACCTCTTGCTCTAACGGTTTCTCTTCAATATCACCCCCACTATCTTCACAACCTCTTGCTCCCTCGAATCATTCTTCCTCCATACTACTTTCCGCTTGTCCCTCCATAATTTTAATTTCCATACCATCTTATATCCCGTCTTCAGCCTATAATTTAGGTGTTTCCTACTTTATTCCTTACATCCTCATCAATGGGGAATATGCCCCTCTCACCGGTGACTCTCTCTTTGTAGGAGAATTCTTCCTAATATAATGCGTTCTCCAACTATCTCTAAATCTCACACCAATGCTCTAGGCGTCTTTCTCAATTACCACTATAGTATGCTCATACCAAACATTAGTCTATCAACGGTATACTACGCTTGCTTCCCTTCGTTTCTTCCCTTGCCATAATCCTTCATAAGGCATTCCATACATATTAGGCTAACTTTTACGCAAAACCCTCTATTCCATCACATCCGTACGCAATCCTTCCAACTTCTCAACTACGTGACTTCTCATTCCTCTTGAAATATGAGATGAATTAGTCAGTCTATCGACTATGACCCAACTCTCGTCGTACTTATTCCTCTGAAAAAGAGATTTTGTTACCCTTTTTATATTACTTTTATCGTTCCTCGATTCGACTCGAATTGAAATCCGGTTTAACGTAAGATTACTTGTTTTTGGTGTCGATATTTTTATATTTTAAACTAAACTATTTAATAATAAAATCTATTTAATTTAAGGAAAACTATCTTAATTTTAACTATCTAAACTATTAATATGAAAATAAAATTTAACTATTTAATAAAACTTAAAAACTTTTAAATGAAATCTAATTTTAAAAGCAAATTTAAATCATAAAATAAAGTCTATTTTTAAAATAAAAGTAAATTTGAAACTAAATTTAAAAACTAATTAATTTAAACTAAAGACTTTTTAAATAAAAACTATTTTAAAAAAAATAAAATGAAGAGTAGTTTAAAATTATAAAAGTAAATAAAATATATTTTTTTTAATCTTTTTTTTTATACAAACTGAATTAGGAAAACTTTTAATAAAACTTTTAATTAAAATTTAAATAAACTTAAACTTTGAATTAAACTAATTTTTAATTTAAAACTGCCCACTATAAAGTTAACTACATTAATTAAGCAAAAGGAAATCAAACACAAAAGAGTTGCTAGAGCAGTGGTTGGGGCGTTTGGCTATTAAACGAGGAGTCCTGGTTCGAGTCCCAGGACAGACACAATTTTTAGCTAATTATTTTGTTTACTTGTAATTTTTGGAACTGAACAATAAAACTAACATACAGACAAGTTGTATCTGTATGTTATAACACCAAATTCAGCAAATACACAAAATGAAACCAAAGCTCACGAGTTTAAGCAGTATAAACTAAAACTAACATACAGACAAGTTGTATCTGTATGTTATAACACCAAATTCAACAAATACACAAAATGAAACCAAAGCTCACGAGTTTAAGCAGTATAAACTAATTAATAACTTGAGACAAAATAATAAGCAAAAAGAATTTAACTACAAATCTCTAATAGATAAAGCAAATAAGAAAGGCTGAAAAGAAAATAAGCTGAAATCCTAATAAGCAAGATAAACTAAACATAAGCTGATTATATAAAAACAATTATAAGACAAATAAGCTATAGAGGTTAAACCGAACAAATCCAACAGTAAGCTAAATCAAATAAGCAGTCACGGCTTAATCAAATAAGTATAAAAGCTGAAAACAAATAAGCTAAAGAGCAAAAACAAATCCAAATTCATAATAAACCCAAACAGTTAACCAACTTAAACAGATAAATATCCTAACATGACCAACTAGCAGGATGAACAAAATTAAACTAAAACAAGCAGACAAAGTAGATCCAAACTATCTATAATTCAAACAAAAATAAAACTAAGCAAATAAATTAAACTGAAAACAAGCTAAGAGCAATTGAAAAGTCGATCTAAACAACCAAAAAGACAATTCTGAAATATACGCTATCTAATAGACAGATTAAGAACCGAACAAAAGAAAAACATAATTAAACACTACTAAACTAAAACAAACATGAATCCAACCAAACAATCAAATGACTAAAACTTAAACAGATTATATTAAACTAAATAATAAAAACTTATAAAAATAAGAAGAGATTTAGAACCCGGTGTCGATTTCCGTTGCGACGAAGGTGAGGCGCTGAGCCACCTTGTGAATAAACCGATTCAAGCTCCACCACCATAATCAACTCGATCTCACCAGAAACCTTACTTGAACCAAATGAAATGCCTCGAACAGATTCTTTTTCTTCTTCTTTTTTTTTCGAATAATAAATCAGTCACTTTAAAATAAGCAGATTCAAAAATGAAAATAAAGCTTTAACAGTAAAATTAAAATAGATGAAAATTAATCAATAAAACTTTTTCATTAATTGATTAAAAATTACAAGACTGGAAATAAAAAGATTACATAAACCCTAATCTAATCCTACTCCTAATTAATTAAATAAAACTGAAAATAATAAAGAAAAAGCTTGATTCAAATTACACAAGTGAAGGGTTTTTATAGGCAAAACCCTTGAAACCCTTCTCCTTAGCTTCATCTTTAAGCAACAAATCCTAGCCCTTCTTTTCTTCATTCTTCTTTCTCTCTCTTGATCAACGGCTGAAAATCAGTCAAGAGACACAGATTACCAGGGTGGATTAAAATGATTGGAGGATTTGTATTGGTGATTTGTATCATCCAATCAAAATAAAGGAGGGATGCCACGTCGGTTGAGGAGATGAGGACCACAGATGGTGGATCTTACGAAAAACTTGGGGATTTAATCCCCAAGTGTGTGAATTATTCATTTAAACAAAAAGCCCCAATTTTTATCTTGGTAATTTTTTGTTTTGATTAGGGTTTTTTGGGTGAAACTTTTGTTCCTGCGTTTGTGATGGAAAAAGATAAGGTGTGGGTTTTTTTTTTCTTTATTGTTTTTATTGAATGAGGGTGAGTGGGGTTAATCACATAGTAAACATCAAAACTGGGAGGTGGGGTAAGAGTAAATATAACACGGTTAATTTTTTGTGAGTGGGGGTACATTCGGGTGTGGGTGAGGTGCACCATAGGAGTGAGTGTTTGGTTAAAAATCGTTTTAATAAACGATTCAAGTGGGGTGAAGTGTGTAGGTTGAGAGTTTGACTGGTTTTATGAACCAAAAAATGTGAACAAGCTAAATTATTTTCCACCGTCCACATTTCATTTTAGCTAAATGGGCTTGGCCCAATAATGTTTAACATTATAAACCGTATGGGCTTTTGGGCCAAAAGTAATTAGATATCTTTCAATATTGGGCTTTTAGGCCCAATACCTAAATGTGGGACCCACTTTGCCCGAATATCTTCAAAAAGATTTAATCCGCTAAAATAAACTCGATCTCGGCTTTCTTGTTCATTTCTTCAAACTTGTGTCGGTTCAGCCGGTTGTTCGTGAATTTGGCACACTTTTGGTCTTTTGACTTTGTCTTCGTCTCTTTTTGGACTTTTCTTCAACATTTGACCGTGAAATCCCGTGTTTTCTCTTCTTTTGATCATTTGTACCTATATAAACACAAAAACACAAAACTACGCGTAATTCCGACTTTTACGATATTAAACACATGATTAGGTCTTGTTTTTCCTTGATTTTAGTGGCAAAATTATAAGTGTTTACACACTTATTAAATCCCCTACACTTGACCATTGCAATGACCCCATGCAATGCATTATTTCAAAGCATATAGTTACATTTTTCTCATTATTAACCCATCTTGGCCTTTATTAAGATATACTACTATTACTACGACGGAAAGATAAAACTTAAAAGGAGACAAAAGTTTTAACAATTTATTTAACAATTATTCGATGGAAGAAACTCGTAAAGAAATCTAAGACTTAGATTAGGGCTTTGGTGTCATGAATATTAATCACCCTCAAGTTTCACGTTCCCCAAACCAAGCTCAAAAACGAGATCATTGTTATTACAAGTTAGCACAACTAACACTTGCTCATGTGGTTTAGTTAATCACTTAGACCCCCTTATTCCTACGGTGTATCTCTTGTATTTTATTTTTTTCTTGAATGATCACGAGGATGCATTTTTGACTTATTTCGATAATTTATTAAGGCCGAAAATAAAGTGGGACTATTTAATCAATAGTTAGCTAAAGGACAAAATCTTTTAAAACTGCTTCTCGAAACCTCAAAAAGTTCATATCTTGGCATAACTCGTTTCACGATTTGAGACCTTTCTCGGACCGATATTTGGCTTGTACTTCAAACTTCAAATCTTGAGAGACGATCTTGAAATTATGGTCTTCTCTTCATTTTGGTATACATCTTCATAAGGAGTGAAATATGCTTCAAACGTTGACCACGACTTCTTCATTTATCCTCTTCTTTATTTAGGATTTTGATATACAACGATCCGCCTCCTTTTCGGACTTGGATCTATTTATCCTCATACCTTGTTAGGGTCTTTTCGGATAGACTTCTCCATGATCTTTAGGGGAGTAATTGCTTCTCGTCGTGTGTCTTGATCCATCATATTGATTTAGATTAATGATCTTCACGTCATCTTTGGATCTTTAGCAAAAAAAGTGAATCCTCATGCCTTGTTAGGGCCTTTTTGGACTCGGGTATCCTCATGCCTTGTTAGGGCCTTTTTGGATAAGCCAATCTTCGCGTCCCGCTTCAATAAGTTATGCCTTGGCTATGAACTCTAATTAATACCGAGCAACTTTTAAACGATCTTGTGCTAGAAGCTAAGTAACTTTTCAAATCGTACAACCTTATTTATTGAATTTATTTTTATTAACAAGTGATGGGAGAAAAAGCTCATAACTAACTCACATAAGTTAATGAAAGAATACCGAACTTATAATTAACTCTATCATCTCTCGTTCTCCACAATTTAAAATCTCAAGGAATGAGACTCGTGGATGCTTAGCCTAATAAACCAATTAAGGTCCATATGGTTAAGGATACTAGCTAGAGTAAACTTTAGATAAGTAAACTCGGGTTGAGTCAAAATATTCACGACGGGCCTAATATATCAAAGACATCTAAACTTGTAAAAACCATTTTATTCATTTATTTATTTTATTCTTGAAAATAGAAAATACAAATATGATGCAAAGAAAATAAAATAAAATAAAAATACTACAAGGCCAAAATAGATCAAAAATTTGAAAAACGTTAAAATTTTAAAAATTTTCCGGTTAAAATAGGGTCAAATTCATGGAAAAGGCCACTAAAATTTCGATAGAAATCCCCCCTACACTTAATATAAACATTGTCCTCAATGTTTAAGCATGTGGGAGAATAAACTCCCCTACACTTAGGACATTGAGTACGTTGTTTAAAATCGAGCTAAGGAAAGGACAACTAAAGTGATTACATTTATTCGTTTTATTTATATACAAGATAGAATCACAATAGCAAAAACTTATCGAAGGAACCGGGTACACGGGTAACACGGGTCTCGTCAAAAGTACCAAAAGTGGATCATCAAAGCACATGTACCTACACAATCACAACACACAAAACAAACAACCTACACGGCTCCCCCCTACACTTATTGTAGAAAATAGATAAAAGATAGATAATCGGGTTGCCTTCCGAGAAGCGCTTGTTTTTGTTAACCGAGTCACGAGCCTGACTCGACCCCGAATTAAATGGTCCATGGGGAAGCCTCGAATGTTATACCGGGATCAAAAATCTTATCCTCGGTCCCAGAGGAACATAATAAATGAGAGGCAGGAGGATAAGTCATAAATGGTAAAAAGGTCCTCTCAACATACAAAAAGTATGTGAGGTCGTGATCCACGGGAGGTGGGGTGGGTAAAGGAGACAAATTGTCATCCCCCAAAGACATAGGATGGTTACTATTCGGTAAAGCCGTAAAGGTATCAATCAAAGAATGGTCAATGTCACCTCCCGGGTCAAAGCATTCATCCTCATGAACGTGAATCTCTTCGATTTATTCATCATAGATAGGCTCGTCAAACAAAGGTTTGTCGTCCCCCTCATTGAGGATTTTAGAAATTCTCTCGAAGAGATCACGATCAAGTACGAAACCATCATTCATTTGTGAGATTTGTTGATAAGTTAAATCCTCACGAATGTGGTGAACGTAATTCTCATTAGAGGAGTGTTGATTAGGTAACTCCTCGAGAATTGGATAAGAATCGATGGTAGAATCAAAAGTAATTGGCGAAGAGGCAAATGTGAATTTGTCAACATCCGAGTTCTCAAAATCAATATCAATATCAAGTTTTAAAACACCATTTGCCTTCTCATCAATACCATGATCACAATTAAGCTCATGCGAGAAATCCAATAACACGGGATCATAAAAAGCATCCTCGTGATGGAATTTCTCGATACTTGGGGTATAAAAGTCATCACTAAGGAGTAAAGAATCCGATAAATCATTATCATGGTTTTCAAAAGTCGGTCTTGGTAAAATAGGCGAATCATCCTCATCCGATCCCGAGGAATAATTAAAAATGTAATAGGAATCACAAGATAACTCATCCCTATCTACAAACTCCTTAGGTGTAGGACAACTTATGGGTTCTTCTTCTATGCACTCATACTCCTCAAAAATTGGTTTCTCAAAACATGTCTCGCTAAGAGGATTTGAAGAAAGCATAAAGTCATTTGAAAGGGTAGGTGAAGGAGGCATAAAAGAAATGGGGTCATCAACGGGTAATGAAGGCTCAAGAATAATCTCGGGAATTTACTCAATAGGTGAGGAAAGAGGAGAGCTAATAGTATCCGTGGGTGTCAACACCGGAGGGTGAGTAAAACTCATGATAATCTCCGGGCCTTGTCTCTCCTTTATTGGCGGAGAGATGGAAGGATCCACAGTGGGAACATCACTACTAGTAGTGGTGTTAGCCTCAATATCATCACTCAAAGACGGCTCAATATCAAATTGATCTTGATAGGTTTCTAAAATGAGCATGAATTTCCTATCGGTGGACTCTTGCATTTGTCTAGTAGATTCTAGCATTTCTTCCATGATTTTCTCATGTTCGGTCAATTTTTGTAGAATCAAGTCCATTTGAGGGTTGTGCATGTCCATTTGATTAAAGTTTTGAAAATTGCCGTTATGTGGAAAATCTTCATTATTTGAAAACCCTTGATTTTGAAATTGCCCATAAAACCGTTGATCATATTGTGGTGGGTCACTAGTCGTAGGAAAACTAGGGGAGCCAAAATAAGTATTAGTATCATAACACATACTTTCCTCACTATAATAAACCTCCTCATAAGTTTTGTCACAATTAAAATAAGTATGAGGCCCACCACAAGTCGAACACTCCTCGGACATAATCTTATAACTCTCTTCTTGTAAGATTTCCCAAATCGGACGATTATCCATGGTAGTGCCGAAAGAAATCAAAATAACAATAATTATTATGCTACGTAATATATTATAATAAAAGAAAAATCTTTTTGTATTTTTTTAGAAAAATATATATATAAGAAAAATCGAAAGAAATCGAACTAAAAATTAACACTACTACGTAATATTTTTGGTGTAATACTTTTAGGAAAAAGTATTACGTTTTGATTTTTTAATTTTTTTTGGTGCAATTCTTAGGGAAGAAATTGCTTTTGTGATTTTTATTTTTTTTTTGTATTTTTATATTTTTGATTTTTTTGTATTTTTGATTTTTTGTGCAAGAAAATTAACGTTCAAGAAGAACTGATCCCAAAATCCAAACGTCTTCACGAAAAATCGTCAATCGTACGAGCGAAGCGGCAGCGGCGCCATTTTGAAAAAGAGATTTTGTTACCCTTTTTATATTACTTTTATCGTTCCTCGATTCGACTCGAATTGAAATCCGGTTTAACGTAAGATTACTTGTTTTTGGTGTCGATATTTTTATATTTTAAACTAAACTATTTAATAATAAAATCTATTTAATTTAAGGAAAACTATCTTAATTTTAACTATCTAAACTATTAATATGAAAATAAAATTTAACTATTTAATAAAACTTAAAAACTTTTAAATGAAATCTAATTTTAAAAGCAAATTTAAATCATAAAATGAAGTCTATTTTTAAAATAAAAGTAAATTTGAAACCAAAAGACTTTTTAAATAAAAACTATTTTTAAAAAATAAAATGAAGAGTAATTTAAAATTATAAAAGTAAATAAAATATATTAGGAATTTATCTTTTTTTTATACAAACTGAATTAGGAAAACTTTTAATAAAACTTTTAATTAAAATTTAAATAAACTTCAACTTTGAATTAAACTAATTTTTAATTTAAAACTGCCCACTATAAAGTTAACTACATTAATTAAGCAAAAGGAAATCAAACACAAAAGAGTTGCTAGAGCAGTGGTTGGGGCGTTTGGCTATTAAACGAGGAGTCCTGGGTTCGAGTCCCAGGACACACACAATTTTTCGCTAATTATTTTGTTTACTTGTAATTTTTGGAACTGAACAATAAAACTAACATACAGACAAGTTGTATCTGTATGTTATAACACCAAATTCAGCAAATACACAAAATGAAACCAAAGCTCACGAGTTTAAGCAGTATAAACTAAAAGTAACATACAGACAAGTTGTATCTGTATGTTATAACACCAAATTCAGCAAATACACAAAATGAAACCAAAGCTCACGAGTTTAAGCAGTATAAACTAATTAATAACTTGAGACAAAATAATAAGCAAAAAGAATTTAACTACAAATCTCTAATAGATAAAGCAAATAAGAAAGGCTGAAAAGAAAATAAGCTTAAATCCTAATAAGCAAGATAAACTAAACATAAGCTGATTATATAAAAACAGTTATAAGACAAATAAGCTATAGAGGTTAAACCGAACAAATCCAACAGTAAGCTAAATCAAATAAGCAGTCACGGCTTAAACAAATAAGTATAAAAGCTGAAAACAAATAAGTTAAAGAGCAAAAACAAATCCAAATTCATAATAAACCCAAACAGTTAACCAACTTAAACAGATAAATATCCTAACATGACCAACTAGCAGGATGAACAAAATTAAACTAAAACAAGCAGACAAAGTAGATCCGAACTATCTATAATTCAAACAAAAATAAAACTAAGCAAATAAATTAAAATGAAAACAAGCTAAGAGCAATTGAAAAGCCGATCTAAACAACCGAAAAGACAATTCTGAAATATACGCTATCTAATAGACAGATTAAGAACCGAACAAAAGAAAAACAGAATTAAACACTACTAAACTAAAACAAACATGAATCTAACCAAACAATCAAATGACTAAAACTTAAAAAGATTATATTAAACTAAATAATAAAAACTTATAAAAATAAGAAGAGATTTAGAACCCGACGTCGATTTCCGTTGCGACGAAGGTGAGGCGCTGAGCCACCTTGTGAATAAACCGACTCAAGCTCCACCACCATAATCAACTAGATCTCACCAGAAAGCTTACTTGAACCAAATGAAATGCCTCGAACAGATTCTTTTTCTTCTTTTTTTTTCGAATAATAAATCAGTCACTTTAAAATAAGCAGATTCAAAAATGAAAATAAAGCTTTAACAGTAAAATTAAAATAGACGAAAATTAATCAATAAAACTTTTTCATTAATTGATTAAAATTTACAAGACTGGAAATAAAAAGATTACATAAACCCTAATCTAATCCTACTCCTAATTAATTAAATAAAACTGAAAATAATAAAGAAAAAGCTTGATTCAAATTACACAAGTGAAGGGTTTTTATAGGCAAAACCCTTGAAACCCTTCTCCTTAGCTTCATCTTTAAGCAACAAATCTTAGCCCTTCTTTTCTTCATTCTTCTTTCTCTCTCTTGATCATCGGCTGAAAATCAGTCAAGAGACACAGATTGCCAGGGTGGATTAAAATGATTGGAGGATTTGTATTGGTGATTTGTATCATCCAATCAAAATAAAGGAGGGATGCCACGTTGGTTGAGGATATGAGGACCACAGATGGTGGATCTTGCGAAAAACTTAGGGATTTAATCCCCAAGTGTGTGAATTATTCATTTAAACAAAAAGCCCCAATTTTTATCTTGGTAATTTTTTTGTTTTGATTAGGGTTTTTTGGGTGAAACTTTTGTTCCTGCGTTTGTGATGGAAAAAGATGAGGTGTGGGTTTTTTTTTTCTTTATTGCTTTTATTGAATGAGGGTGAGTGGGGTTAATCACATAGTAAACATCAAAACTAGGAGGTGGGGTAAGAGTAAATATAACACGGTTTATTTATTTGTGAGTGGGGGTACATTCGGGTGTGGGTGAGGTGCACCATAGGAGTGAGTGTTTGGTTAAAAATCGTTTTAATAAACGATTCAAGTGGGGTGAAGTGTGTAGGTTGAGAGTTTGACTGGTTTTATGAACCAAAAAATGTGAACAAGCTAAGTTATTTTCCACCGTCCACATTTCATTTTAGCTAAATTGGCTTGGCCCAATAATGTTTAACATTATAAACCGTATGGGCTTTTGGGCAAAAAGTAATTAGATATCTTTCAATATTGGGCTTTTAGGCCCAATACCTAAATGTGGGACCCACTTTGCCCGAATATCTTCAAAAAGATTTAATCCGCTAAAATAAACTCGATCTCGGCTTTCTTGTTCATTTCTTCAAACTTGTGTCGGTTCAGCCGGTTGTTCGTGAATTTGGCACACTTTTGGTCTTTTGACTTTGTCTTCGTCTCTTTTTGGACTTTTCTTCAACATTTCACCGTGAAATCCCGTGTTTTCTCTTCTTTTGATCATTTGTACCTATTTAAACACAAAAACACAAAACCACGCGTAATTCCGACTTTTACGACATTAAACACATGATTAGGTCTTGTTTTTCCTTGATTTTAGTGGCAAAATGATAAGTGTTTACACACTTATTATCCTCCACCCCATTATGTATCCCTTTCACCAACTTCGTCCTTACATCGCCCTTTCTAAGCTACTCCTATCTATGTAGGAAGTATAGTCTACGTCCCTTTTCTCCATATGATTGTCCAAGCCACGCAACATACATGTTGACGCATTCTCTGCTTTAGACAACTCAACTCATGCAACCTACATCCTTCATCCAAACCACCCTAATACGTCATCCATATGGTTCAAGTTCGTCTCAGCTTCACTTCATTCTTCTTATTCCATGTCTCATCAACCATGCTTGCCTTTCCCAGATGGTACTTGGCCTTGAAATTTTCTTTCATCACTTAACTCCACCCATCACCTTTTCCAAATGTTCAATCAAGATGATTAAATATGTGTTGGAGACGTTGATTATCTGTATAGATCATTCTCTATGTCTAGTACCCCAAATGCCTCTATCATTCTAGGCAGATATAACAGTCCAACTCCACTGACTAAGTCTTACCTAGTTCTTCCAAATCTTCAGTTCCTGTATCGTATAAGCAATCGCCTTTCTTTGTCATTCTCGTACACCTCCAAATCCTTGCTCCACGTATCGTCATGCTTCGCGAATTCATCCAGTCCTTCTGACAATGCCAATACCGGAACATTATCCAATCACCTCTGCAGCTTCTAAAACGCTTCCTCATCCCTCTTTACTTCTCCCCTTGCTGGTTCCATGATATACCATCATCTCTAACTACTCATCCTGGTCAACTTAATCCTAAAACTCACACTTGAAAATCTAACGTATAATTCCCTTTCCTAACAACTCCAAAACCAACTCATAATTCGCCTCACTCTCCTTTTTAGACTTTGAGTAGATCAAGATGTCGTCGATACTCCCGATGACAACTCGTTTATATACGTTCATGCACACTCGATTCATTGACTCCATGAAAACCGCTAGTGCTCTGGCGAAGCTAAATCATAACCGTAACCCAAAGCATTCATACAACATCCTTAGCAGTTTTCAACTACGTCCTAGTTGCACCCTCTCTTGGTGGCAATACGAATAAATTCCTACCTCGTTTTACTCGCAAAATTCTACACGAATTCTAAAAGACCAATACTTTCTCTTATCAAACTATTCAACCGATTTCCACATCTAATCTACTACTAAGCAACTCAACTTTTATCTTGCATTCCTTGCAGTTTCTAACAACTCCTGTTTTTAAATCATTCCATCAACAATTGCCTTGGAAAGGCACTAACTACAACTCCTCTCACTTCTCCTACTTGCTCTATTCATGGTTCTACCTCAAAGTAATAGGCAAACCTACTAAATCTCAGGAAATTTTCAGAAAACTTACATGCCTTACGAACAATTATAAATACCTTTGAGGTATTATATCCCCTTCCAACACTCTCTATGGCGCGTTACTTGTGCCAGTATCCATACATTATACAAATCTCTATTCATCTCCCTTGGCACACCTAATAGACCTCATGACCACATTAGTTCGTCTACGAACTTCTAACTCTTTCCTCCCCACTAAGGGCATTCCGACCATTCTCTCATGGTCACCTACTTAATCGTGTAGGCGCGACCAAGTATTTCATATGACTACCTCAACGCTCCCAATCAATACGCAACCAAAACTATATCCTGAATCCACTAGATACGATCGACGAATCAAACCAACAGATATCTAACAACATTTCACGTGCACGAGTTAAAACAGACCAAAACCACGAAAACACAAAAGGAAAACTCAAACAGGTACCAATTCAAATGACTCATGACAAAGAAAAATGATCCAAGAAACACTTAATGGCAACCAAAACATCTTACGCCCCGCGACATATTATTTAATCCATTCACAAGATCGACTTTTCCAAAAGAATATTTTTTTTTCTTTACCTCCCCACATCTATGTGACTCAAACAACCCTCTTGACGAACTCAAAACTCAACTCAAAGAATAGGTATCCCGTGCATCCCAAATCATAAAAATAAACTACTATTCAAACCTCAACCTTTAACCCGACACTTGTACAATAATTTCGACCAGGATACTGATCTCCCAAGACTATACATTCTGAATATTTGAAAAGTACGTTCCGAGTACATAATTTTAGGCTTTTGAATCACCCAAAAAGCTTTAAAAACGAACAAGTTACGACCAAAACAATTTTATACTAGTTGTTTTAAAAACTAAAGAATAAACTTAGTGATTAATGCAATCCTTTTAAATGAACGAAATAATTGTATGTGAAATTTTCATGAACTCAATTTAACCTTGTATAAATAATTATAAATGACGTAAATCGGTTAAACTCGATTATATAAACTATGTAAGTAGAAAGAAACTTTATTTCGCTTTATTTAAAAAAAATCTTTTAGAATTTTGAAATAAATAATTGTTGATTAAGAATTCTTATGTACATCTTGTTTCAAACACGATTCCAACACCTTACCCTTATGTTACCGTATACAACCAACTATCCAACCCTATAGTAGATTTCCAAGTCTATTCAATATATACCGACAAAAAGGAATGTAAGACTCAACACAAAAGATTTCATTATCCCAAAAGAAATCTCAATTTATTTCAATATACTTAACATCAAGGACACCATTTTAAAACGGACACGTGAAATAGGAAACTCGAAGAATATGCCACAGCGGAGGTTAAATATCTAAAAAGAAGCGAGCTAGCCACCCTCCTAAGGATACAATCGATAGTTGTAGGGGATCATACATATATAGGCATATAGGGATACATATACTTAAATCCGTCTAACATCTACTATACAAGCATGTATTAACCCTCTTTCATGCAATCATACTTAGGAATCCATTGGAGTTATGGTACTTGTATAACTATGTTGGCCACCATACTTATACAATTACACTTTCCCCAATGCACTCCCTCCTATGATGACACTTATAAGAATTAATACAATACATAACACATATATCCATCTACTCACATAAGCTCATAACCACATAACCAAAAAAAATCCAAAACTCCATCCATTAAAATAACATAGTCAAACTCTTGAAATACATAAATCCATAGTCTAGCTAAAACAGCATAGACTAAATCCAAAACGAAAACATAATCAGTTATAAGTCATGTCGCCCATAAGAGTGGAAACAGCTTAAAATCCTTCATATCCACCTACTCCTAATAACTCGAACCACCACATGATTCTTAGGGAACATGACTTAAACATCAAAAGAAAAATATTATACCTCAGGTACATAAAATAACCCAACAAAAGATAGAAACTACCATGTACCAAATTATGTACTATAATGTACAATTTATGCAAAATACGACAATGACTAGCATGCATGATTATGGTTCAACTAGCACTAGTCACACCCCGAAAAGAAAATAGCATGTGGCTAAGTATGAACTACTATGGTTCAACCCATACTAGTCAAAACTTAACCAAAATCGCAAGTAAAAACCAATAGCATCCAGAAAACTTTAATTAATATAAAATGCACACATACTCCTATGACGCCTATATGCAGGGACCCTTAAGCTATAGACTAGGTTACTAGACTAGGCAACCTAATTCTCTATAACCATTGGCTCTGATACCATTCTGTCACGCCCCAACATGGCGGAATATGGGGCGCGACGTATGGATATCATCGCAACAATAGCGTGTCCATAGAGAAAACTATATGAAATAGAAATGTCATAAAAGGTGACACAAATGTCATGAAAATATCTCATCAATGCAGGAGTCTAGGTAAGTAGGTAACAGTCCTACCTCTTACCCAAAACAAACAAATAACACAAACAAATCAACATATAGGTTCATAGTATCACATATTGAAACAAAAAGAAAAATAAACTAAGAAGGAACGGGGATCTCCTTCTAAATGCATTCCTACGCGACTCCAATCCTAGCCACATATGTTCTCACGCTTAACCACATTATCACCTGAAAGAGACACTAAACACGTCAACATAATGTTAGTGAGAGTCATAGGTTTAGACTCCAACCGAAAATAAATTATAATAAGCTATGAACAACCATAAACCACTAAACATATGGACAATGTGCTACAAGTATGCATTAACAACTAACATTCAAGATCAATCATTTCAAACCAAATCCAAGGCTCCCAGCCTTACCAAATACCATGGTACCATAGGCGCCCATACACCTATGTACCAATCCCAAGGCCCTGCCTTGTCATTAATTTCCTTGGTCCCATAGATGCTCACACATCTATGTACCTCCCCAAGGCCCCACCTTGTCAACATCCCCTTGGTCCCATAGATGCTTACACATCTATGTACCTCCCTAAGGCCCCTCCTTGTCAACATCCCCTTGGTACCAAGTCAAACCACAATAACTGAGACGGTACGTGTCCCCCGATCCAAATCATAAACACAATCAAGAATCACATAGCAGTTAATCACATAAGTGCACACACAAGTCCATCACAAACAATAAAAACATTCACAGCATTAGTTACAAATCCATACAGTGTCTCTTCCATCCCATCTGGAAGTGAAAATCATTAAAAGATATGGGACTATGAAACTCACTTGATTGAGCTTCTCCAAAAATCCGCGCACTAGCAAAAAGCTAACAAACAAAAGCACACAATCAAAACATGAACCAAACACTAAGATGGCTCATCAACCCATGATGGACATCTAACCTTCTCCCATATATATACCTCATTTATATGCTCTAAGAATCTCATTACACCCCTCTATAAAGCCCTTAACTTAGTTTACTTCATAACCCGTCTCGTTAACATTTTACCCAAAACAGTCCCGGCTTTTAGGTCTCCAAACTATAAGCCAAACGCCCATCTAACCATACCCATAACCTCTGTAAAGGAAACCCTATGCCCTTACATATGTTAGCTAACACCTCCCTTTTGCCCCAACCTTAAAGCTACTTTTAAGGCCCCGATATATATATATATATATATATATATATATATATATATATATATATATATATATATATATATATATATATATATATATATATATATATATATATATATATATATATATATATATATATATACTTTTGTCTATCCGGATTTTACTGATTTTGAACATACAAAAAGTTTGTTATGATTAGGGGGTCTTACCCTAACCCATCTTCTTAGCCCCACCCCTGGTCTCTTATTTAATATATAAACCAACTTCCATACCCATTAGAGGGCTCAAGTGTACTCCTAAGTACCCCAATCACCCTAAAACATTAATTGA
The DNA here is from genome assembly GCA_025667525.1 of Glebionis coronaria. Taxonomy (NCBI): domain Eukaryota; kingdom Viridiplantae; phylum Streptophyta; class Magnoliopsida; order Asterales; family Asteraceae; genus Glebionis; species Glebionis coronaria. The sequence continues at coordinate 362,154 of JANFOE010001051.1, read as the reverse complement.
AAACCCGCTGATTTCAAAATTGTTTTGACCTCCGACTGTTGTAACCTGTTTTTGACCCACTTCCCGACCTCTAATTTAGTTCTCGTTTCTTGCATTTGAAAGCCAACTCAATTAACTTTCCAGGGATACTTGGATCGCAAAAAAGAGTTTGTAGAACTCTATATATGGTCAAAACAATTGACCTAAAATTCTGCCCAGTTTTTAAAAAATCCTAATTAAACCCTAATTACCATCACTAATCTTCAAAATAACCAAAGTAATCAATTCATATGAACCCTAAACTCACTAATCTCAGAAAACTCACAAACCCTAATCCATCATATGATCAATTACATGATTAGATTGATTAAAATCATTAATAGACCAGGGTTTTGAAGGTTTTACCTTAGAAATCAATGGAAGATCTTTATTTTTGAAACCCTAATTGGCCACCATTGTTGAATTTAGGCTAGGAGCTGTTATGGAGCTTAAAAATCTGATTATTTTGGTTATGGATTGGGTTTGGTTAAGTCCTAAAGGCCCCCTAATCCCATTACAAGTCAATTGGGCCTGTTTTTAGGGTTTTCCTTCTTTCTTTCTTTTTATTCGGCCCTCACCGACCCATATATATATATATATATATTTTTATTTTATTTTTTATTACTTATTATTATGTTATTAACAATACTTTAATTTACCTTAATTTATTTCAGCTCCTAAAACCTCCGAAACCTTAAAACCGTATAACTAGTCAATTTTACGTGTATACCGAAAAAAACCTAAAATATACAATTATAAAAAAAAATCTTAAATTTTGAAATAAACTTTATAACAAAGTCCTAAATGACCTAAAACCATCCCGAAAAATACTCACATAACTAAACACCTTACCCGAGACCTCTAAATGCTAAACCCCAAATCCTAAAAAAAATACAATTTACTATAATACATATATGTATACGTAAACACCAAAATAACACCATTTCATTTCATAATCACTAATTGTGAGCTCATGAACATGAAATAACCATTCCACGATTTACTTATGAGTACTTTATACCCATATACAATATCCACACCAACCTCGTTCACGCAAAATAAACATGTAAACACGCTAATCATATAGTCACACATAAATTAACCTAAAAATAAGACCAAGTGACGAATCTTAATAAGTGTGAAAACACTTATCCTTTTACCACTTATTTCCAATAATAACAAGACCAAAACGTGTGATTTATGTCGTAAAAGTCGGAATTATGCGTGGTTTGTGTTTTTATTGTGTTTTAGGACCTAAATATGAAAAAGGAAGAAAACACGGGCTTTCACGGGCTTTTACTGAAGAAAACGGGAAAAGACGAAGTCAAAAGATCAAGAGTGCTTAAAGAACGGATGTCCAAGACCTATTCTGGGGATTTATCGAAGAACAAGTCTAAAGACGGAAGTTTAATGAAGTCGAAGAACTTAAGTCTAATAGAAGAAGAAAATTAAAAGACAAGTTCAAATCCCGAGACTACAAAGACGAAGAATTAAAATCGAGTCGAGAAGAAAAAGAAAGAAGAAAGCACCACACATGCCTCCCACTTCCCTATAAATACCCTCCTAATCACATTAGGAGGGGGTTAGCTAATTTTTATTTCTTTAGTTTTCTTTCTAGTTTTTAGAGAGAGAAAGTCTTAAACTTTCTCTCACTAGTTCATCTTTTTCTTTTAATCTTTCAAGATTAAATACTTTTGTATTGCTTATTTCATTAATCAAAGTTCTATTTTAAGCTTTTGATTCTTATTCTCATTCTACACTTCTTGATTCATTCACCTTTGATCCGATTTACATACTTCATGTTTATGATTTGATGTTTCCGTGATTAAAGGATTGCTCTTTTTAGTTTTACACACAAGCTCCTTCGTCTAAACCATAAGCTCGTAATGCTTATTGGCTTATGCGATTCTTAGCTTATTGAGTTTCGGATTTCTTCAAGGTTTTTAATGGTTTAAAGTTCATTTCATAAAGTTCTTAGTTTTAAGTTTTGAAAAGTCATCGAATTTGAGCTTTTTGGGGTCGTTTAAGTTTCGCTTAGAATTGCTTATTGCACTTGCTTTTCGAGATTCACTCTTGCCACGAATTTCGGAATCAGTTACATCCCATCGCAATCTTAGGGTTTTGACACACATTCCGACGGTTACTCCACATTGCGATAGCTTTGGTTTTTGATCGCAATAACCCATTAGGGTTTTACTTTGCGATCGGTTGGTTAATTCCCTTATTCCGATCTGGGTTGCGATCGCTTATTGCGATCGCATATTCCGACGGGTCTTAAGGCCTTGGTCAAGACGAAGTGCTGCCCATTTTTCGATAGCATCATTCCGATAGATATACATTGCGACAGTTGTACCTTACATCATTCCGATCTGAATCATCGCGATAGTGGCTTTCCGATAGATGATCATTGCGATAGAATTGATCTTGACTATTCCGATGGTTAATGTTAGCTATATTCCGATGGTTGCAATTTTGGTATATTCCGATGGACATGAATTGCCTTATTCCGATTGATTAAGTTTTTAAGTTTTTAAGTTCTTCAAGGTTTTAAGTTTCAAGTATTTTCTTAATTAACTTTAGTTTAATTTTGTCAAAGCTTTAATTTACTCAACGACAATTTAATTGCTTGCTAGTAGTTTAGAACAAATCAACCAAACCTTTGATTCACCAAAAGACGATTGAGTCGCACTTAAGACCGGTTTTCAATTCGAAAAGATTCGGAACTATAACGAACTTGAACTTTGATACTTTGGTTGCAAAGCCATGTATTAAATGGCGCCGCTGCCGGCTCTTTTCGTTAAGATAAACGGTTTCTAGTGAGAGACGCATTGAATTTTGGGATCCGTTCTTTGAACGTTATTTTCCTCGCATCAAAAATTTTCAAAAATCCATAAAAATTATAAAACTTTTCACAAATACAAAAACATTAAAAAAACCTATAAAAACCAAAAATATTATATAGATATTCTCTTTGTGTATATTTTTCTTCTGCAGGTGCATGCGTACTAGATCTACAAACTATTCTGAGCCCGAGAATCGTGAAGATTTAGATATGGCTGGTGTTAACAACAACAATAATCACCCACCTCAAAATAATTTGAATAACAACCACAACAATAACAACAACAACAATGTCCTTCTACCTGATTTACGAACCATGGAGGAATTGTGCCAACCCACCATGAATGGACGCGGAGGCCCGATTGCGCCAATGCACGTCACGGCTCAGGAGTTTTCGTTGAAGCATCACATGATCCAGCAAGTGCAAACGAACCCGTTTCGTGGAATTCCGGATGATGATGCCAACAAACACCTCGACAAATTCATTACCATTACCCAAAGCATGAAGTGCCCCGGTGTTTCTATGGATGACCTTCGCCTCCAACTTTTTCCACACTCGCTTTCTCACCATGCTGAAAAATGGTTTGACCGTCTTCCTAAGAATTCTATTCATACATGGAACGACATGATTCAACGCTTTTTGTCGCGCTACTTTCCCCCATCCATGGTCACTAGCCTTCGTAACCAAATCAGTGGATTTATGCAAGAGAATGATGAATCGCTTTTCGATGCTTGGGAACGTTACAATGATTTGATCGACCGCTGTCCTAATCACAATATGCTCCCCGTCACTCTCATTGACACCTTCTACAATGGTCTCACTTTTCGTGATCGTGACACGATCAATGCCGCCGCCGGTGGTACTTTTATGAAAAGGAGACCGGAGGAGTGTCGAGAGTTGATTGAAAACATGACTACTCACCACAACAATTGGGATTCTTCCGCATCCTCAAGATCTAATCAGAGAGTCAATGTTTCATCTACTTCTTCCACCACCAACTCGTCTGTTTTGGAACGTGCTCTTCTTGATATCAACAAAAGTCTCCAAATTTTGACCTCTAACCAAACTCAACAAGCTAAAGCCGTTGCTCTTTCTTGTGACACATGTGGTGGTCCTCATTCCTACAATGAGTGTCCTTCTACTCACGGCAATTATTATGAAGACGTTAACGCAGCGTATGGTACTTATTCCACGGGAGGCTATCAAGCTCGCCCTCAAGGAGACCGTAACTTGCTAAGTTATCGCTCCAACAATTATCTTGCTCCTCCCGGTTTCCCTCCTGCAAACCACAACCAACAACAAAGTTACAACCGAAACAACCAATCCCAACCTCGTGCTCAAAATCAATATCAATCCCAAAGAAACCCATACCCAACTCAAGGAAATTCTCAAGCTCCACCTCTCAATCAACCGATGGCCGTAAGTCAAGACGTCGAGACGTTCATGAAGACTAATCGTGAGATGGTGACGAATCTTCAGAGCCAATTTGTCAACTTGAAGAATGACATGGTGAAACAAGGGAGTGATATTAGAGCCGAGCTAAGGAATGATATGGCCAAACACAGCAATGATATTAATGCCAACATGCAAAACTCTTTCAACAATCAAGCTCTTCACCTTCGTGATATGATTGGTTCGCTCATCCAAAGTAATCAATCCTCTTCTTCGGGTACTCTTCCGAGTAATACCGTTGCGAATCCAAGAGGGGAGATGAAAGCAATCACCACTCGTAGTGGAAAAGGTTATATGGAACCCGAGCTTCCTACACCTCCACCGGTGATTGTGAACAAGGAAAAAGAGCAACTTTCTTCACCTCCTTTACCATCTATCCCCATTTCCCCACCACCCATGGTTGTGAGTGATCCTATTCCTTTAAAGCCTTCTTCTTCATCCAATATACCCTATCCTTCAAGGTTGAGGAAAGAGAAGCAAAAGAGCAAGGATGATATTCAGGTTTCGAACTTCCTTAAAATGTTCAAACAATTGAATTTTAACATCTCCTTTGCCGAGGCTCTCGCTCACATGCCCAAATACGCTAAGATGTTTAAAGATCTTTTAAGTGATAAGGAGAAGCTTCTTGACATTGCTCAGACCCACCTTAATGAGAATTGCTCCGCAGTGCTCTTAAGGAAATTGCCCACCAAACTTGGTGATCCGGGTCGCTTCTTGATTCCTTGCAACTTCCCGGGAGTAGAGAATTGCATGGCCCTAGCCGATCTAGGTGCCAGTATAAACTTAATGCCTTTAAGTGTTTGGAAGCAATTATCTCTCCCCGAGCTAGTCCCTACCAAAATGACTTTGGAATTAGCTAACCGTACGGTTGCGTATCCAGTGGGGATAGCCGAAGATGTCTTTGTTGGCGTTGATAAATTCACCTTCCCGGCAGATTTTGTTGTCGTTGATTACGAAATGGATCCCCGTGTTCCATTAATCGTTGGACGTCCATTTCTGAGGACCGGTCGCACTCTTATTGATGTAGCCGCAGGCGAAATAATCATGAGAGTTGGTGACGATCAAATTGTCTTCAACATGGGTAAGATTTCTAAGCAGCCTTATTCATATGAGAGTGTTAATGCTATTGATGTTCTCGATGAGGCTTGTGAAGAACATTTTCATGATGCTTGCAAAAGTACTCTTTCCTCTCTACCCAATGTTGCGACCGTTGCCTCAATTGCTCCAGCATTGACTCCTTTCGGAGAAAGTGACTTGGATGACTTCGAAGCTAGCTTGGGTCCTCTCGATATTAAGTATGATAATTTGTCCACAAATTGGGATGAAGACATTAGTACTATTGAGAGACTTCTCAATGAGGACCCGTTGTCTCCTCCTGCTCCTAAAGAGGTGACTAATGATGATCCATCGTTAGTTCCACCATCTACTGAGGATCCTCCTACTCTCGCGCTTAAGGACCTACCGCCTCATCTTGAGTACGTTTTTCTGGAAGACGACGAGAAGCTACCGGTCATCATCGCTAAGGATCTGACGGAAGACGAAAAAGCAAGACTTGTCGCTGTGTTGAAGAAGCATAAACGCGCTATCGCTTGGAAAATCTCGGACATCCGTGGAATTGATCCTCATTTCTGCACACATAAAATTCTCATGGAGGACGACTTTAAGCCCACAATTCAAAGTCAACGAAGGGTGAATCCTAAAATACATGAAGTCATCAAAAAAGAGGTTATCAAACTTCTTGATGCGGGTATGATTTACCCTATTTCGGATTCACCGTGGGTTAGTCCAGTCCATTGTGTGCCTAAGAAAGGCGGAATCACCGTTGTGCCCAATGCAAACAACGAGTTAATTCCTACCCGTCTCGTTACTGGGTGGAGAGTTTGTATAGACTACCGCAAACTCAATGATGCCACGAGAAAGGATCATTTCCCTCTACCTTTCATGGACCAAATGCTTGAACGTCTAGCTGGTAATGAATATTACTGCTTTCTGGATGGTTTCTCGGGTTATTTTCAAATACCCATCGATCCCCAAGATCAAGAGAAGACAACATTCACTTGTCCCTATGGCACATTTGCTTATAAAAGAATGCCATTTGGCTTATGTAATGCCCCCGGGACTTTCCAAAGGTGCATGTTGGCTATCTTCCATGACATGGTTGAGCAAACCATGGAAGTCTTCATGGATGATTTCTCGGTCTTCGGGGATTCCTTCTCTGCTTGCCTTGCCAATTTGGAACGTATGCTTAAGCGGTGCGAAGACACTCGCCTTGTTCTGAATTGGGAAAAATGCCATTTTATGGTCAAAGAAGGCATTGTGCTAGGACACAAAATCTCTAAAGCCGGTCTTGAAGTCGACCGTGCTAAAGTTGATGTCATAGCCAAATTACCTCCACCTTCAACCGTGAAGGGTGTGAGAAGTTTTTTGGGTCATGCGGGCTTCTATCGTCGATTCATTCAAGATTTCTCTAAAATCGCTCGCCCGATGACCCACCTCTTGGAAAAAGATACTCCTTTTATCTTTTCTAAAGAGTGTCTCGAAGCCTTCAATCTTCTTAAGGATAAGCTAACTAAGGCACCGGTCTTGGTTACCCCTAATTGGGAGCTGCCTTTTGAATTGATGTGCGATGCTAGCGATTTTGCTATTGGTGCGGTTTTGGGCCAACGTGTGAATAAACACTTCCAACCAATCCACTACGCTAGCAAAACAATGACAGGGGCTCAATTGCATTATACGACAACCGAAAAAGAGCTTTTAGCTGTTGTCTATGCTTTTGAGAAATTTCGCCCCTATCTTGTTTTATCCACCACCATCGTATACACGGACCATTCCGCGTTGAAGTACTTGATGACAAAGAACGATTCTCAGCCAAGACTTCTTCGTTGGGTTTTGCTCCTTCAAGAATTCAACATTGAAATTCGTGACAAGAAGGGAGTCGAAAACCTGGCCGCGGATCATTTGAGTCGACTTGAGAATCCATATCAAGGGGATCATCCGAACAAAGAGATCAATGACTCTTTCCCCCTGGAGACTCTAATGTCTATAAATCTCAATTTTGATGACACCCCGTGGTTTGCGGACATCGCAAACTACTTAGCGGGTGGTATTCTCATCCAAGGGTTAACATCCCAACAAAAGAAGAAGTTCTTGAACGATGTTAAGACTTACTTTTGGGATGACCCTTATCTATTCAAACAGTGTGCTGATCTGATTATTCGTCGATGTGTTGACGGACCGGCAGCTTTTGACATTCTCCAAGCTTGCCACAAAGGACCCACCGGTGGTCACTTTGGTCCCAACTACACCGCTAAGAAAGTGTTTGATTCTGGATTCTACTGGCCTACCATTTATCGTGACGCTCACGAAATGGTTAAGCATTGTGATGCTTGCCAACGTCAAGGCAAGATCACACATAAAGATGAGATGCCTCAAAATTTCATACAAGAATGTGAAATCTTTGATGTATGGGGCATCGACTTTATGGGGCCATTTCCATCATCCAAAGGGAACAAGTACATCCTCGTCGCCGTCGACTACGTCTCTAAATGGGTTGAAGCTAAGGCTCTTCCCACGAATGATGCGAGGGTGGTTGTGAACTTTTTGAAGCAGCTTTTCGCTCGATTTGGCGTTCCTCGTGCTATTATCAGTGACCGCGGGACTCATTTTTGCAACGATCAATTTGCAAGAGTCATGGCAAAGTATGGTGTCAATCACCGTCTTTCCACCGCTTATCATCCCCAAACCAATGGGCAAGCCGAAATTTCTAATCGTGGCTTGAAGAGAATTTTGGAGCGTACTGTAGGAGAGCATCGCGCCGCGTGGGCCGATAAGTTAGATGATGCTCTGTGGGCTTTCCGTACTGCCTACAAGACCCCGATCGGTTGTACACCTTATCGTCTTGTGTACGGGAAAGCCTGCCACCTACCCATCGAGCTGGAACACAAGGCGCACTGGGCCTTGAAGTGGGCAAACTTCGACATTATTAAAGCCGGTGATCATCGCAAGGTTCAACTCAACGAGCTACAAGAACTGAGGAATCAAGCTTACGAGAACTCATTGATCTACAAAGAGAAGACGAAGATTATCCACGATGCTAAAATCAAGAACCGAGAGTTCCACATTGGTGATCAAGTTCTACTCTTTAACTCTCGGTTGAAGATCTTCTCTGGCAAGTTGAAGAGCCGCTGGTCTGGTCCATTCACCGTCGCCAAAGTCTTTCCGTATGGGACCATTGAGCTTTCTCAGCCAAATGGGCCCAATTTCAAGGTGAATGGCCAGCGTTTGAAGCTGTACTTTGGTGAGGACATCTCTCAGGAGATAATTCCATCCCTCACCACGTTCCCCATGAACTAAAATTGGGTCGAGTCAGGCTCATGACTCGGTGAACAAAAACAAGCGCTTCTCGGGAGGCAACCCGTGTTCTATCCATTACTGCTTTCATAATAAGTGTAGGGGGAGCCCCGCATATGTTGTTGTCTTGTTTCTTGTGCTGTGCAGGGATTTAAGCTTCAGAGAGCATCTTGATGACTTTTGACGAACCGTGATACCGTGTTTCCTATCTTCCCGGTTCTATCCTAAACTCTTGTGATTTAATATTTCATATTCTATATGTTCACATTGAATTCACTTTAGTTGTCCTTTCCTTAGCAAGATTTAAACAAAGTGCACAATGTCCTAAGTGTAGGGGAGTTTACTCCCACATGCTTAAACATTGAGGACAATGTTTATCTCAAGTGTAGGGGGGACTTCTATCGAAGTAAGTGGTCTTTTCCATGAATTTGCCCTCATTTTAACCGGACAATTTGATTTTTCGACATTTTTCAAAATTTTTAATCTATTTTGGCCTATTGTATAGTTGTATTTACCTTTGTTATATTTCCGTTGCTAGAATAAATTTTTAATAAAGTGGTTTTAGATTTTTCTTAGTCGTGAACATTTTGACTCAACCCGAGTTTACTTGCCTAAGTTTACTCTAGCTAGTATCCTTAACGTGTTTAAGTCAAGTTTTGCTAGGCTTTTATATAGGGAGCTATAAAACGCGAAAGTCTTAACTCTCACGGGTTAAGAACAAGAACTTTTCGCAAGTTCCTATAATCGATCCTAGAGAGTCGTTTATCAAGGGAATTTTAAGATGCGATTTCTAAACTTGAAAAAGTCCAAGAATTTGCAAGATCCTATAGGCGACTCGAAAACCCAAAACTTTGACTTAATAGGCTAAGCATCCACGAGTCTCATTCCTTGAGATTTTAAACTGTGGAGAACGAGAGATGATAGAGTCAATTATAAGTTCGGTATTCTTTCGTGAATTTATGTGAGTTAACTATGAGCCTATTCTCCCTCCGCTTGTTAATAAATTTATCTGCTAATAAATAAGGTTGTACGATTTAAAAGGTTACTTAGCTTCTAGCCCCAGATCGTTTAAAAGTTGCTCGGTAATGACGAGAGTTCATAGCCAAGGCATAACTTATGAAGCGGGGCGCGAAGATTGGCGAGTCCGAAAAGGCCCTAACAAGGCATGAGGGCTACATTTTGTTGCTAAAGATCCAAAAGTGATGTGAAGAATCATTTATCGAAAATCAATATGAAGGATCGAGACACACGACGAAAAGCAAGAACTCCCCAAAAGTCATGGAGAAGTCTATCCGAAAAGACCCTAACAAGGTATGAGGATAAATAGATCCAAGTCCTAAAAGGAGGCGGATCGTTGTATATCAAAGTCCAAAATAAAGATTGGAGAAAAATGAAGAAGTCGTGGTCCAAAGATGAAGAATCTCTCAAAAACTTCAAGTGAAGAAATTCCTATTATGAAGAGAAGACCATAACTTCAAGAACGTCTCTCGAAGATTCGAAGTATGAAGTCGCTGCCAAATATCGGCCCGAGAAAGGTCTCAAATCGCGAACCAAGTTATGCCAAGATATGAACTTTCTGATATCCCGAGAAGCAGTTTTAAAAGATTTGGTCCTTTAGCTAACTATTGATTAAATCGTTCACCTTATTTTCGGACTAAATAACTATCGAAATAAGTCAAACAATGCATCCTCGTGATCATTCAAGACAAAAATAAAATATAAGAGATACACCTAGGAATAAGGGAGTCTAAGTGAATAATTGGCCCACATGAGTTCGTGATAGTTTGCTAACTTATAATAACAATGATCTCGTTTTTAAGCTTGGTATGGGGAACGTGAAACTTGAGGATGATAAACGTTCATGGCCGCCAAAACCCAATGTAAGTTTTTAATTTCTTTACTTATTTCTATCTTTTATGTTTAGAATTTAATAAAGGCCAAGGTGGGTTATTTATGATGGAAAATGTAAACCGTGCTTTAAAAATTTAATGCATTGCATGAGGGCATTGCAATGGTCAAGTGTAGGGGATTTAATAAGTGTGAAAACACTTATCCTTTTACCACTTATTTCCAATAATAACAAGACCAAAACGTGTGATTTATGTCGTAAAAGTCGGAATTATGCGTGGTTTGTGTTTTTATTGTGTTTTAGGACCTAAATATGAAAAAGGAAGAAAACACGGGCTTTCACGGGCTTTTACTGAAGAAAACGGGAAAAGACGAAGTCAAAAGATCAAGAGTGCTTAAAGAACGGATGTCCAAGACCAATTCTGGGGATTTATCGAAGAACAAGTCTAAAGACGGAAGTTTAATGAAGTCGAAGAACTTAAGTCTAATAGAAGAAGAAAATTAAAAGACAAGTTCAAATCCCGAGACTACAAAGACGAAGAATTAAAATCGAGTCGAGAAGAAAAAGAAAGAAGAAAGCACCACACATGCCTCCCACTTCCCTATAAATACCCTCCTAATCACATTAGGAGGGGGTTAGCTAATTTTTATTTCTTTAGTTTTCTTTCTAGTTTTTAGAGAGAGAAAGTCTTAAACTTTCTCTCACTAGTTCATCTTTTTCTTTTAATCTTTCAAGATTAAATACTTTTGTATTGCTTATTTCATTAATCAAAGTTCTATTTTAAGCTTTTGATTCTTATTCTCATTCTACACTTCTTGATTCATTCACCTTTGATCCGATTTACATACTTCATGTTTATGATTTGATGTTTCCGTGATTAAAGGATTGCTCTTTTTAGTTTTACACACAAGCTCCTTCGTCTAAACCATAAGCTCGTAATGCTTATTGGCTTATGCGATTCTTAGCTTATTGAGTTTCGGATTTCTTCAAGGTTTTTAATGGTTTAAAGTTCATTTCATAAAGTTCTTAGTTTTAAGTTTTGAAAAGTCATCGAATTTGAGCTTTTTGGGGTCGTTTAAGTTTCGCTTAGAATTGCTTATTGCACTTGCTTTTCGAGATTCACTCTTGCCACGAATTTCGGAATCAGTTACATCCCATCGCAATCTTAGGGTTTTGACACACATTCCGACGGTTACTCCACATTGCGATAGCTTTGGTTTTTGATCGCAATAACCCATTAGGGTTTTACTTTGCGATCGGTTGGTTAATTCCCTTATTCCGATCTGGGTTGCGATCGCTTATTGCGATCGCATATTCCGACGGGTCTTAAGGCCTTGGTCAAGACGAAGTGCTGCCCATTTTTCGATAGCATCATTCCGATAGATATACATTGCGACAGTTGTACCTTACATCATTCCGATCTGAATCATCGCGATAGTGGCTTTCCGATAGATGATCATTGCGATAGAATTGATCTTGACTATTCCGATGGTTAATGTTAGCTATATTCCGATGGTTGCAATTTTGGTATATTCCGATGGACATGAATTGCCTTATTCCGATTGATTAAGTTTTTAAGTTTTTAAGTTCTTCAAGGTTTTAAGTTTCAAGTATTTTCTTAATTAACTTTAGTTTAATTTTGTCAAAGCTTTAATTTACTCAACGACAATTTAATTGCTTGCTAGTAGTTTAGAACAAATCAACCAAACCTTTGATTCACCAAAAGACGATTGAGTCGCACTTAAGACCGGTTTTCAATTCGAAAAGATTCGGAACTATAACGAACTTGAACTTTGATACTTTGGTTGCAAAGCCATGTATTAAATCTCAAAACCACGGTTGTCACATTGGGGTACGTATGAGGAGGGAGTACACGTGGAGGCCGGTGATTGAGAAGTTTTGAAAGAGGTTAACTGACTGGAAAGCTAAAACAATGTCCTTTGGGGGGCGTTTGACCATGGTTAAATCTGTCTTGGGAAGTTTGCCATTGTACTTCTTTTCTATGTTTCGTGTTCCGTCATGTGTTATAAAACAACTTGAGAGAGTTAGGTGATATTTCTATTGGGGGGTATCGGGGAGGGTAAAAAAATGGGGTGGGTTGAATGGATGATGTCTTATCTTCTTTTGGGGTGAGTGGGTTAAATATTGGTTCTTTTAAAGAAAAAATTTGGGCTCTGGTAGGGAAATGATGGTGGAGGTATAAGTTTGAACATGATGCGCTATGGTGTAGGGTCGTGAGGAGTATTCTTGGGGTTGACGGTAGGATAAGGGGTTTGGAGGGGGCTAGGTTGGTTATTAGCGGGGTGTGGGGGATATTACAAAAGTTGGAGATGGGTTGGTTCGTTTAGGCATTGAGTTTTATTCTTCTTTTCAGAAGAAAGTAGAGGATGGGGCAAGTACTTCTTTTTGGGATGATGTGTGGGTTGGTGAGCATAAGCTTCGAGATAGGTTTCCTAGGCTTTTTTACTTAGAAAGATGTTAGGATGTTAAGATCAGAGATAGAGAAAGGTGGGTTGGCGGTGAGTGGAAGTGGGTATGGGAGTGGACAAGTGAACCGAGAGGGAGGGGTGGAGGCGAGTTAGAGGAATTTGAGTCTACTTTGCATAACATTATTATTGATTCTTCTTGTAGCGACACGTGGAAGTGGAGGTTTGCTGAAGATGGTGTTTTTTCCGTCAAATATATTTCAGACTAGGGTGATGAAAAGTATCTTGGTAGTGGTGGTCAGGGTAGTACTACACTCATTAATAAAATAATTCCTAAAAAGATCAATGCGTTTGTGTGGAGAGCGTTACGGGGAAGGCTGTCGGTTCGTGTTGAGTTAGACAAGAGAGGTATTGACAATCCTAATATTTTATGCCTTATATGTGACGACACTTTGGAGACCATTGAGCATGCCTTAGTCTTGTGCAATAAGTCTATGATAGTATGGGCCAAAAGTTTTGAATGGTGGGGAAATGGAGTTGTGGATTCCTTTACTACGGGTGATATGCTACGTCACTATGGTGGTACTTTTGTTTCTGAAAATAGCAAGGTCTTGTGGGAAGTTGTTCTATGGACAACCGGATATTTAATATGACGTAATAGAAATAGTTGTATTTTCGAAAAAAAGATAGAGGCGGTTGATAATGTTGTTCAAGAGATTAAAGTGCGAAGATACGAATGGATCAAAAGGAGGTCGTCGAAAAGTCATTGAGTTTGGGAGCAATGGTTGATATGTCCTGATAGGTGTGGCAATTATTCTTGGATGGGTAGAGGTGCGAATGTTTTATCATATGGTCGTAGAGTTGCTGCAGAACTCATCATTTAGTGTTTGTAGTTTTGGTTGTGTTGTTTTCATGTAGGCATCTTATTTCTTTGTTACGTTCTTAGGGGCCTTTTGCTTTAACCATCTTGTTAAAGTATTGGGTTGCATTTTGGTTTGTATTGTTTGTTTTTTGTTTCAATGAAATTGCCTCTTTTTTAATTGATATGAAAAAAAAACACCATGTATACTTTTTTCCTACCATTTTCTTAAAGAGCAATAACTCGTGCTGATAACGTGTTATGAAATGTAAAGAATGAAAGATTTGAGAAGCAGAAAAGGATTAGTATTAAGTGGTGATCAAATGACTACAAGTATCCCATATTTATACGGGATTTAGGAATGTAACATATAAGCCTAATTAACTAGTAGTTAAAACTAATTAACACCCATTAAGATAGATATTCATACATAATAAATATGTTTATAACAATTTTATGATTATAGTCTAATATTCATTTCTGGAGTCTTTAAATTCTAACTTTAATTTAAAATTTTGTGATTGTGTTAATAATAATTGATGAAAATTATATTATTTGAAAATATATCTAGAATATTAATATATATATGTTTTGTATTAATTTTATATAACAAAAAAATTGTTAAAATTGAATTTGTAAAATAAAGAAATCCAGAATCAGTAACGATCAATGATTATGCTACAAAAGGAGTAGCGTTAAGTAGATTTTTGTGTCAAAGTGTTATATTAATGAAGTTAAAGCTTTAAAGACGTTGAACCATATAACATGATAAATCTATGTTTGGTAAAACTACTTGATTTGTTGTAAGTTGTATAGTATGTTTGTTAATTGACACTATGACTTTCAAAAATGCTTGATAAACTATAGTATGTTTGTTAAGATAACCTATAAGTTGTGTCGTTCCTAAATAAAAATGCTTGATAAACTATTGTCAAAAATTTTAGTTAGTATAGCAAAATCTTAAGTTGGATACTTGTCTTTTATAATGAATAGTACACTTATGATCGTACGTACAGGATTAAAACTTTCCTTATATAACATGAACACGTATCACGAATATTAATTTCAAGAATTACGTACGTGTTATTACACGATAATAATTACGTACGTATTAATATACGATAAATATTAACGATGACGAATAAATCACGAACATGAAATCACGAACATCTAACATGATTTTCGTGTATATTAAATAGACGCGACGAGTAATTACGTATATTAATTACGTACGGTAAATAACTACGTATTTTATGATTATTATTAAGCTACGACATGAATCTACGTATAATAAGTAAAACCGCAAGATAATATTTAAATCACGCGACTCGAATATCTAACACGACAAGTACTCACGTAAATAATAATTACGTTTAATATGTATAAGAATAACTAGAAAATTTACGACATTAAAACACGTTTACGCGTAACGTTTTTCGAGACGCAAATAAAAAAAGAAAGAAAGTAGAAGGGCTATTTTAGGAGAAAGTTTAAGTTGGGCCCAAACTCCAACCCCGCCGACATAACAAGAATAAAAGGGGGCTTTGTTTTTTTTCTTTTTCTATCGACACAAACACCACAGACAGGAAACCCTAAAACCCAAATAAACATGTCGTCACTTTCTTTTCTTTTGGCTTCTTCCTGCCGTCGGTTTCATCACCAAGAACAGAAAGCAAGTCGTGGTTTTGATCAAGAACAAGAGTGTAATTCGTGGTTTGATTCTTAAACCCTAAATCAAGTAAGAAACCCTATTTCGTTTTGTTTTATGATTATTCTTTGGGTAATTGATCATTGATTTCGGATCCTAATAAGTTTAAAACATGTTAATAAGAAGTTTAATATAAAGGGAGGGGGTTTGTTTGGGAGTTGTTTACAGTCGGGTTACACACAAAAACCGAGACCCTATTGGTCTCGGTGGTGTTTATGCACCAGCAGCCGCAAGGCTTGTTGGGTTTGGTCTGTCGGTGGCATCCCGCAGATAAGCAGGGGAAATAAAGCATGCGCAGTGGCAGCCAAAGTTGCTGCTGCCAGTGGGAACCCACGGCTGGCAGGCATACCCTGTCGGTGGGACCTTGACTCGAACAGGGGGAAACCACCACTGTCGGTGGGAATTATGCATGCGGCAGGGGGTAGGTTGAACGGGCAGGTGAAACCAAACAGATTAGGGACTGTTTGGTTTATGGTTTAAGAAAACAGTTAAGGGTGCTGTTTGGCTAAGTGTTATAAAACATGCATTTTATATTATTATTCAATTAGTTTAATTAAGCATGTTAATTAAATTAATTATTATTCATGCTTTAGGATATAACTAATTTAAATAAAACCACGATTTAAATTATGTTCAGTTTATTTAAATAAAACTTTGGTTAAATAATTATTTATATAATTATTCATGTACATGTAATTAATTAAACTTAGTTAATTGAATTATAAAGTTTAATCAGTAAATAATGGATTATTATTAATTAATAAATACTTATAATATCATGCAATATTGTTATTAATTAATAATTACAAGTTTAGACTAAGTATTTATCATTTAAATTAGACTAGATAATTAATTAATTATTAAACAGGCCTTTTAATTAATTAATTTACATAACTTAGGTTATATTAATAACAAATATTAATACATGTTTTAACCTAAGTACTTTTACTTTTATTTAATTAAATCATGTTATATTTCATTAAATCCTTTAACCTATAGTTTATTTAATTTACATGTAATAATTAATAAACTATACTATATATCACATGACTTAGAATATAAATCAGTAAACATTTAAGCTTATATTACTAGCTTAATAATCCAGCTTATATCTATTTATGAAAACTTTCTATTTTTAGAAACTTATCTATTTTAAGCAGTAAATCTATTTTTGGAAACATTCTATTTTTAAAAACTTTCTATTTATGGAAACTTTCTATTTTAGGAAACCTGCTATTTTTAGAAAGTTACTTATTATTACACAACAAGTATAATAATACAAGAAATACAAGTAATACTTAATCAGAATAGACATAATACATGATAAACACAGCATAATGTTAGAATCAGTAAAACAAGACATGAACATATAAAACAAGCTAAGACATGATATAAAATCAGTTACGTACTCAGTAATCAGAATACTTATACACGTATATTATTTATGTAGCATTAGTGATATCGAAGTAGGACTCTCTTCCGTTCGTCTTCTTCGTTCACTGGACACAAGGTACGGATTCTCCGTCCTTTCAGTATGGACATGCTTCCTTATTAGAATTTCCCGTATGCAGCCAACTGTTTTCCCTAGTATATGTTGTATATGTTTTGATTGCTTATGTTTAATTAGATACCTAAAGCCATATACATGCATGACCAGTTTCACCTAGTTATGGAGGTACCATAACCATAACACTGGAGGCACCAGTGTTATGACTCCACCACGATGTAGTGATAGCTCGTGACGTCCTTTCAGCTTTTGGCCATATTATTATTATTATCATGTGGGGCGTATGGGTGCATCCTAGTTTATATGTTTTCAGTAGATTATTCAGGTGAATGTGGTGTGTGCCTTGCATCCTTCACAAGGAGCTGATCCCTCCTTCCCAAACAGTTATATTAATTAGAGGCAGTCCCTCTAATTTGCATGACGAGGTCACCCCTCCAAGTATTCATGCACGTTGATATTTCATGACCTATATTGGCTAATGGTAAACATGTTAACAATTTTTATAAGATAAACATAAGGCTTTTCAAACTATAAAACCAGTTTTACTAAGTTATACCAGGTTTTCCAGGACTTATACATTTCCGCTACTATTAGTCTTATCTATGTTTCAGCCATTCATACTATGTTGTATATTCGTGCACTGAGCGTTATGCTCAGCCGTTTTCCTTTCATGTTCCCAAAACGGCAGGTACACAGGACTCGAGCATTTGGAGGACGTGCATAGGATGGAAGCTGCCATAGACTTCTTCCTTTGCCTTCATATACCTATGCTTATTTAGTCATTTCTTATTTCCTTTACTTTATTATGTTTTGGGCTTATGTTTATGAACCGATGTTTGATTCCGGTTTTCCCTATGGTCATGTATGTTTTAGTACATATTACCTTGCATGCTTTGATGACACACCATAATTACGCGTGAAATTCCATTTACCAAAATGGGGTGTTACAACTATGGTATCAGAGCCCAAGGCTTCAACCTGTAGGCTCTAAAACTTGACCTGTGACTAGTGGGTAGTCACTAGGAGCTTCGTAAGCCAACGTTTGTTATTCCACGTATTGATGTTTTCAGCGCATTGTTGTTTTAACCATGATGTTTTCAGCACCTTGATGTTTTAACCTTGATGTTTTCATCGATATTGTTTCACTAATATGGATGGAAAACCGTCACTCATATTTAGTTATGTGTCATTGTTTCATGCATGATGTTCCTCGTGAACTGTGATTAATGTGAACTGAGTTTCAGTTAATTATTTCATTGTCGCAGGTTTATGACTAAGTAACGGTTGGTACAGGACCGGCCCTATTTAGTCGCATGTGCTTTTACCGAAACTTTTAACTTTGGAACTGACCCATAGGCGTCCCCTCGCCATGTCTTTTGTTTGGGACCGACCCATAGGCGTCCCCTCGCGCATATAAAAGTTTTTATAAACTGCATCATGCATTCATGTACCTTTTGTACGCATAAATTTTTCTCATGATTTATTAGCATAATTTTTTTATGTCCCCTCATAAGTTACTATGTTTTATGTCAAGTATGTTTTCATACTGTCATGGTTAACTTCAGTTTCATGCTGATTATGTTATACAACTCTTTCATGTTAGGTTGTTTCATGTTTCTTCATGATGATTTCGTCTTCATGTGATTACGTCTTACCCCTCTTTTGTTATTTATGCTTGCATGCAAGATATTGTTGGGAACTCATTTAAATCATGCTTTCATGATAGTCATGGTTGGTTTACATTAATCATGCTTTCAGGAAAATCATCGTTGAAATTCGTTTAACCACACGTTAGCATTTCTCTATGCAACCAGAATGAGGTATATACTGGCATTTCCAGGTTATCATGATGGTTTTTCTAATCGTTTAACCGATTATATTCCTTTGAAATCATGACAAATGATCGACCCATACCGATCATTTCATGTGCATTCCATATGTACTCCATGTACAGTATCCCATGTGCGTATCCCAATTGCTGATACTCTACAAATTGCAGATGCCGCTCATAGCTTGGAGATGTTACTAAGGGTTGATACTGCGGATTTTAGAGACGCTACGAGATGTTGATGTTGTTCACAACCTGGAGACCTTACAAGACGAAGACAAAGGCGTTAGATCAAAACTATCGGACGAGAAGATGCTTCACCACCAGACGATTTCCATCAATCATTGTCTCTAGTTCTTAGTTACATGTCACACATCATTCAGTTGTCGTTTCAGTCATATGAGTGTGAACCGGTACCAGCCGGCCACTCAGCTAAATAGTTACATGAATTACAGTCATGAGAATGACCGTCATGGAACTGACAGACAAGATGATAGTAACCACTACTATGAAAGCAAGTATCCTAGCAATCGCAACCGAAGCTCCGGCAGCGGACGTGATAAGAAATACAAAGGATCAGTAGTTCAACCGATTCGCCAATTTTGGCATAATAACTTAATACTTGTAGTTCTATTTGTTTCACATCAGTCAAAACACATGTCTCATGTATACTCTCTGAAGACACATGTCAAGACACCGGTCATGACACATGTCATGTTTATATTTCCAAGACACGAGTCAAGACACATGACTCATGTCAAATTCAGGAACATCCCTAAGAAATTCAAGGTACCCTCCAAAGGGTATATCCATTTTGTTGTGCCATGTATTAATCAGGCCACAACAATTTCAGTACCATCAACGGCGTATCAGTAAGATCTGTCACAATTGCTCGATGACACTTTCATCTCTTGCACCCATATTTCATATATTCATGACCATAAAGGACGCCATTCGTATTCTCCATGAATACGAAGGTTTTCCTTCATCCTAATGATAAGGTTCAAACTGTTAACGCATTACCTCGGACAGATGCGAGTTGAATTTCATCCTAATTAGATTCATGATCATGTACAGTCATGTTCAGGCTCCTGAATACATTCAGCTTGATTTCCATCAGGAAAATCTATACAAATTATCTATGCTTACAAGCATGTGCTTTGTTAGCCATGGTTGCTAAAATTTTCTAGCTGTCAGTTAAGACACGACCACAGAAGTTCCTTTTACACATAACCAGCCAATTATACCAAAATCTTACCATATACTCCAGAAAGAACCTTCAAGGAGAAGGGCGGTAACATGAGATTATGTGTCGACTACCGTCGATTTAAAACAAATCACCCTCCATAACCGTTATTCTCCTCCACGTATTGACAAGATCGGATTCATTTAAGGTGTTAAACACTTTTCCAAGATTGGATTCATGATCATGCTGCCAACAGTGACGAGTGTAAGTGTAGGACATTGTAACACCCCCATAAAGCGGGTATCACAGTGGTGGACCGATGAGCAAATAGCTTACAAAGCACATATCATAATTATATGATTTTTGAAATAGAATTGATGTATACATTGAATTGGTACAATCATTTTAATCGTTGAATAACATTTGTTATGATTATCCCAGTAAAAGATAATCCCCCGTCATTTTTATGCTCCTAAATGATGCTCAATCCATGCTCAAATAATCTTGCTAAATAAGCTGTGCAAAACATACTAAAGGGGGTCAACATAAAGTTGGTGAATTTACAGACTTTAACAGTTTATTAGTTTGGACATGCATTAAGCAAAGAAGTGACAATGCACAAAGCATTCTCACTAAAATGTA
Source organism: Glebionis coronaria (assembly GCA_025667525.1). Taxonomy (NCBI): domain Eukaryota; kingdom Viridiplantae; phylum Streptophyta; class Magnoliopsida; order Asterales; family Asteraceae; genus Glebionis; species Glebionis coronaria. The sequence continues at coordinate 341,487 of JANFOE010001051.1, read as the reverse complement.
AATAACATTTGTTTATTATTATTTGAAACTGAAGCTTTACCTCCATAGTCCTCAACAGATGAGGACGTAGTGTCTCACTAAGAGACACCCCTTCCAGTTCCAACATGGTATACGTCTGTTGTCCCGGCCAAGACACAGTGAGCATGACTCACCCAGACTGGGATGGTTAATCCCTAATACATCTATTTATAACATTTGGGCAATTTACAACAATTTAACAGTTTCAATAATAAACAATCATAGGCAAGTTTATACAATCCGGTTATGTCCATTATATGTTTTCATATTTTCTTTCCCAAAAGGGAAAGATTTATAAAGAGTTTATATGGGGTTGTAAACTCAACTGGGAGTAGGCAATAGCTGTTTAATATGAATATACAAATAAAGCTCACGCCAAAGTTATGCCTAATCAAATAGTACAGTCTTAATAGATAGTACAAAGGACATACATGTAATAAGTATGTTTTAATAAGTTCTTGGACATTGCATAAGTTTTATGATTATTTATAAAACTTTTAGGTGTACACTTAGTCATTTTAAGTGAAAAATCCAAGTTGACACTTTTAGCCCATCTTAAGCCCAATAGTGGTCCACTACCCAAGTATATGACTTAAGTCCATTTTAAATTCAGTATACTACTCTAAATTGGTTATTAATCTTAGGTCCAATAATGGCCCAATAGTCATTACAAGTGTAAGTTGGGCTTTTATGGCCCAAGTCCACTTTGTATAGTTTTTGGGTTCTAAAACACATCACAACCACATACACTTAATATTTCACGTTGGTCGGGTCTCGGGTCATCTAGTCATCAGTATATAAATAAGTCCAAGATCTCCGAAAAGTGGATCCTACCACGTTGGTTTATATAAAAATCAACATATTTTACGTTAATGAGTTATAATCCATTTATTATAATTTTCCCGACATGTCCCGCTAATTTGTTCATATCTCTTGAACCGTAAATCATCTAAGTGTGTTCTTTTTACCAAAACCATCATTAACTCATGTAATACACTTATTATATGTCTAATTACCCTAAATTTATACTTTTCATAGCTAATTAACCCATTTCCTAACTTAGAAGAGTTGGCTGTTTTTGGGCAGCCACACACGTTTTTACCATTTTGGTCGCCATTTCCAAACTGTAAGGAACTGGTAAATCATCCAAATGATTCTACTTGTTAATGATTTTATCTACAACCTACAGTTTTACCTTTTTCAATGATTCTTAGTTCTTATATGAGAAAACAGTCCGTGAATATAGTATGTTCAGATCTGACTAGTTTTCACTATTTTGGTCACCATTTACAAACCGTAAGGAATTGGTAAATCATCCAATTGATTCTAGTTCTTCATGATTTTATACCCAAATTTTAGTGCTATATATTTTTAGGTCAGTATACAAATTTTACGAGAAAACAGTCCATCAAAACAGTATGTTCAGATCTGACTAGTTTTCACTATTTTGGTCATATCTTACTATCTAGAATTCGTCACGAGACGAGCCACCCGGGGAATTAATCACAAAGCAATTATCTATCTTAATGTGTAAGTTTTTAGTATCCCAAACCTACTGAGTTTTACATGCAATCTGTTTTTGTTACGGTTCATAAATTGTTGTGAATCAAATCGTTACTTGGGCTTGTTTAGCTTCATTTTAGTGTCAAAAACTCATATACAATGTCCAAATACTCATTATTTATCTCTTATATATATATTTTCAGAATATATGAGATCTATTTAATATAAGAAATAAAATGAAAAGATCAAAGTCAAGAGAAAAGTGGATTAGACCTTAGATCCGAGATCTAGAAATGAAAGGACGGATACACCAATTAGACCTTCTTAGTTAGACCCGTATAAATATAGATCTAACTAAGATATAGACATGGATTAGCCATTCAACATGGTCCTCAACTTCAGCCACACGAAGTGTATGCATCTCCTTCTTCGAGGCTCCAAATGGGTAGATGAACATCATTATTGGTTGTGATGATTATAGACGAATAAGTTATGATAGGATTCGAGCTTGTAAAAATAATGAAAATGGTGATGATGATGCCATGGTTAGTGGCTAGGGGCCACGGGATGATGGTGGATTTACATGGTGCATGCATAGATCCATTAGATCTATTAGAAATGCGGGTGGCGGCTAATGGTGGTCACGAACATGGTGGCTAGATGTAGGGTGGTGGCTAAAAGCCACGACTAATGATGATGGTGAGGCCGTGATGATGATGAGACCACAAAGGTGGTGGTATTAGCCAAGAGGGTGGCGGCTATGGCTTAGATCTGAGACAAACACCCTCAAATGGGTGGCGGTTTCAGGGTTTTTAACCACGACCATGGTGGTACACATTATAGATCTACTAGATCTACAAGATTTAAAAGTGGCAGCTAAGATCTATAGTGGCCGGAATATGGCCGGAAAATATGACGGCTACCATTTGTGTGTGTGTGTGTAAAATGGAGGCTAGGGTTAGGGTTATGTGAGGATAAAACCCTAATGTCCCTATTTATACCCTTCAAAGTTATAAAAGCCAATATGCAAGGTTTAGAATAGTTGAGGGGCATGGGTTGCAATTATTTTACAAGGGCCTAAAGTCTAACATTTTATCATTTGTTTAATAATAAATGGTTCGGGACTCGTTCGGACGACTTAACGGACGATTCAAGACACGAGACTTGCGCTATTGTTTTTAAAATCATTTTTCCAATGAAATGTATTATTTATATGTCTTATAATATAAATAATGTGTGCGTTCGTTTAAACGACGATTATTTATCATATATCGTTTTAACAAGAATGAGTATCGTTTTAGTGAAGATACTTCTCATTATATCTCTGTGTAGATAAATGAAATATTAAACAATTTAAATCAAATCGTTTATCAAATATCTCTTGACAATAATTTATGTACTAAAATTATTAAATTGTCGGTACACGGTTTGCATGACTTTTGTCGACTTCTCCAATCCGATGATTTTTGTATTGTTCAAAAAGGGTTTTGAACCATACTTCATTATTATTTAATGAACGAAAATCTCGGGTTTTACACCATCCACATACCATCTTGAGCTTCGTCTTTAAATCTCGATTAGTATTACTAGGTTGAGAAATGATCTAGGATCGTTGAGTAGCTTTTTATTACATTATTCTTATGGTAAAATCATGGATTTTACAGCACCACCCCGTTATTTTAGCTTCGTCCTCGAAGCTATCAAAAACTTTGTCATCTGTTAGGGTATAAATGTCATAGATCTAAAGGTTCATCTTAGACATGCTCAGAAACAAATGGTGCCAACAATGTAAGGATATAGTTATTCGGATTGCTATATAAGTTCGATTGGGCAGTATCTGAGAGATGCTACCATTATGGATGAACATAAAGCAGTGCAAAGAGATCTTTATCCGGGTCGCTCTATACATCTGATTGAGCAGTATTTGGATGCTGCTATCAATTACGGATGGACGGAATTATCCGAAAAGTTTGGCCGTCAATTTGACAAAGCGGTAGATGTTCGTAGAAAAATTAATGACAATTTAGAGAAGACAACCTAGGAAGTTTTCAACTATGAAAATTCGATGTAGGGTTAGCTACAGTTAGTTGATTAAGTTCACGACGATTGATGTTCACTTGGAAACTTACGGGTCAAGATTTAAGGTCGGAGAGGGTTCCGGAACTAGACATGCATATCCTGTTCAAGTTCGGATTGCTGCTCTGGCCATGAGCCAGGAGCAGAACATTACGGACATCCACAGCCTGTTGATAGCAGGCCAGGTGGAGTACACTGCCATGCATGAGCGCATAGACTCTCTCTCTTGGACCATATGTTTAAATACTCAGATAGCACGAGGTTATTAGGCCACGGGGCCTTGCAGTGGTTGTTGGAGGAGAACTACTTCCTCCATCAGTCATAATCACACCTTGGAGGGGGGGTCTTAAGCATAAGACCCACATCTCTCTTACTGCACAAGGGCGGTCCTTGTCCACCTTCTTTGATCTTGCAGCTGTTTGTCACGATTGAGTGACAGCAGAGACCGCCTAACTTTGAGGAGTCGTTGGCAGACTACGGTCCCAGTTGCTTATTGTACTCAGTTTGCTTAAGGAGTCCTGATTTGCTTATATAGGTATTGCAGAGTACCCTGTCAGAACCTGCAGCCTTACCAGCCCTACCAGTACCAGTCCTATCTAGCAGACCTGCTGGGCAGGATTTGAGTAGATGCACTAGATCTTTTGTTTACCATGATAAGCTTTCGGGGTGTATTCAAGCTATCATGCACAATTCACGAGTCACTTAGAAGTTTGAGAAATCATTCGCCAAATCACAGTAAGTCTTGTGATGATGCATTGTAAAGGTAGTTTATTACAATATAGTACGATGAATGATAACGTTAATGAAGCCGGTGGCGTGTGTAGAAACACAAATTTCTATGGGTTTTTACACCACCCCGTTATTTTAGTTTCGCTCCCGAAGCTAAAGATGAAGTTACTTGTTCAGGGAACAAGTGAGGGCACTTTTCCTTAAACGTGTAATCTTGTGAACTTAAGTTTTAAGTTTACAAGGTTGGGTTGACTAGGATAAACTCGTCTTAAGTCTTGGTTTTTCTTAGATGTGCCTCTGGAGCCCCAATGTGTCTTGGTGAGCATAGATAACAGTTCATTAATGTTACTACTAGTTCTTCAAGAGATTTTTAGTCTATTAAGCTTTAATAGGCTGATGTGATGTCAAGTTGGAAATATAGCTTTGGCTGGTACCGCTCTTGCGTCAAAAATCTTCACGTGAAGGGCTTCCTGATATACTTCTAGCCTGTGGAAGGCAACATTAGCTTGACACCAGGCTTCTCTTAGTGATAAGGCTAAGATTATTGTTGGTGTTGCTTGGGTAGGAAGCTACAAAGAATCTGCGTCATTTGTGACTAAGTTGGGGCATAAGTTGCATGGAGAAGAAGTACTTCAAATGATGGAAATCAAAGAAGATACCAAGAAAAAAGTAGTGTGCATCTTGTGTGATGCTGGAAAGGTTGTGCGTTCAATGTAAGTGGTCCAAAATTTGCACAAATTTTGACTTCTAAAAGGGGGAAGTCATTCATTTCAAGGCTAGTTGGACAATAGTATTGTCGAACTAATTGGATTCGAAGAGGAAAAAGATTATCCAAAAGAGTTTTGGACATCAAATAACGCTTTTTGGGTTATGACGAACATAACCCTACAAAATACACCCATTGAGAGTTGGGCATGTCTTTTATGCTTAGGTTTGTCTTCCTTGTCGACTTAAGAAATATGGGTTAAGAAGATAGGGCATCCTTTTACCAAGTATTTCTGGTCTTCGGTACAAGAGATGACACTAAGTCTAGTGTCAAATAGTCTGCGTTACCATCACCTCGAATGATCGAAGTTTCATTTCTCAATTGCAGATGAACTAGCTTTCTTTTCTGTGACACCCCAAAGGGGTCAAATGAAACGGAAGTGGGCACTCCCGAAAAGGGTTCAAAAGGCAGCAGAAAAAGAACTCTCCCTGAAAGGGGTCAGATGCAGCGGAAAGTAGGCACCCTCAAAAGATTCAAATGCAGCGGAAAATGGACATTCTTAAAGGAATCAAATGCAACGGAAATGGACATCCCCTAAGGGGTCGAATGCAGCGGAAAGTGGACACTCCCAACAGAGTCAACTGCAGCGGAAGTGATATTTGGGCTAAGGATAAACCAAAAATCAAGAGCACAAGGCTATGATCCAAAAGAGATGAATACTAATCTTACTTAGGTTTCTAGATGATGATGATGTAATAACGATAAGATATTACTGGAGGAAATCGCGTGTCAAGGAGGGATACGTTACATAGTCGGATACATTAAATAATATGAATAATGAGTAATGTCGAATACATTTAAGCCCATGTGATTATAAATTTCTATTTACATCGATACGCGTCTTTATCCATGTAAGGTGAAATTTATAACTTCATTCGGTGACCTATGATTTCTTTATTCAAACGAACAAGCGTCCTTACTTGTTTCAATAACGATTTCATAGCCCACCTTACCTAAATATCCCCGGCAAGTCTTATTATTTAGGATAAATATAACAACTAAGACAATAGATATTATTAAGATACTTTACAGCCCGTTTAGTTATAACTTTCGTCTTCGGGCGTCCCATTCCACCGTGATACGAATTTTATAAGTAAACTTCTGGTCCGGTGGCTCATGATATCACCTTTAGACGTCCCATTCCGTCTAAAGACGTAACCATAATTAACTTAGGATCAAGAGTCTCAGGTCCCATATGTAAAATATAGGATCATAAGTAACTTGATTTTAGGTCCCACCACATCATTTAAAGATGCAAATTTATCTAAATAATACCACATGATATTATAAAAATCACGCGTATATGAATCGTTAATAAGTCGTGTTCCGTAGATATACGTACTAAATCATAAGCGAGAGAAAATACATGTTGACGCGCGATTACGTGCGCGAGAGTACGCATCAAACAAGGAGTTCATATGTATAATATAATATATAATAATATATTACAATCATAAGCATAGGCATTATATCGTATAGTTCCTTCTAGTAAGGTATATATATGTATATATACACATAACAACAAATTCAAACATTTAATGAAATGTAGTTCGCTAGGTAATGCTTCCTAGTCTGTTTTTAAATATTCCAGTTTGTATGTTTGTTGTAAATTCGTTTTCATTAAGTGGCATGTCTGTTATCCTAGTGGTTAGAATAGACTAACCAGTTCCTATTCATGGAATAACTATGTAAAGATGGTATGCCTAAGTTTTAATACCTTAAATGAAATAAAGGTTTTAGGGTTTGCCTAAGTTTCGGCTATTGGCAAAACAAGTCCCTCTATATTTTACCAAATGTACATTTTCCGGCTCGTAACAGCTTTAGTCCTTGGGGTTTCTAGTATTTTCGGGAGATGGTGAAAATAATCCCTCAATTTAACCTTAGGTTTTATAATTTCCAATAAGTAGCGAACTAATCCTTAGGGCTTCTAACTGTTTCGGCTAATTACATCATTAGTCCTTAGAGTCCTAAAAATGACAGTTTAACTTCCAAGAATTTACAAAGTGGTCCTTAAGGTCTAATAAGTTACGAATGGTATTTATTAATCCCCACACTTTCAGATATTTACAATATTAGTCCTTGTAGTTTCTGTTTTATCAAGAAAAGTTTCAATTGTCATGGTTTTAAGCCATAAGTTTTATAAACTAATGTTCTTTGTCTAAAAGATTTTATAAGTTATATCTTTAGTATAAAAACTTTACTTAAGTGTAAAATTACTAAGTGAGCTTATTAAGTGCACCAAGAGAGCTAATGGGCTTCCCAAACCCTTATTGAGCTTACAAGATCCATTAACAATTCTTATGAGCTAAGGATTTCTTAATGGGCCTAATTATAGTTTTAGATCCATCAATGTTAGAGTTTTACTACATAGGTCCATAAGACAATAAATGGGCCTAATGGTCTTCCTAATGGGCCTAAACATATTTTAGTCCATTAATAATTCAAGGTTTGCTAAGTGGGCTTACTAGGCATGCTTAGTTAATGGTCTAGCCATATGGTATTGGGCCTATAGGGCCTATTCAAGTTTTGGGTTACTGTTACTTGTGCTTAACTAGTCCATTAATAATACTTAACCATTTATCTAGGTGTGAAGTTTATGAAACCTTACAAGCTTATTGGTTCTTAAAGATTAAGTCTAGATCTCCAAAGAAAAATTTATAAAATCTAATTTTAGATTTTTCCCCAACATTTTATTAGATTTTTCAATATTTAAAAAAATCTAATTAGGTTTACTAAATGTTTACAAAAATCTAGTTTAGATTTCCCCTAGGATTTTGCAAGACGCATATTATTCAGTTAGATTTTTATAAAAATCAATTTATATTTTCCCAAGATTGAGTAAAATAGATAGATCAATTTAGATTTTTAGAGACTTAAAAAAATCTTCTTAGACTTTCTAACGGGTTCTAGAGATTCTGTTAGATTTCTAATGTTCCTAAAGTTTTTATTTAAATTTCCATTTAAATATTTCCATGTGTCTGTTATGTATTAGATTGTTCGTGGTTATAATGCATTGTTCGGGCCATCATACTTCAGAACTCATTCTATAAACGTTTGAGGAGCGAGGGCACTTTAAATCGTAAACCCAACCACTCAGTCAAAACGTAATATCGAGATGGAACATCTTTAGTATAAAGCTCCCTACTAACATGGCATGTTTATTTGTTTTATTGAGTATCTTGAGTATTTAATATTTCTATAAATATTAAATAGTTATATTACGTAAATACGTACAAGTTAGCATCTAATACAATCAACAATTACGAATGCATAGAATAATGAATGCGCACTTAAATCATATAGTTATGCATGCTCTCTATGCTATATGCTCTCTAAGTATGTCCCAAAAAAAATCCCCAAGAGATTTTTATAAAGTTATAGTCCAGTTTTAAATAAAAGAAAAATATTTTTATTCTTATTTTATTTAAAAATTAATCTGATTCGCTATAACTAAAGCTCTGATACCATTCTCTGTAACACCCCCATAAAGCGGGTATCACAGTGGTGGATCGATGAGCAAATAGCTTACAAAGAACAGATCATAATTATATGATTTTTGAAATAGAATTGATGTATACATTGAATTGGTACAATCATTTAAATCGTTGAATAACATTTGTTATGAATATCCCAGTAAAAGATAATCTCCCGTCATTTTTATGCTCCTAAATGATGCTCAATCCATGCTCAAATAATCTTGCTAAATAACCTGTGCAAAACATACTAAAGGGGGTCAACATAAAGTTGGTGAATTTACAGACTTTAACAGTTTATTAGTTTGGACATGCATTAAGCAAAGAAGTGACAATGCACAAAGCATTCTCACTAAAATGTAAATAGCATTTGTTTATTGTTATTAGAAACTGAAGCTTTACCTCCATAGTCCTCAACAGATGAGGACGTAGTGTCTCACTAAGAGACACCCCTTCCAGTTCCAACATGGTATACGTTTGTTGTCCCGGCCAAGGCATAGTGAGCATGACTCACCCAGACGGGGATGGTTAATCCCTAATAGATCTATTTATAACATTTGGGCAATTTACAACAATTTAACAGTTTCAATAATAAAAAATCATAGACAAGTTTATACAATTCGGTTATGTCCATTATATGTTTGCATATTTTCTTTCCCAAAAGGGAAAGATTTATCAAGAGTTTATATGGGGCTGTAAACTCACCTAGGAGTAGGCAATAGCTGTTTAATATGAAAATCCAAATAAAGCTCACGCCAAATTTATGCCTAATCAAATAGTACAGTCTTAATAGATAGTACAAAGGACATACATGTAATAAGTATGTTTTAATAAGTTCTTGGACATTGCATAAGTTTTATGATTATTTATAAAACTTTTAGGTGTACACTTAGTCATTTTAAGTGAAAAATCCAAGTTGACACTTTTAGCCCATCTTAAGCCCAATAGTGGTCCACTACCCAAGTATATGACTTAATTCCATTTTAAATTCAGTATACTACTCTAAATTGGTTATTAATCTTAGGTCCAATAATGGCCCAATAGCCATTACAAGTGTAAGTTGGGCTTTTATGGCCCAAGTCCACTTTGTATAGTTTTTGGGTTCTAAAACACATCACAACCACATACACTTAATATTTCACGTTGGTCGGGTCTCGGGTCATCTAGTCATCAGTATATAAATAAGTCCAAGATCCCCGACAAGTGGATCCTACCACGTTGGTTTATATAAAAATCATCATATTTTACGTAAATGAGTTATAATCCGTTTATTATAATTTTCCCGACATGTCCCGCTAATTTGTTCATATCTCTTGAACCGTAAATCATATAAGTGTGTTCTTTTTACCAAAACCATCATTAACTCATGTACTACACTTATTATAAGTCTAATTACCCCAAATTTATAATTTTCATAGCTAATTAACCCATATCCTAACTTAGAAGAGTTGGCTGTTTTTGGGCAGCCAAACTCGTTTTCACCATTTTGGTCGCCATTTCTAAACCGTAAGGAACTGGTAAATCATCCAATTGATTCTACTTTTTCATGATTTTATCTACAACCTACAGTTTTACCTTTCTCAATGATTCTTAGTTCTTATATGAGAAAACAGTCCGTGAAGACAGTATGTTCAGATCTGACTAGTTTTCACTATTTTGGTCACCATTTACAAACCGTAAGGATTGGTAAATCATCCAATTGATTCTAGTTCTTCATGATTTTATCCACAACTTTTAGTTTTACATATTCGTAGGTCAGTATACAAATTTTACAAGAAAACAGTCCATCAAAACAGTATGTTCAGATCTGACTAGTTTTCACTATTTTGGTCATATCTTACTATCTAGAATTCGTCACGAGACGAGCCACCCGGGGAATTAATCACAAAACAATTATCTATCTTAATGTGTAAGTTTTTAGTATCCCAAACCTACTGAGTTTTACATGCAATCTTCTTTTGTTACGGTTCATAAATTGTTGTGAATCAAATCGTTACTTGGGCTTGTTTAGCTTCATTTAAGTGTCAAAAACTCATATACAATGTCCAAATACTCATTATTTATCTCTTATATATATATATTTTCATAATATATGAGATCTAGTTAATATAAGAAATAAAATGAAAAGATCAAAGTCAAGAGAAAAGTGGAGTAGATCTTAGATCCGAGATCTAGAAATGAAAGAACGGATACACCAATTAGACCTTCTTAGTTAGACCCGTATAATCATAGATCTAATTAAGATCTAGACATGCATTAGCCATTCAACATGGTCCTCAACTTCAGCCCCACGAAGTGTATGCATCTCCTTCTTCGAGGCTCCAAATGGGTAGATGAACATCACTATTGGTTGTGATGATTATAGACGAATAAGTTATGATAGGATTCGAGCTTGTAAAAATAATGAAAATGGTGATGATGATGCCACGGTTAGTGGCTAGGGGGCACGGGATGATGGTGGATTTACATGGTGCATGCATAGATCCATTAGATCTATTAGAAATGAGGGTGGCGGCTAATGGTGGTCACGAACATGGTGGCTAGATGTAGGATGGTGGCTAAAAGCCACGGCTGATGATGATGGTGAGGCCGTGATGATGATGAGACCACGAAGGAGGTAGTATTAGCCAAGAGGGTGTCGGCTATGGCTTAGATCCGAGACAAACACCCTCAAATGGGTGGCGGTTTCGGGGTTTTTAACCACGACCATGGTGATACACATTATAGATCTACTGGATCTACAAGATTTAAAAGTGGCAGCCAAGATCTATAGTGGCCGGAATATGGCCGGAAAATATGACGGCTACCATTTTTGTGTGTGTGTGTAAAATGGAGGCTAGGGTTAGGGTTATGTGAGGATAAAACCCTAATGTACCTATCTATACCCTTCAAAGTTATAAAATCCAATATGCAAGGTTTAGAATAGTTGAGGGGCATGGGTTGCAATTATTTTACAAGGGCCTAAAGTGTAACATTTTATCATGTGTTTAATAATAAATGGTTCGGGACTCGTTCGGACGACTTAACGGACGATTTAAGACATGAGACTTGCGCCATTGTTTTTAAAATCATTTTTCCAATAAAATGTATTATTTATATGTCTTATAATATAAATAATGTGTGCGTTCGTTTAAACGACGATTATTTATCATATATCGTTTTAACAAGAATAAGTATCGTTTTAGTGAAGATACTTCTCATTATATCTCTCCGTAGATAAATGAAATATTAAACAATTTAAATCAAATCGTTTATCAAATATCTCTTGAAAATAATTTATGTACTTAAATTATTAAATTGTCGGTACACGGTTTGCATGACTTTTGTCGACTTCTCCAATCCGATGATTTTTGTATTGTTCAAAAAGGGTTTTGAACCGTACTTCATTATTATTTAATGAATGAAAATCTCGGGTTTTACACCATCCACATACCATCTTGAGCTTCGTCTTCGAAACTCGATTAGTATTACTAGGTTGAGAAATGATCTAGGATCGTTGAGTAGATTTTTATTACATTATTCTTATGGTAAAATCATGGATTTTACAGACATGTCCATGACTGCTATTCGTTCACGACTCGGTCATGCTAGATTCATGATTTTGTATTAGTCTCATAAATGCTCCAACAGCATTATGGACTTAATAAAATGAGTTTCCATGAACTTATAAAGAAACTCATCAGTGTTCATCAAGGATAACCTGATTTCCTCTAAATCCAAAGAAGAGCAGGAAGATCATATTTGCACTATGTTGCAAATTCTACGACAAGAGAAATTTAACCCTAAAATTTTCTAATCTAAATTCTGGTTGATTACAGTGACACGCTGAATCACATGGATCCTCACGGTTAATCTTAACATGACTCAGCTTATGCGTAAATGTGAGAACCCTACACTACGTTAGGAGTTAAAGAAAATCCTACGCTAAGAGAAGTCTAATTTCGGAGACTTATAGTTCCGCAAATTTTTGCGTATCAAGTTTCTACGAAGCAAGATATAGTTACGTTCATATCTAAGTACCTGACATACCAACAGGCTAAGGTAGAACACCAACTGACTAGGATGTTTTCCATCATCAGAATTGTGAACAGAAATGGGACAAGATCCCCACGGATTTTGGTTACCAGATTACGCAAACTCAGAAGAAACAAGTTGCTATCCGGGTTATTGCCAACAGTTTGATCAAGTCTGCATAATCCTTACATCCGCAAGGATTTCAGAACCAACAGATTGATCGGACATGTTCCAACCAAGGCTCATCTGATCACTTGGTAATCCCACAGCTATCGGGCCAGACAAAGGTTCGCATTTTGTTCTCCTTATTTACGTTCACGTCCTTATTCTGATTTCACGACTTGCTTTCACGCTCACGTTCATGACACTATTCACGTTCATGATCGTATCCTGGCTTACGATTTTACGTTCATTTTCGTTCTGGGATGTTTTGCAAGAACTTGAGAGACCAGACTCAAGTCTAGTATAACTCTCTATGTTCGGACAGACGTTTCACGTCATATTCCACGTCTCACCTTTTAGCGTTTGGTGTACCGCAGTTGTATTCCATGTTCACGATATGTTTCACATGTCATGTTCATTCCACATTCCTCATAGCACGTAACATTGATCACGATATGTTTGCTTATACTACACTCACCATATCTCTACATATCACGTTCAAAATTTTTCACGTATCACGTTTAAAAATTTTCACGTATCACGTTTAAAATTTTTCACGTACTATGTTTCATCATGTCTCGCGCATCGTTGCTTATTACCAGTTAACTTAGATTGTTTTGCACCATAACGTTTCAGTTACCCTTGCACGTTAATTCTTTTACCTCGATCAAATTCAGGGGATCCATCTTACGTTGTTAACCATGAACTCTTCGTGTTTTCAAGTCAAGGTCAGGAGGACCAAGATTTCTCATTGCGTCAAGATCTTGTGAAGGAACCGTCCCAAGAGGGAAACCACATGGAAACGGACAAGATCAACCGGACTTCTTATTCGTTTTTTTCTATTATCGATTAGATATGTCCTTTCAGTCACGTCACGTTCCATGTCTTTTCAAGACATGTCACGTTCCACGTTCCTTTCTACCATGTCATATTCATGTCCTTTTAGCTTGCATACCTTTCCAGTTTGAGTCGGGTATGTTACGCTTCCAGTTACCTTATCTATAATTCGGGGACGGATTATTCTTTTTAGGGGGGAAGAGTTGTAAAACCCACATGCTTTTACCATGAACAATACACTTATGATCGTACGCACAGGATTAAAACTTTCCTTACATAACATGAACACGTATCACGAATATTAATTTCAAGAATTACGTACGTGTTATTACACGATAATAATTACGTACGTATTAATATACGATAATTATTAACGATGACGAATAAATCACGAACATCTAACATGATTTTCACGTATATTAAATAGACGCGACGAGTAATTACGTATATTAATTACATACGGTAAATAACTACGTATGTTATGATTATTATTAAGCTACGACATGAATCTACGTATAATAAGTAAAACCGCAAGATAATAAATCACGTTATTTAAATCACGCGACTCGAATATCTAACACGACAAGTACTCACGTAAATTATAATTACGTTTAATATGTATAAGAATAACTAGGAAATTCACGACATTAAAACACGTTCACGCGTAACGTTTTTCGAGACGCAAATAAAAAAAAGAAAGAAAGTAGAAGGGCTATTTTAGGAGGAAGTTTAAGTTGGGTCGAAGCCCAAACTCTAACCCAGCCGACATAACAAGAATAAAAGGACGGGGGCTTTGTTTCTTTTTCTTTTTCTGTCGACACAAACACCACAGACAGGAAACCCTAAAAACCAAATAAACATGCCATCACTTTCTTTTCTTTTGGCTTCTTCCTGCCGTCGATTTCATCACCAAGAACAAAAAACAAGTCGTGGTTTTAATCAAGAACAAGAGTGTAATTCGTGGTTTGATTCTTAAACCCTAAATCAAGTAAGAAACCCTATTCCGTTTTGTTTTATGATTATTCTTTGGGTAATTGATCATTGATTTCGGATCCTAATGAGATTAAAACATGTTAATAAGAAGTTTATTATAAAGGGGGGGGGGGGGGGGTCGTCTGGGAGTTGTTTACAGTCGGGTTACACACCACCGAGACCCTATTGGTCTCGGTGGTGTTTATGCACCAGCAGCCGCAAGGCCTGCTGGGTTTGGTCTGTCGGTGGCATCCTGCAGGTAAGCAGGGGAAATAAAGCCTGCGCAGTGGCAGCCAAAGCTACTACTGCCAGTGGGAACCCACGGCTGGCAGGCATAGCCTGTCGGTGGGACCTTGACTCGAACAGGGGGAAACCACCACTGTCGGTGGGAATTATGCATGCGGCAGGGGGTAGGTTGAACGGGCAGGTGAAACCAAACAGGTTAGGGACTGTTTGGTTTGTGGTTTAAGAAAACAGTTAAGGGGGGTGTTTGGCTAAGTGTTATAAAACATGCATTTTATATTATTATTCAATTAGTTTAATTAAGCATGTTAATTAAATTAATTATTATTCATGCTTTAGGATATAATTAATTTAAATAAAAACCATGATTTAAATTATGCTCAGTTTATTTAAATAAAACTTTGGTTAAATAATTATTTATATAATTATTCATGTACATGTAATTAATTAAACTTAGTTAATTGAATTATAAAGTTTAATCAGTAAATCATGGATTATTATTAATTATTAAATACTTACAATATCATGCAATATTGTTATTAATTAATAATTACAAGTTTATACTAAGTATTTATTTAAATGAGACTAGAAAATTAATTAATTATTAAACAAGCCTTTTAATGAATTAATTTACATGATTTAGGTTATATTAATAACAAACATTAATACATGTTTTAACCTAAGTACTTTTACTTTTATTTATTTAAATCATGTTATATTTAATTAAATCCTTTAACCTATATTTTAGTGTATTTACATGTAATAATTAATAAACTATACTATATATCACATGACTTAGAATATAAATCAGTAAACATTTAAGCTTATATTATTAGCTTAATAATCCAGCTTATATATATTTATTGAAATTTTCTATTTTTAGAAACTTATCTATTTTAAGCAGTAAATCTATTTTTGGAAACTTTCTATTTTTTAAAAACTTTCTATTTTTAGAAAGTTTCTATTTTAGGAAACCTGCTATTTTTAGAAAGTTACTTATTATTACAGAACAAGTATAATAATACAAGAAATACAAGTAATACTTAATCAGAATAGACAGAATACATGATAAACACAACATAATGTTAGAATCAGTAAAACAAGACATGAACATATAAAACAAGCTAAGACATGATATAAAATCAGTTACGTACTCAGTAATCAGAATACTTATACACGTACATTATTTATGTAGCATTAGTGATATCGAAGTAGGACTCTCTTCCGTTCTTCTTCTTCGTTCACTGGACACAAGGTATGGATTCTCCGTCCTTTCAGTATGGACATTCTTCCTTATTAGGATTTCCCGTATGCAGCCAACTGTTTTCCCCATTATATATTTTATATGTTTTGATTGCTTATATTTAATTAGATACCTAAAGCCATATACATGCATGACCAGTTTCACCTAGTTATGGAGGTACCATAACCATAACACTGGAGGCACCAGTGTTATGACTCCACCACGACGGAGTGATAGCTCGTGGCGTCCTTTCAGCTTTTGGCCATATTATTATTATTATCATGTGGGGCGTATGGGTGCATCCTAGTTTACATGTTTTCAGCAGATTATTCAGGTGAATGTGGTGTGTGCCTTGCATCCTTCACAAGGAGCTGATCCCTCCTACCCAAACAGTTATATTAATTAGAGGCAGCCCCTCTAATTTGCATGACGAGGTCACCCCTCCAAGTATTCATGCACGTTAATATTTCATAACCTATATTGGCTAATGGTAAACATGTTAAGCAGTTTTATAAGATAAACATAAGGCTTTTCAAACTACAAAACCAGTTTTACTAAGTTATACTAGGTTTTCCAAGACTTATACATTTCCGCTACTATTAGTCTTATTTATGTTTCAGCCATTCATACTATGTTCTATACCCGTGCACTTAGCATTATGCTCAGTCGTTTTCCTTTCATGTTCCCAAAACGGCAGGTACCCAGGACTCGTGTAACACCCCATTTTGATAAATGGAAATGTCACGCGTGATTATGGCGTGTCATCAAAACTTACAAGGATAATGTATTAAACATCACATGACCATAAAGTAAATACCAGAATCAAACATCGGTACCCCAAAAGTAGAATTCATCACACACAAACATAAGTACTGTAAATGAAAAGGACTAAACAATGTCCATGGAAATGAGTATCAAAGTATAAAGAAATGCATAAAGTAAAGAAGGCTAGGAAGCTTCCAATCCATATGCACGTACTCTTAAATCTACGAGCGTCCCTGAGTACCTTCCGTTTTGGGAACATGAAAGGAAAACGGCTGAGCATAACGCTCAGTGCACGGATATACAAGTATAGCATGAATAACATAAGCATATAAGCATAAAGCAGCGGAAAAGAGTAAGTCCTGGATAACCTGGTATATCTTAGTAAAACTGGTTTTATAGTTTGAAAAGCCTTATGTTTATATTATAAAAACTGTTTAACATGTTTACCATTAGCCAGTATAGGTCATGAATTATCCACGTGCATGAATACTTGGATGGGTGACATCGTCATGCAAATTAGAGAGGCTGCCTCTAATTTAATATATTGGTTTGGGTAGGAGGGATCAGCTCCTTGTGAAGGATGCAAGGCACACACCATATTCACCTGAATAATCTGCTGAAAACATGTAAACTAGGATGCACCCATACGCCCCACCAGATAATAATAATATGGCCAAAAGCTGAAGGGACGCCACGAGCTATCACTCTGTCGTGGTGGAGTCAAAACACTGGTGCCTCCAGTTATATGGTTATGGTACCTCCATAACTAGGTGAAACTGGTCATTCATGTATATGGCTTTAGGTATCTAATTCAACATAAGCAATTCAAAAACATATAAAACATATACTGGGGAAAACAGTTGGCTGCATACGAGAAATCCTAATAAGGAAGAATGTCCATACTGAAAGGACGGAGAATCCGTACCTTGTGTCCAGTGAACGAAGAAGACGAACAGAAGAGAGTCCTACTTCGGTATCACTAATGCTACATAAATACATACGTGTATAAGTATCTGATTACTGAGTACGTAATCATGTCTTAGCTTTTTTTATATGTTCATGTCATGTTTTACTGATTAAAGATTTATACTGTATTTATCATGTATTCTGTCTATTCTGATTAAGTATTTCCTGTATTTCTTGCATTATTATACTTGTTGTGTAATAATAAGTAACTTTCTAAAAATAGCATGTTACCTAAAATAGAAAGTTTCCAAAAAGAGAAAGTTTCCAAAAATAGAAAGTTTCCAAAAATAGGAAGTTTCCAAAAATAGATTTACTGCTTAAAATAGATAAGTTTCTAAAAATAGAAAGTTTCCATAAATAGATTAGCTGCTTTAATTAAATAAGTTTCTAAAAATAGAAAGTTTCCACAAGTAGAAATAAGTTGGATTATTAAGCTAATTATATAAGCTTAAGTGTTTATTGATTAATATTCTAAGTCATGTAATTAAATAGTATAGTTTATTAATTATTTCATGTAAATTAAAGAAACTATAGGTTAAAGTATTTAATTAAATATAACATGATTTAATTAAATAAAGGTAAAAATACTTAGGTTAAAACATGTATTATTATCTATTAATAATATAACCTAAGTCATGTAAATTAATTAATTATAAGTCATGATTTTAACAATTAATTAATTATATAGTCTAAATAAAATGGTAATTACTTAGGTTAAAATTCATGTATTAATAATAATATTAATAACCTAAGTCATGCATAAATTAAATTAACCATGTACATGTTTTAATTAATTTAATTTAAATCTTGTCAAAATAATTAACCTTGTAAAATAATTAACTTGCAAAATAACCCATGAACCAAACCCGTGTTTTAATCTATACAAGTCGTGAACTGGACCGGTTTAACCCATGAACCGGCCAACCAAACGCACAATTGGTCTTGGCTAGAAAAAGTTCCCACCGGCTAGCCGGTGATTACCCCTGCTGTCGCGGCCTAAAGTTCCCCCTGCTTTCCTTATTTAGCCACCGGCTTAAGCCGGTGGTGGTCCTTGTTCTTAGCCGAGACCCACCCAGCCAAAACACACCCCGACCGAGGTCGGGGTTCCCCTGTCCTTGCGGCCATGACCAACAACACCACACCGACACCCGTAGGTCTCGGCTGTGTTCACACGAAGCACACCAAGAGCCTCGGGCTCTCGGTTTGTGTGTACCGGCCGAAACAAACACCCTTTAAACCATAATTAATTTACCCCCATGATTTAATTACATGATGATTAACTTGTTTTTAAAAAAACCATGATTTCATGTATTCTTGATTAAATAAAAACATAAAGAAAAAGGGTTTAAAGATTTACTGATTACGTGAAACAAAGGAGAACGATAACACTAACACACTTACAAGAAATCAATCACAAAAAATCAACCAACACCCCCTTTTTGGTGTTCTATACCTGGCGGCCAAGAGAGAGAGCAAAAGAGATTAGGGTTTTTTTTCTTGTTTTTTCTAATTTTTGTTATTATGAAACATATCTTTTCCTTATTCCTTGTTTAGTAAAAATCAAATGGGCTTGGCCCTTGTTTTGAGTTCTAGCCGCGGGTAAGATGGGGCCGACAAAAGTAACCCATAGTTTTCTCGTGTCTAATATTAAGTGTGTTCTCGTGTTCGTGTTTACATGATTTAATTAGTTATCATTCGTGTCTTATTATATTTATTCATGATGGTAATAAATATACATAAATACGTAATACTAAGCTCGTGATTATTTACGTTCATGATTTCATGTTCGTGTGTTCGTGATTATAATTATTATTGAAATAATTATCGTGTCATAATGCGTATTAAATACTTATCGTGTTATCACACGTACGTAATACTTGTAAATCTTGTTCGTGAATCGTAAATGTGCTATAAAAGGAAAGTTCTAATCATGTACGTACGATCATAAGGGTACTATTCATGGTAAAAGCATGCGGGTTTTACAACTCTTCCCCCCTAAAAGAATAATTCGTCCCCGAATTATAGATAAAGTAAACTGGAAAAGAAGAACATACCCGAATTCAAAATATGAAATGAGGGTAAGAAGCCCGGATAGACTCCTCTGTTTCCCAAGTAGCTTCCCGCTAGGTATGATCCCTCCAAAGGATTTTGACGAATGGAATCATCTTCCTTCTCATGACTCGTTCTTGTCTGTCAAGAACTCGTTCGGGTTCTTCTATGAAAGTGAGATCTTCACGAATCTGTTCCAGTGGATACTGAACCATGTGAAAGGGGTGATACTTGTACCCTCTGAGTAAGGACACATGGAAAACATCGTGAACATGAGAAAGTTGCGGAGGTAACGCTAAATGGTAAGATACTTCACCGACTCGTTCAATGACATCAAACGGTCCCATGAATCAAGGACTGAGCTTCCCTTTGATTCCAAAACGTCTAACACCACGTGCCGGCGAAACCTTAAGGAAAACGTGATCTCCTACGTTAAAATGTAAGTCCCTACGATGCTTGTCTGCATAACTCTTCTGACGTTACCGTGCTTCTTGCAGTTTCTGCTCAGCTACTACGACCTTCTCATTAGTCAACTCTATCATTTCTGGTCCTTCAAGTGTTCGCTCACCAACCTGATCCTAGCAGATTGGGGCGCGACACTTTCTACCATACAACATCTCGAAAGGAGCACACTTGATACGTGCATGCCAATTGTCGTTGTATGCAAACTCCACCAAACAGATATAATCATCCCAATCATCCGTCCATTCTAAAGCACATGAACTCAACATGTCTTCCAATGTCTGAATCGTTCGCTCCGACTGCCCGTCTGTTTGAGGATGAAAAGCCGTGCTAAGCTTAAGTTTTGTCCCCCAAGCTTTCTGCAGACTTTGCCAAAATCGCGAAGTGAACCGAGTATCTCTGTCTGAGACGATGGTGGATGGAGTACCGTGAAGTCTCATGATCTCCCTCCTATAAGTATCGGCGAGTTTACTGACCGAATCTTCCTTGCGGATCGGTAAGAAATGAGCTGACTTGGTAAGTCGATCAACGATAACCCAAATCGCATCGTGCTTCCTCTTTGTTTGCGGAAGACCGTTAACAAAATCCATGGTGAACTTGTCCCACTTCCACTCTGGAATATCTAACGCTTGAAGAAGACCGCCAGATCGCTGATGTTCGATCTTAACCTGCTGGCAGGTGAGACATTTGGAGACGTAAGTCGCAACATCCTGTTTCATACCACTCCACCAAAAGTACTGCTTGATGTCATGGTACATCTTGGTCGAACCAGGATGGATAGAGAATGGGGAGCTATGAGCCTCAGCTAAAAATGCTTCCTGGAGTTCTTGATCATCAGGAACATAAAGTCTTGTGCCCTGCCATAAGATACCATCTGCGTCTACTCGAAATTCTGTCTGCTTCTCCAAATTTTGAATTATCGCCCAGATTTCTCCATCATCTTTATGTGCTTCCTTGATCTTAGAGAGTAACTCGGGTTCTACTCTAAGATTAGCCCAGTAACCGTGCTATCCACATACCATGATCTCTATGTCTAGTCGCTCCAAGTCTCTTATAATTTCCTCGTCAATTTTAATGCCGTTTATCATTCCGGACTTTCTGCTAAGTGCATCTGCCACTACATTCGGCCTTTCCGGGATGATACTGCAGATTAATGTCATAATCCTTCAACAGCTCTAACCATCTCCTCTGTCTCATGTTCAATTCAGTTGAGTGAAGATATACTTCAAGCTCTTGTGGTCCGTGAAAATTTCACATGATTCTCCATACAAGTAGTGCCTCCATATCTTCAACGCAAACACGACTGCTGCAAGTTCCAAGTCATGCGTAGGGTAATTTTCCTCATAAGGCTTAAGTTGTCGTGAAGCGTACGCGATCACTTTCCCATGTTGCATGAGAACACAACCAAGTCCCTTCCCCGATGCATCACTGTAGATCTGAAATCCACGTGTACCAGATGGGAGAGTGAGAATCGGTGCAGATACTAACTTCTACTTTAGGTCTTCAAAGCTCTTCTCTTGTTCTTCAGTTCAGACGAATTTCTCCCCTTTCCGCATCAGTTTGGTCAATGGTAGTGCTAAGCGGGAAAAGTTCTCCACGAACCTATGGTAATAACCAGCTAAGCCTAGGAAACCGCGGACTTCAGTCGCTGATGTCGACCTTGGCCACTTGGTAATAGCCTTATCCTTTGCTGGATCCATTGTGATTCCTTCTGCTGATACAATGTGAACTAAGAATGCCACCTTTTCTAACCAGAACTCACACTTGGAGAATTTAGCATACAACTGCTTCTGGTGAAGAATCTGTAGTACTATACAAAGATGGTCTTCGTGTTCCTCCTTGGACTTAGAGAAAATCAGGATGTCGTCAATGAAGACAATGACGAACTTGTCCAGAAATTCATGGAAGATTTTGTTCATCAAATCCATGAACACTGCTGGAGCATTAGTAAGGCCAAATGGCATGACTACAAATTCGTAGTGGCCATAGCGTGTACGGAAAGCAGTCTTGGCGATGTCCTGCTCCTTCACCCGTAGCTGATGATAGCCCGACCTAAGATCAATCTTGGAGAAATGTTTGGCCCCTTGGAGTTGGTCAAACAGATCATCTATACGTGGTAGTGGATACCTATTCCTGATGGTAATCTTGTTGAGCTCGCGATAATCTATGCAAAGACGCATACTTTCGTCCTTCTTCTTAAAGAATAAGATAGGTGCGCTCCATGGAGATGCACTCGGTCGAATAAAGCCTCGCTCCAGAAGTTCTTGCAATTGATCCTTCATCTCCTTTAACTCTATGGGAGCCATGCGATAAGGAGCCTTGGAAATCGGCTCAGCTCCTGGGATGAGCTCGATATTAAATTCTACTTAACGTGTAGGTGGTATGCCCGGAAGTTCTTCTGGAAATTCTGACACTATCGGCTGTGTAAAACCCGCATGCTTTTACCATGCATAGTACCCTTAGGATCGTACGTACTAGATTAAAACTTTCCTAATATAGCATGATTACAATTACGTGTTAGGAGTTTACGTATTATGTACGTGTTAGAACACGATAAGTATTTACTACGCATGATCATGTAATAATTATTGACGATAATTAATCACGAACATGCGATCATGAAATCATGAACGTAATTAAAACACGAACTATTATTAATTACGTATATATATTTATTACGAGCGTAATTAAATATATTAGATCACGGTATTACGTAACGAGAACATTTAAAACACGAACATAAATAATCACAAACGTGTAACTAAATAACGAGACACGAAAAAAGGTACGGGTACCCCAAGTGGGGTCCCTACCCGCGGCCAACAGGGACAAATGGGCCAAGCCCATTTGTCAAAATTACTAAAAGGGAATTAGGAGGTTTTCACTACTCAAATAAACTTTACAGAAGATTTTTAAGAAAACCTAAAAACCTCCTTCCTCCTTCTCCTTTGTGCCGCCACCCTACAACCACCATAAGGAGTAGTTTTTGATCTTGGATCTCGGAATTCTAGTGATTTATCGTGTTTGTTCTTCGTCCTCTTGATCCACGAATTCGGTGAAACCTTTTTAAACCTTTTCTTTTGATTTAATCTTTTTATAAATTATGAACATGTAATATTTTTACAAAAACATAATAATTAAGCATAGATCTAACATGTTTTGGTGTTAAATAAAATCAAAAGGTTGTTTTTAAGGGGTGTTTGTTTGGCCACAGGCTGCAACCGAACCCGAATGGGTTTCGGCTTGCCAAGCCGACCACCACCAAGACCATATGGTCTTGGTTGGTGCGTGTGGGTCCCACTGTAGCAAGGAAACACGGGGTACCCCGAGTTGGTTCGGGGTACGGTGTTGATTTCATGTTCGGTTCATGCTTTTTAGTCGAGATCCGGTTCATGGTTTATGTTTAGTTGTTTTTATGTTTATGATCTTAGGTTAAAATTAAATTAATAAAATGATGTGATTAATTTAATAACATGACTTAGGTTATTTAATTATTAATGATCATGAAATTATTTTAACCTAAGTAATTATATATTTAAGACTTATAATTAATTAATTATTTTAAAACCATGGATATAATTAATTAATTAACATGACTTAGGTTATATTATTAATATATAATAATACATATTTTAACCTAAGTATTTAACTTATTTAATTAAAAACATGGTATACTTTAATTAAATATTATAACCTATAGTTTAATTAAATTACATGAAATAATTATTAAACTATACACTATATCATATGACTTAGAAAATAATCATGAAAACACTTAGGCTTATATACTTAGCTTATTTAACCAGCTTATTTCTAATTATGGAAACTTTCTATTTTTAGAAACTTAATTAAATAAGGCAGCTAATCTATTTATGGAAACCAACTATTTTTAGAAACTTATTTATTTCAGGCAGCTAATCTAATTATGGAAACTTATTTAATTAAGACAGCAAATCTATTTATGGAAACTTTCTATTTTTAGAAACTTATCTATTTTAAGCAGTAAATCTATTTTTGGAAACTTTCTATTTTTGGAAACTTTCTATTTTTGGAAACTTTCTATTTTTGGAAACTTTCTATTTTTGGAAACTTTCTATTTTTGGTAACTTTCTATTTTTGGAAACTTTCTATTTTAGGAAACCTGCTATTTTAGGAAACCTGCTATTTTTGGAAAGTTACTTATTATTACACAGTAAGTATAATAACACATGAAATACCAGAAATACTTAATCAGATTAAACAGAATATAAGATAAAACACAGTTTAAGGCTTAGAAACAGTAAAACATGGTAAGAACACATAAAATAAGCTAAGACATGACATAAAATCAGCTATGTATTTAGTAAGCAGATACTTATTCATGTACGTATTTATGTAGCACTAGTGATTCGGAAGTAGGATTTCTCGCAGTTCGTCTTTCTCGTTCACTGGACATAAGGTACGGATTCCCGTCCTTTCAGTATGGACATTCTTTCCTTATTAGGATTCCCCGTATGCAGCCAACTGTTTTCTCGTAGTATAAGTTACGTGTTTGATTGCTTATGTTTAATTAAGATTACCTATAGCCATATACATGCATGACCAGTTTCACCTAGTTATGGAGGTACCATAACCATAATATTAGAGGCACTGATGTTATAACTTCACCACGGCGGAGTGATTGCTCGTGGCGTCCCTTCAGCTTTTGGCCATTTGTTTACATTTATCATCTGGGGCGTATGGGTGCATCCTAGTTACATGTTTTTATTCAGGATTACATGGTGAATGTGGTGTGTGCCTTGCATCCTTCACATGGAGCTGATCCCTCCTACCCAAAAACCAGTATATTAAATTAGAGGCAGCCCCTCTAATTTGCATGATGAGGTCACCCCTCCAAGTATTCATGCACGGTGGATTTTCATGACCTATATTGGCTAATGGTAAAATATGACAAACAGTTTTATAAGATAAACATAAGACTTTCAAACTATAAAACGAGTTTTATTAAGACTTAACCAGGTTAGTCGGGACTTAGTTTCTTCCGCTATTATTATGTTATATGCTTATCCTATTCATGCTTTATTGTACATCCGTGCACTGAGCGTATTTGCTCAGCCGTTTTCCTTTTCTATGTTCCCAAAACGGCAGGTACTCAGGGACGCTTGTAGACACTAAGAGTACGTACATATGGACTGGAAGCTGTCTAGCCTTCTTTACATTATGCATTTCCTTTCTTATGATACTTATTCTTTGGACATTGTTTCGTCCTTTCCTTTATTATACTATGTTTGTGTGTGATGAGCTTTACTTTTGGACTACCGATGTTTGATTCCGGTATTTTCCTTTTTATGGTCAAGTAATGTTTAGACATTTTTCCTTGTATGCTTTGATGACACGTCATAATTACTGTGATATTTCCATTTCCAAAATGGGGTGTTACAATTATGGTATCAGAGCCAAGGCTTCGACCTGTAGGCTCTCAAATATGACCTGTGAATAGTGGGTAGTCACTACGGTCTTCCTAGAACTGACAGTTGTTTTCATGCATTCATCATTTTTAAGCATACATATACATGTCATTGTTGCAGGGTTTTTGACTAAGTAATGGTTGGTACAGGACTGGCCCTATTTAGTCGCATGTGTTTTATCGAAACTTTTACATTTGGGACCGACCCATAGGCGTCCCCTCGCTATGTCTTTTGTTTTGGGTGAACTGACCAGAGGCGTTCACTCTCGAGCATACAAAAGTTTTCATAAAACTGCATCATGCATTCATACACAAAATTTTCTTGCATAAATTTTTTCTCGTGAAATTTTAGTATAAATTTTTTTTTTCATGTATATATTTATATATTTTATGTTTTGATCTGTTTAATCATATGTTTTATGTTATATTGTCAGATGGTTCTCACACGCGAACAGGAGCAGCTCAATGCTTCAATTCAGGCTGCCATGCAAGCCTTGCTTCCTCAACTGAGGAATGACATCAGGGCTGAAGTTCAAGCTGCCAACAATCAGCAGCACAATCAGCCACCTCCTCCTCCTCCTCCAGTGACATTAGCAGTATGGCTGGAGAGATTCAACAAGCTCCGCCCTCGATCTTTTGAGAAGAAAGATAGCCCCAGCGATGATGAAAAGGCGAGGTTGTCATGCTATCGGTTCGAAGGGCTGTGACCCCGCAGATTTTCAATGCTATGGGCTGTGACCCCGCAGACAAGGCGAGGTTGGCATGCTATCGGTTCGAAGGCGATGTACTCAACTGGTGGTTAACATTGATGCAATCTGAAGGTGGTGACGAGTGGGTTGCTGGTTTGACTTGGGCTCAGTTCAAGGACAGGGTGATGGAGCAGTTCTTTCCCAAGGCTGAGCAGGATAAGATCAAGAGAGAGTACCATGGGATCCGACAGAGAGATGGGGAGAATAGCAACGACTTTATGCAGCACTTTCTTCGCTTGGCTGGTTTCCTTGGTGTGGCAGCAGGTACTCCTGAAGAGCAGGCATATCACTTTAGATGGGCTCTTCGCACATCGGTCGCAAACAATCTGGTGTGTGCTACGTTCAACACTGTAGCACAAGTGGCCGATGCAGCACGAAAGCTGGAGATGCTGCAGGAGAGAGATGAGTTCGGGGAAGCTGAAAGACCCGACAAGAGGTAAACCTTCGTATTCAAGCGGTGACTAATCCGTATACTTTTCCATATGTCAATTATTCATCTCCTAAATGTATCTTCCAGGTAGAAAACTAGGGACCGGTCTCAGCCGGCTACTTAGCAGCAGCCTCATCAGCCCAAGGGAAACGGTCAGACTAACGACCGTTCTGCTACGGATAGGCGTGGCGGTAATGACAATTGCCGTAACAACGCTGGGCACTCCAACAGCAGCAGGTCTTAATACTTACGCATTTCTTTATGTGTTATGTTATGACTCATATTCTGACACTTCAGCCAACTTCTACCAGGAACCATGGAAACGGTAGGGACCAAAACCAGAGAGGTTCGCAGCCTAGCCGTCCAGCTATCACTGATATTAAATCTTACGATTATCCGCTTTGTCCTTTGTACCCAATTACCATGTCTTATGTAAAATGTGTTATCAGGTTCTCAGCCAGCCAGAGCACTTGCTGGAGGATACACTCATCCTTTTTGCTCTACTTGCCACCGTAGGCACCCAGGACCATGTCGCCGTAATACTGATGTGTGCTTCAAGTGTGGGTCTTCCTGGCCATATTATGAAGGATTGCCGTAAGGGCGAGATGGAGGGTACATCGGGACATGCTGATACCAAGCCGCCTCCTACTGCCGGGCGCGTCTACACGACATCTCGAGACCAGGCCAACAAGTCTACAAGTACCATCACTGGAATCTTGTATATGTATGGTCAAGCTGCATGTGTTCTTTTCGATACGGGTGCTACTCACTCGGTTATTTCTATTGCTTATGCTAAGAACATTAGGATGCCTCCCTTGCCACTAGAGAATAGGCTTACTATTTCCACGCCTTTGAGGGACTCTGTATTAATCACCCATGTATACAAGAGTCTTCCCCTAGAATTTGATGATAAGGTTCGACCTGTCGACGCACTTCCGCTGGACATGAATGACTTCGACATGATTTTGGGCATGGATTGGCTATGCAAGTATCATGCTACCATAGACTGCCCTTCATATCGAGTTATCTTCGGTGATGTCAATGCACCAGGGTACATTCATAATGGGTTCATACCCTTTACCAGAGAGGCAACCGTCTTGTCTTAACTGTCCCGAGCTGGGTTGTGCTCATTAAAATAGTTGTCCTAAATGCCCCTTTTTAGCTGTCGCGGGAAGTGTAGCAAACTCGACCAAAGGACAAGTGTGTTCCTCCTTCGTTTTCTGTTCCCGATATCTCCATCGATTCAGGATCAACCTATAGTGTCGGAATTCCAAGATGTGTTTCCAGCAGATCTTCCGGGCATACCACCTACACGAGAAGTGGAATTCAGTATCGAGCTGGTTCTAGGAGCTGAACCAATCTCCAAGGCTCCTTATCGCATGGCTCCCATAGAGCTGAAGGAGCTGAAGGATCAACTGCAAGAACTTCTTGAGAGAGGTTTCATTCGACCGAGCGCATCTCCATGGGGCGCACCGGTTTTGTTTGTTAAGAAGAAGGACGGCAGTATGCGTCTTTGCATAGACTATCGCGAGCTCAACAAGATTACCATTCGGAATAGGTATGACGATCTGTTTGACCAACTCCAAGGGGCCAAACACTTTTCCAAGATCGATCTTAGGTCAGGCTATCATCAGCTACGGGTCAAGGATCAGGACATCGCTAAGACTGCTTTTCGTACTCGTTATGGCCACTACGAGTTTGTAGTTATGCCATTTGGCCTGACAAATGCTCCAGCAGTGTTCATGGATTTGATGAACAGAATCTTCCATGAATTTCTGGACAAGTTCGTCATTGTCTTCATCGATGACATCCTGATTTTCTCAAAGTCCAAGGAGGAACACGAAGACCATCTTCGTACAGTACTATAGATTCTTCGCCAGAAGCAGCTGTATGCTAAATTCTCCAAGTGTGAGTTCTGGTTAGACAAGGTGGCATTCTTAGGTCACATTGTATCAGCAGAAGGAATCACTATGGATCCAGCGAAGGTTGAGGCCATTACTAAGTGGCCAAGGCCGACATCAGCGACGGAAGTTCGCAGTTTCTTAGGCTTAGCTGGCTATTACCGTAGGTTCGTGGAGAACTTTTCCCGCCTAGCACTACCATTGACCAAACTGATGCGGAAAGGGGAGAAATTCGTCTGGACTGAAGATCGAGAGAAGAGCTTTGAAGACCTGAAGCAGAAGCTAGTATCTGCACCTATTCTTACTCTACCATCTAGTACGGGTGGATTTCAAATCTACAGTGATGCATCGGGGAAGGGACTTGGCTGTGTTCTCATGCAACATGGGAAAGTGATCGCGTACGCTTCACGACAGCTTAAGCCTTATGAAGAAAATTACCCTACGCATGATCTGGAACTTGCTGCGATCGTGTTTGCATTGAAGATATGGAGGCACTACTTATATGGAGAATCATGTGACATTTTCACGGACCACAAGAGCTTGAAGTATATCTTCACTCAGCGTGAATTGAACAAGGGCAGAGGAGATGGTTAGAGCTGTTGAAGGATTATGACATTAATCTACAGTATCATCCCGGAAAGTCAAATGTAGTAGCAGATGCCCTTAGCAGGAAGTCCGGAATGATCAACGGCATTAGAATCAAAGAGGAAATCATAAGAGACTTGGAGCGACTAGACATCGAGTACATGGTACGTGGACAGCACGGTTACTGGGCTAATCTTAGAGTAGAACCCGAGTTACTATCTAAGATCAAGGAAGCTCAGAAGGATGACGGAGAAATATGGGCGATAGTACAGAATTTGGAGAAGCAGACAGAATTCAGAGTAGATGCAGATGGTATCGTATGGCAGGGCACTAGACTTTGTGTTCCTGATGACCAAGAACTCCGGGAAGCTTTGTTAGTTGAAGCTCATAGCTCCCCATTCTCTATACATCCTGGTTCGACTAAGATGTACCATGACATCAAACAGTACTTTTGGTGGAGTGGTATGAAACAGGATGTGGCCACTTACGTCTCCAAATGTCTTACCTGCCAGCAGGTTAAGATCGAGCATCAGCGATCTGGCGGTCTCCTTCAACCGTTAGATATTCCAGAGTGGAAGTGGGACAAAATCACCATGGATTTTGTTACCGGTCTTCCGCCTACCAAAAGGAAGCACAATGCAATTTGGGTTATCATTGATCGACTTACCAAATCAGCTCATTTCTTACCGATCCGCAAGGAAGATCCGGTAAGTAAACTCGCAGATACATACAGACGAGAGATCATGAGACTCCACGGTGCACCATCCAGCATCGTCTCAGACAGAGATCCTCGATTCACTTCGCGCTTTTGGAAAAGTCTGCAGAAAGCTTGGGGTACACAACTTAAGCTTAGCACGGCTTTTCATCCTCAAACGGACGGACAGTCGGAGCGAACCATTCAGACATTGGAGGATATGTTGAGGTCATGTGCGTTGGAATGGACGGGTGATTCGAACGAATACATCTGTTTGGTGGAGTTTGCATACAACAAAAGCTGGCACGCAAGCATCAAGTGTGCTCCATTTGAGATGTTGTATGGCAGAAAGTGTCGCGCCCCAATCTGCTGGGATCAGGTTGGTGAGCGAACCTCGAAGGACCGGAAATCATAGAGATGACCAATGAGAAGATCGCAGTAGCTAAGCAGAAAATTCAAGAAGCACGGTCACGTCAGAAGAGTTACGCCGATAAGCATCGTAGGGATATACACTTTAATTTAGGAGATCACGTCTTTCTTAAGGTTTCTCCTGCACGTGGTGTTAGACGCTTCGGGATTAAAGGGAAGCTCAGTCCTCGTTTCATCGGACCGTTTGATATCATTGAACGAGTCGGTGAAGTATCTTACCGAATGGCGTTACCTCCGCAGCTTTCACATGTGCACAATGTGTTTCATGTGTCCTTACTCAGAGGGTACCAGTATCATCCCCTTCACATGGTTCAGTATCCACTGGAACAGATACGTGAAGATCTCACTTTTATAGAAGAACCCGAAGGAGTTCTTGACAGACAAGAACGAGTCATGAGAAAGAAGACGATTCCATTCGTCAAAATTCTATGGAGGGATTATACCGAGCGGGAAGCCACTTGGGAAACAGAGGAGTCTATCCGGGCTTCATACCCTCATTTCATATCTTGAATTCGGGTATGTTCTTCTTTTCCAGTATACTTTATCTATAATTCGAGGACGAATTATTCTTTTTAGGGGGGAAGAGTTGTAAAACCCGCATGCTTTTACCATGCATAGTACCCTTAGGATTGTACGTACTAGATTAAAACTTTCCTAATATAGCATGATTACAATTACGTGTTAGGAGTTTACGTATTACGTACGTGTTAGAACACGATAAGTATTTACTACGCACGATCATGTTATAATTATTGACGATAATTAATCACGAACATGAGATCATGAAATCATGAACGTAATTAAAACACAAACTATTATTAATTACGTATATATATTTATTACGAGCGTAATTAAATATATTAGATCACGGTATTACGTAACGAGAACATTTAAAACACGAACATAAATAATCACAAACTTGTAACTAAATAATGAGACACGTAAAAAGGTACGGGTACCCCAAGTGGGGTCCCTACCCGCGGCCAACAAGGACAAATGGGCCAAGCCCATTTGTCAAAATTACTAAAAGAGAATTAGGAGGTTTTCACTACTCAAATAAACTTAACAAAATATTTTTAAGAAAACCTAAAAACCTCCTTCCTCTTTCTCCTTTGTGCCGCCACCCTACAACCACCATAAGGAGTAGTTTTTGATCTTGGATCTTAGAATTCTAGTGATTTATCGTGTTTGTTCTTCGTCCTCTTGATCCACGAATTCGGTAAAACCTTTTTAAACCTTTTCTTTTGATTTAATCTTTTTATAAATTATGAACATGTAATGTTTTTACAAAAACATAATAATTAAGCATAGATCTAACATGTTTTGGTGTTAAATAAAATCAAAAGGTTGTTTTTAAGGGGTGTTTTTTTGGCCGCAGGCTGCAACCGAACCGGAATGGTTTCGGCTTGCCAAGCCGACCACCACCAAGACCATATGGTCTTGGTTGGTGCGTGTGGGTCCCACGGCAGCAAGGAAACATGGGGTACCCTGAGTTGGTTCGGGGTACGGTGTTGATTTCATGTCCGGTTCATGCTTTTTAGTCGAGATGTGGTTCATGGTTTATGTTTAGTTTTTTTTATGTTTATGATCTTAGGTTAAGATTAAATTAATAAAATGATGTGATTAATTTAATAACATGACTTAGGTTATTTAATTATTAATGATCATGAAATTATTTTAACCTAAGTAGTTATATATTTAAGACTTATAATTAATTAATTATTTTAAAACCATGAATATAATTAATTAATTAACATGACTTAGGTTATATTATTAATATATAATAATACATATTTTAACCTAAGTATTTAACTTATTTAATTAAAAACATGTTATACTTAATTAAATATTATAACCTATAGTTTAATTAAATTACATGAAATAATTATTAAACTATACACTATATCATATGACTTAGAAAATAATCATGAAAACACTTAGGCTTATATACTTAGCTTATTTAACCAGCTTATTTCTAATTATGGAAACTTTCTATTTTTAGAAACTTAATTAAATAAGGCAGCTAATCTATTTATGGAAACCAGCTATTTTTAGAAACTTATTTATTTCAGGCAGCTAATCTAATTATGGAAACTTATTTAATTAAGGCAGCAAATCTATTTATGGAAACTTTCTATTTTTAGAAACTTATCTATTTTAAGCAGTAAATCTATTTTTGTAAACTTTCTATTTTTGGAAACTTTCTATTTTTGGAAACTTTCTATTTTTGGAAACTTTCTATTTTTGGAAACTTTCTATTTTTGGAAACTTTCTATTTTTGGTAACTTTCTATTTTTGGAAACTTTCTATTTTAGGAAACCTGCTATTTTTGGAAAGTTACTTATTATTACACAGTAAGTATAATAACACATGAAATACCAGAAATACTTAATCAGATTAAACAGAATATAAGATAAAACACAGTTTAAGGCTTAGAAACAATAAAACATGGTAAGAACACATAAAATAAGCTAAGACATGACATAAAATCAGCTATGTATTTAGTAAGCAGATACTTATTCATGTACGTATTTATGTAGCACTAGTGATTCGGAAGTAGGATTTCTCGCAGCTCGTCTTTCTCGTTCACTGGACATAAGGTACGGATTCCCGTCTTTTCAGTATGAACATTCTTTCCTTATTAGGATTCCCCGTATGCAGCCAACTGTTTTCCCGTAGTATAAGTTACGTGTTTGATTGCTTATGTTTAATTAAGATTACCTATAGCCATATACATGCATGACCAGTTTCACCTAGTTATGGAGGTACCATAACCATAACATTAGAGGCACTGATGTTATGACTTCACCACGGCGGAGTGATTGCTCGTGGCGTCCCTTCAGCTTTTGGCCATTTGTTTACATTTATCATTTGGGTCGTATGGGTGCATCCTAGTTACATGTTTTTATTCAGGATTACATGGTGAATGTGGTGTGTGCCTTGCATCATTCACATGGAGCTGATCCCTCCTACCCAAAAACCAGTATATTAAATTAGAGGCAGCCCCTCTAATTTGCATGATGAGGTCACCCCTCCAAGTATTCATGCACGATGGATTTTCATGACCTATATTGACTAATGGTAAAATATGACAAACATTTTTATAAGATAAACATAAGATTTTCAAACTATAAAACCAGTTTTATAAGACTTAACCAGGTTACTCGGGACTTAGTTTCTTCCGTTGTTATTATGTTATATGCTTATCCTATTCACGCTTTATTGTACACCCGTGCACTGAGCGTATTTGCTCAGCCGTTTTCCTTTTCTATGTTCCCAAAACGGCAGCTACTCAGGGACGCTCGTAGACACTAAGAGTACGTGCATATGGACTGGAAGCTGTCTAGCCTTCTTTACATTATGCATTTCCTTTCTTATGATACTTATGCTTTGGACATTGTTTCGTCCTTTCCTTTATTATACTATGTTTGTGTGTGATGAGCTTTACTTTTGGACTACCGATGTTTGATTCCGGTATTTTCCTTTTTATGGTCAAGTAATGTTTAGACATTTTTCCTTGTATGCTTTGATGACACGCCATAATTACTGTGATATTTCCATTTCCAAAATGGGGTGTTACAGGCTGATTCTGAATTGATGGAGATTCAGCATCCATGTCATGAACAGTAGCTAGATAACCCTCACAACCATGTGAAAGTAATGCACATGCTTGCAGGGTTGATATGATTTGTACAGATCTTTCGGGTACAAACCCGTTGTGAATGTACTCTGGCACATTAACATCACCGAAGATGACTCGATATGAATGGAAGTCTATGGTATCATGATGCTTGGATAGCCAATCCATGCCCAAAATCAGGTCAAAATCATTCATGTCCAGCGGAAGTGCGTCAACAGGACGAATCTTGTCGTCAAACTCTAGGGGAATGCTCTTGTACACATGGGTTATGCGTACAGAGTCTCTCAAAGACGTGGAAATATTCAGTATATTCTCTAGTGGCATGGGGAGTATCCTAACATTCTTGGCATAAGCAGTAGAAATGACCGAGTGAGTAGCACCCGTATCAAACAAAACACATGTAGCTTGACCATACATATACAAGATTCAAGTGATGGTACCTGTAGACTTGTTGGCCTGATCGTGAGATGTCGTGTAAACGCATCCACTCGTAGGAGGCGGCTTGGTATCAGCATGTCCCGATGTACCTTCCATCTCGCTCTTGCGACAATCCTTCATGCAATGGACAGGAAGACCACACTTGTAGCATGCGTCGATGTCGCGGCGACATGGCGCTGGGTGCCTACGATGGCAGGTAGAGCAAAGAGGATGAGTATATCCTCCAGCAGGTGTCCTGACTGGTTGTGAGCCTGATAAGAACAATATACATGAGACATGATAATAGGTACAAAGGACAATGCGGATAATCGTAAGATTGAATATCAGTGATAGCTGGACGGATAGGCTGTGAACCTCTCTGGTTCTAGTCCCTCCCGTTACCATGATTCCTGCTAGAAGATTCTCTAATGTGTCAGAATTAAGACTTATAGCATGTAATCATAAGAAAATGAGCAAGTATAAGGACCTGCTGCTGTTGGAGTGTTCGACGTTGCTACGGTAATTATCATTACCGCCACGCCTGTCCGTAGCAGAACGGTCGTGATTCTGACCGTTTCCCTTGGGCTGAGAAGGCTGTTGTTGAGTAGCCGGCTGAGACCGGTCCCCAGTCTTCTGCCTGGAAGATACAGTTAAAAGAGATGAAGTATTGACATGTACTGAAAGAATACGGATTGGTCACCGTTTGAATATGAATGTTTACCTCTTATCGGGTCTCTCTGCTTCCCTGAACTCATCTCTTTCCTGCAGCATCTCCAGCTTACGTGCTGCATTGGCCACTTGTGCTACCGTGTTGAACGTAGCACACACCAAGTTGTTTGCGACCAATGTACGAAGAGCCCACCTGAAGTGGTGTGCTTGCTCTTCTGGAGTACCTACTGCTGCACCAAGAAAACCAGCCAAGCGAAGAAAGCGCTGCATGAACTCGTTTCTATTCTCCCCAGCTCTCTGTCGGATTCCATGGTACTCCTTCTTCATCTTGTCTTGCTCAGCCTTGGGAAAGAACTGTCCCATCACCAAATACCTGAACTGAGCCCAAGTCAAACCAGCCACCCAGTTATCACCTCCCTCGGACTGCTTCAGTGCCATCCACCATGATAACACATCACCTTCGAACCTGTAGCAAGCCAACCTCGACTTAAAGACGGGGTCACAGCCCATAGCATCGAAGATCTTCTCAGTGTGAGCCAACCAGCTTTCAGCTTCACTGGGGCTATTTGTTCTCTCGAAAGCTCGAGGGCGGAGCTTATTGAATCTCTCCAGCCATGTGACCAATGTTGCTGGAGGAGGAGGAGGAGGTACTGGGTGTTGCTGCTGGTTGTTGGCAGCCTGAACCTCAGCCCTGATTTCGTTCCTCAGCTGACGAAGCATAGCTTGCATTGCAGCTTGAATTGCTGCATTGAGTTGTTCCTGCTCGCGTGTGAGAACCATCTGACAGTATAACATAAAATACATGATTAAACTGATCAAAATATAAACTATATACATGAAAAAATTTATACCAATAAATCATGAGAAAAATCTTATGTAGGAAAAACTACTACATGAATGCATGATGCAGTTTTATGAAAACTTTTGTATGCGCGAGAGTGAACGCCTATGGTCAGTTCACTTAAAACAAAAGACATGGCGGGGGACGGCAATGGGTCGGTCCCAAAATTAAAAGTTTCGATAAAACACATGCGACTAAATAGGGCCAGTCCTGTACCAACCATTACTTAGTCATAAACCTGCGACAATGACATATATATGTATGCATGAAAATGATGAATGCATGAAAACCGACTGTCAGTTCTAGGAAGACCATAGTGACTACCCACTAATCACAGGTCTTGCTTTGAGAGCCTACAGGTCGAAGCCTTGGCTCTAATACCATAATTGTAACACCCCATTTTGATAAATGGAAATGTCACGCGTGTTTATGGCATGTCATCAAAGCATACAAGGATAATGTATTAAACATCACATAACCATAAAGGAAATACCGGAATCAAACATCGGTACCCCAAAAGTAGAACTCATCACACACAAACATAAGTACTGTAAATGAAAAGGACTAAACAATGTCCATGGAAATGAGTATCAGAGTATATAGAAATGCATAAAATAAAGAAGGCTAGGAAGCTTCCAATCTATATGCACGTACGCTTAAAGTCTACGAGCGTCCTTGAGTACCTGCCGTTTTGGGAACATGAAAGGAAAATGGCTGAGCATAACGCTCAGTGCACGGATATACAAGTATAGCATGTATAACATAAGCATATAAGCATAAAGCAGCGGAAAAGACTAAGTCCTGGATAACCTGGTATATCTTAGTAAAACTGGTTTTATAGTTT
The DNA here is from genome assembly GCA_025667525.1 of Glebionis coronaria. Lineage (NCBI taxonomy): Eukaryota > Viridiplantae > Streptophyta > Magnoliopsida > Asterales > Asteraceae > Glebionis > Glebionis coronaria. The sequence goes on along the minus strand of JANFOE010001051.1, from coordinate 304,564 downwards.
GAAAAGCCTTATGTTTATATTATAAAAACTGTTTAACATGTTTACCATTAGCCAATATAGGTCATGAATTATCCACGTGCATGAATACTTGGAGGGGTGACCTCGTCATGCAAATAAGAGGGTCTGCCTCTAATTTAATATACTGGTTTGGGTAGGAGGGATCAGCTCCTTGTAAAGGATGCAAGGCACACACCACATTCACCTGAATAATCTGCTGAAAACATGTAAACTAGGATTCACCCATACGCCCCACCTGATAATAATAATATGGCCAAAAGCTGAAGGGACGCCACGAGCGATCACTCCGTCATGGTGGAGTCATAACACTGGTGCCTCTAGGGTTATGGTTATGGTACCTCCATAACTAGGTGAAACTGGTCATGCATGTATATGGCTTTAGGTATCTAATTAAGCATAAGCAATTCAAAAACATATAAAACATATACTGGCGAAAACAGTTGGCTGCATACGGGAAATCCTAATAAGGAAGAATGTCCATACTGAAAGGACGGAGAATCCGTACCTTGTGTCCAGTGAACGAAGAAGACAAACGGAAGAGAGTCCTACTTCGGTATCACTAATGCTACATAAATACATACATGTATAAGTATCTGATTACTGAGTACGTAACTGGTTTTATATCATGTCTTAGCTTGTTTTATATGTTCATTCATGTTTTACTGATTAAAGCTTTATACTGTATTTATCATGTATTCTGTCTATTCTGATTAAGTATTTCCTGTATTTCTTGCATTATTATTGTTGTGTAATAATAAGTAACTTTGTAAAAATAGCAGGTTACCTAAAATAGAATGTTTACAAAAATAGAAAGTTTCCAAAATAGAAAGTTTCCAAAAATAGGAAGTTTCCAAAAATAGATTTACTGCTTAAAATAGATAAGTTTCTAAAAATAGAAAGTTTTCATAAATAGATTAGCTGCCTTAATTAAATAAGTTTCTAAAAATAGAAAGTTTCCATAAATAGAAATAAGCTGGATTATTAAGCTAATTATATAAGCTTAAGTGTTTACTGATTAATATTCTAAGTCATGTAATTAAATGGTATAGTTTATTAATTATTTCATGTAAATTAAATAAACTATAGGTTAAAGTATTTAATTAAATATAACATGATTTAATTAAATAAAGGTAAAAATACTTAGGTTAAAACATGTATTATTATTTATTAATAATATAACCTAAGTCATGTAAATTAATTAATTATAAGTCATGATTTTAGTAATTAATTAATTATATAGTCTAAATAAAATGATAATTACTTAGATTAAAATTCATGTATTAATAATAATATTAATAACCTAAGTCATGCATAAATTATATTAACCATGTACATGTTTTAATTAATTTAATTTAAATCTTGTTAAAATAATTAACCTTGTAAAATAATTAACTTGCAAAATAACCCATGAACCAAACCCGTGTTTAAATCTATACAAGTCGTGAACCGGACCAGTTTAACCCATGAACCGGCCAACCAAAAGCACCCTTGGTCTTGGCTAGCCGCCGGCTAGCAAAAGTTCCCACCGGCTAGCCGGTGGTTACCCATGCTGTCGCGGCCTAAAGTTCCCCCTGCTTTCCTTATTTAGCCACCGGCTTAAGCCGGTGGTGGTCCTTGTTCTTAGCCGAGATCCACCCAGCCAAAACACACCTCGACCGAGGTCGGGGTTCCCCTGTACTTGCGGCCGTGACCAACAACACCACACCGAGACCCGTAGGTCTCGGCTGTGTTCACACGAAGCACACCGAGAGCCTTGGGCTCTCAGTTTGTGTGTACCGGCCGAAACAAACACCCCTTAAACCATAATTAATTTACCCCCATGATTTAATTACATGATGATTAACTTGTTTTTAAAATAACCATGATTTCATGTGTTCTTGATTAAATAAAAGCATAAAGAAAAAGGGTTTAAGGATTTACCGATTACGTGAAACAAAGGAGCACGATAACACTAACACACTTGCAAGAAATCAATCACCAAAAATCAACCAACACCCCCATTTTGGTGTTCTATTCCCGGCGGTCAAGAGAGAGAGCAAAAGAGATTAGGATTTTTTTTCTTGTTTTTTCTAATTTTTGTTATTATGAAACATATCTTTTCCTTATTCCTTGTTTAGTAAAAATCAAATGGGCTTGGCCCTTGTTTTGAGTTCTAGCCGCGGGTAAGATGGGTCCCACAAGGGTAACCCATAGTTTTCTCGTGTCTAATATTAAGTGTGTTCTCGTGTTCGTGTTTACATGATTTAATTAGTTATCGTTCGTGTCTTATTATATTTATTCATGATCGTAATAAATATACATAAATACGTAATACTAAACTCGTGATTATTTACGTTCATGAATTAATGTTCGTATGTTCCTGATTATAATTATTATTGAAATAATTATCGTGTCTTAATGCGTATTAAATACTTATCGTGTTATCACACGTACGTAATACTTGTAAATCTTGTTCGTGAATCGTAAACGTGTTATAAAAGGAAAGTTCTAATCATGTACGTACGAACATAAGGGTACTATTCATGGTAAAATCATGCGGGTTTTACTACTCGAGCATTTAGAGGACGTGCATAGGATGGAAGCTGCCATAGACTTCTTCCTTTGCCTTCATATACCTATGCTTGTTTAGTCATTTTTTATTTCCTTTACTTTATTATGTTTTGGGCTTATGTTTGGGAACTGATGTTTGATTCCGGTTTTTCCTATGGTCATGTATGTTTTAGTACATATTACCTTGCATGCTTTGATGATACGCCATAATCACGCGTGACATTCCATTTACCAAAATGGGGTGTTACAAGTAAAATTTATAAAAAAAACGTTAATTATTACCTGAATTAATATAAATCGATACAAATTCGTTTTTACAAAAAATTATATAACAAAGTGGCTACAAAAATATGTGTCAATAACATATAAAAAAACCAAACATAGAGAAAGCGGAGTAATATACAAAACTACAGGGGTAAAAACAAAAACTTTCACAAATAAAACCATATTCTTCTGATTTTGTTAATTAGACAAATCAGAATAGCAGAACACACACAAAACAAAAACTAACGATACCAAAAAAAACAAATAAACCGCGCCTAACGACACTTTTATTCAACATTGGTCAATCTGATTATTCAAGGGAAAATGGCACAAAAAGGTATCAAACTTATAGGTCATTTTCAATCAAGGTATTATACTTTTTTTTTACATAAAAAGGTATCAAACTTATTTTTTTTTGGCTGATTTGGATATTTTCGTTAAATATTTAACGAGCGTCCGTTAAGCTACACTTTTCAAGTCCGCTAGACCGCTACCACCACCATCAATCTGCATTTACGTCCCATGTTAATGAAGCAATATACACCATCAATATGTTCTTGCTGCATCGATAAGAATGTAAAAACTCTTTGCAGTTTGCACCAAAACGAAAACCAATACCTTATCTGGTTGCACTGACAATCAATTGTCCATAAGAGTGAAAAGGCAATCGACCAACATTTCAAGACAATAGGAGTAGACCATGAAAACAAAATTCAAGCCCTCGTAAGATAAAAGAACCTAATCCCTACTATTTAATCTTTTCACGAAATACATAAAGGAACAACTAAACCATTTTGGGTAAATCTCATGTTTTTGTCGTCTTAGCCACTCAGCTCAACTGAAGTGTATGTTTTCGTGTTTTCTTATTTCAAATATCAAATCTTACACGTACTTTTAGCTTGCTTATAGTTATTATTATTCTAAAATGGCTATACTTGATCTTTTTGGTTACTTGAAATGATTAGAGTTAGTAAATCATTTTTTATTTGAATGCTACATCATGTTTCGCACATATCTTTATCGATGATATCACACATCATTTGAAGTTGGATGACCCTTCAGTTTTGATGGCGTCTTTGGCTGAATCACGACCGATAAAATATAATGTTGGTTACAATCATCAAAATAGTTATTTGCTTCAAATAGATACTTTATGCAGTAAGAACGCATCGATGATATATATCGGGTCTTTAACAAGGGCTGTGAATGCACATCGACAATGGTGGTAGCGGACTTGAAGCGTAAAATTTTAACGGATGATCGTTAATTATATAATGAGAACACCCAAATTGGCCAAAAAAATTAGTTGGGTGCCTTTTTATGCAAGAAAAAAAGTGTAATGGCTAATTATTTGTCGTGATAACTTTTTCTAAAGTAGGGAGTTAATTTGTTAGATCATTGATAATATTAATATTGGTGGTGATCTTGGTGGCGAAGGAGGAGCGACATGATTTTAATGTGTATTTTTTTTAATTATGTGCAATTGATGTATGCTTTTTTTTACTAAATATGAAAAAAAAAATCGTAATATAACTCAATTTGTGCTTAGTTCCTCGGAAAAGTGTAATACAACTCAATTTGTGCTTAGTTGCTCGGTAAAGTGTTGTAATTTATGACAATTTGTGTTTATTGATTGGATAGTGTGCTTAATTTTAATTAAACTAGGTGTTTTTGTTACGTGAACAAACAAAATTTGTTAAGAATTATCTTGCAACTTATGTTTCTACACTTAATATAGTGGTTTGTTTATCACACTGGTTTGGAGCTCGAGCGCGCACGGCTGCTAGGCAATAAGCTTGGGCTAGAATGTAAACTTTGGACCAGTGTCCACTTTTGAAAAATAAAGCGCTCTTTTTGGTATGAAGTTTGTCGTACTTTTATTCTACTTTGAAAAATACTGAATGAAAAAATACGTGATCCTTTATTTTGTATTCAAATTACTAGATGGGCACAATGAGTGAGTTGGGCTGATTGGGCAATAGGTCAAAACGAGTCCCGGTGAGGTGGTTATTTAATGGGACGTGTTGTATTAGTCCGTAAACACTTTTTTACATCTAGGTTTTAAGTTTGGTCTTGCAAACTATATCAGTCCATACTATTATTAATAACTACTCTGTAATTCAGATTATTTCAGGTTACGAAAAAATTAGAGCACTTACATGATGATGAGGGAGATATGGCTGAAATGTATTTGATAAACCAATGCAACAACTCGAAAATGTTTTTGAGACATCATATGTAGACAAGTAAAATGACGTTGATGAACATGTTTTTAATCAAAACTGGATGATAGGTTTGCATCTTCTATTGAAAGCATACCACCTACTTTGTTTTTTACTTTTGCTTAGATCAATGATACGAGACATAACCTGCTCTTTTAAGTATATCAAGATGGTAATATTTTAAACTGAGTATATATTGCTGATAGTCGGTAGACAATTACTCAATCTCATTTTATGTACATTTTGTATTAATCCTGTTACAATTTTTCTATCATATGTAAACATTAGGCTCAACCAAAAATACAAGAATCTTACACTGGCCTCATTATAAACCATAAACAGAGAAAGTGTCCACCTAGATTCTTTGACAAAATGTTTACCACTAATTAGTTAGTGTATTAAGTTTATGCTTATAATGAAAAACTATTGTAACTTAGTTATAATCCATGTACAAGAACCGTATTTGATTTTTAGAGACCTGTAAATTCTCACAAGAATCAAATAAGTGGACCATTATGACCATAATCTTTTTTGGTGTAAAGCATAAAATTGTTGTATACGGAGTACTTAATAAATGACGCTATGAATGTTATTAGAGCTAAAATTGTAGGATGGAAATATATAATATGAACAAATCTTTGTACTTTTTTGCAGCTATCGGGATCATTTGCTTCTTCAAAAAGATTTCCGAGTTATAAGAAAAATTAAAATTAATCACACTATATATACTTTTATTTTGGAGCATTGCGTATATCGAGCCATGAGAAATATGTAAGATATATAATTTTTAACATACAAAGAATGCATAATTCTATCATAACACTTTCATAATACATTTTTTAAACGTATAACGTAACTAATTACGTTGTATTGACCTGCTTGCTCATCCACATCAAGTCAAATAATTAGAGTTAATTACACATTGACAGTATAAATACACAATGTTGTATTGGTCCAATAAATTCTGCATATATACAACCATTTTACAAGTTGTATATGAGATATCAGTTGTTTTAAATTTTACACAACAAATTTCTTAACTGTTAACCACAATGATCGAGATGATTTTACTGACAATTTTTTAATATTATATTGTATGTATACAATATCCTAGCAAATTGATCAGACAAGCGGATAAGTGTTCTCAGTATGCAGAGATTGTTGCTTCTTTATTTCGGGCTATACAGAGTTAAAGAGTCTAGCACATTGCAGAATCTCACCAAGCGTTCGAGAAGTCTGCAAAGTGCGTTTCATGCTTAATTTGAGCTCCTTATTTGTTTGATTTAGTTTTTTTGACTTATTTTTAGAGTATGTGTTTGCTTACTTTTATGTTAAATATGGAGTCCCTTCATTTAGGAGTTTCGGAACTGGAAATCATCGTGGGTGTCAGAAGCATTGTATGTTGTTGTATACAAAATTCTGATAATGGTAACTTGAGCAAAGACTTGGCACTATTTTAAAAAGCTATTTGAATGACTTTTTGCATTGTAAGTAAAGCTTGTTAAAAGACTTTTAGCAAAATGACTTTTAGTTTTACAAGTGTTTGAAGAAATAGTGCAAACCATGTTTTGTTGTAGAATTTCCATTATACTCCCTCCATGAATATAATGAAAAGCTTTTGAAAAGCTTTTAAGCATTGGAATGGTTCTTTATACAAAGCTTTTTAATAAATGTGACTTATTAAAATGTTGAGGTGTCAAAGCTAAAAAGTCATTATAGCTTTTTTTCCATTGCTCATGCTCTAAGAGGTTTAGGGAAATGCATTTACGCTTAAATAATTGTCTCAACCATGGCCATGCGATCTTTTTTCTTGACAATCAAAAGTAGATTAAAAATAAGTCAAAATAGATGGAAAAAACAATGGTATCATGTCATGATTCTTGAGGTCTGTTCTTTTACAACCTATATTACGGAAATATTTGTTTGTAGATGGAACCTATATATGAGACTCGTGGATAAGTAGTTATGGAAATGATTTATTACTATAATTATATAGTTTTAGACGTGCTATCAGCTACATAAATTATTTTTATTTGGCTGATTTTTATTTTATGGATTATTGTTGCACCAATTGTTTTTGTAATGACAGTTGGGAATTCTGCAATTTAGGTTTTGGTAGGTTGTATTGTGCCTATATGTGAGACTGGTGAGCGTATATGGAAATGATTCCTTTAGCAATTATTTTTTTATGTCCAAGTGTCTTTTGAAAGGTTCTTGAGAGGATTGGCGATCTAATTAGAATTGGTCATCTATAGGTTCGTGACCCAGTTTTAAAAGGTTTGGAGTGAAGTGAATCCCACATATGACGGTAGACATATTGTAAAACAATCATGTTAAACAACAAACTTTTTTTTGTAGGCGGTGTTAGCTGGGGTCGTGGTGGATTATTCTCACTCGAATCTGCTGAGGTTTTTGGTCCGCAAACTAGGTTGACGTCGGAAGTGCCCAGTATGCCGTTTTCATTCACATCTTCCACCGTCTCATACATCTCAATAACCAACACACACCAAATTTGATTTTCACTTAATTTAATTTCCCTATAAGAACCTCCGTTTATTTGCACTAAATTTTTTATTACAAATTAGCATGTTGGAAGGTAGATGGGTTCTGAACACAAATAGCTGATTATTTCTTTAACGAGCGAGTAAGTGAAAAAAACCTATACACATGATTTACTTTTTATTAATTTCAGTTTGTACTCAAGATTGAATTTTTTATTTGTTGATGATTTTATTGAAAAATTAGTGTAAAACCCGCTCTAAAAATCCTACGATCATTAAATGCACGAATTTATCGTTAAATTTAAACTTTTAAATTAATTAATATACTACATGCTTCACGAATATTTAACACGAATACTATGTATATTAATTAATTATAGTAAGTATTATGTACGTAAACACGAGTATTAATATACGATAAGTATGTATGTACGATATTAAGAAAACATACAAGAAAGATAACACGATAATTAAATACGTATGTACATAATAAATATTAAATAAGAAAAACAAACACCATAAGTACAGGGGGTGTTTGTTTGTGTCGGTTAGAAAGAAAGAGGGGAGACCCGGGCTTTGGCCCATACCCATTAGCTAGTTATTAGTTTAATAAAATCTATAGGGGAATTTCATTAAACACTTTTTACAAGAAAATAAAACCCTAGCTTCTCCTTGCTCCCTCTCTCTTGCCGCGACACGCATAAAACACCAAGGGGAGATCCGTTTGATTTTTGTTATTAATTCGGTAGTGCGCTCGTGTCCATTCTCTTTTTAATTCACGCATTGGTATCCCTCAAATCCTTTTTCTTATTTTATTTTTATTATGTTATGATCTAGATTTATTAAAATAAAATAAGAACACATGTAATTATACTAGATCTTCCAATAATAAAACATAGAGGGGTTTATGGGGGTGTTTGTATCGATCGCACGCAAACCGAGACCATCACGGTCTTGGTGGTGTTGGTGTCCAGCAGCCGCAACCCTCAATTCGGGGTCGGCGTTGGTTATGAACCACCAGCCGCAGCCATAGGCTGTCGGTGGTGGTGGTGTGATGACAGTCGCAAGGACCAAGATCCCACAGTGGGAATCTTGGCCAAGCGGTGGGAACCGAGACTCACTAAAGGGGTGATCAGTGGGTATATGACGAAGGCAGGGGGACCCTAGTGTAGGCTGGGGGCTGTTTGGCTCGGCGCAACAGCAAGCCGAGAGCCGTAGGCTCTCGATGAGCTGTTATGGCTCGTTGGTCGGGTCTCGGGTCGCGGGCTCGGGGACTTAACATTTTCATAAACACGTAATTAAACCAATCATGTAAATTATGTTATGTTAGGATTTAATTAATTGATGTGTTAATTAATTTGGTTTAAATAAAATAAAAACTTATGTTATGTTTATTAGATTAAAACTATGATTAAACATGTATGTACATTTAATTAAATAAACTTAGTCTATAATAATTAATTGATTTAATTATTTATGAACATGGGTTTAATTAATTAAAACTTAGGTTAAATTAATTAAATATCTTTTATGATAAACTTTAATAACATGCATTATGTAATATTATTAATTAATAATAAACTGATAATAACAAGACATGATATTATTAACTAATAATAAGTTAAGTATTAATTAATTATTAAACTTTATATTATAATAATACATAACATAAATAGAACATATAATTAATTATGGAAACGTATTAATTATGGAATTATATTATTTATGGCAACATGATAAATATGGTAATATTATATTTATAGTAATATACTAAATATGGTAATATTATATATATGCTAATATACTAAATATAGTAACATGCTATTTATGGAAATACGTTAAATATGGTAACATACTATTTATAGAAACATGCTAAATATGAAAACCTGCTATTTTTGGAAAGTTACTATATATTGAAACCTGACATTACTCATTATGTTATAACAAGTATAACAACACGTAAAACATGAAACACGTGAATCTAAAACACATGAAACTATAAGAAATACATGATTAAAACATGAAACAATAAGACAAGACAAGAACAAGTATAATAAGTATGTACACGTCAAGTAAATCAAATAACAAGTATGTATAAGTAAGATAGACTCTTATTCATGTCCCTTCATTATGTAGCTATTGTGAAGTCGGAGTGATCGTTTACGTCTGTTTCCGTCTTCATTAACTAGACATAAGGTATAGATATTCCGTCCTTTAGTAAGGACATCTCTCTTCCTATATTAGGAATTCCCCGTTTGCAGCCATCTGTTTTCCCCAGTAGTTTAAGTGTCTTAAACACATCAGTATATGTATGATTATTATTGATTGCTAGAGCTATATACATGCATGCCAGTTTCACCTAGTTATGGGGGTTCCATAACCATAGCACTGGAGGCACCAGTGTTATGACTCTTCTGTGGTGAGAGTGATTGCTCGCAGCGTCCCTTTACAGTTTTGGCCATTATTATTATTATCATGCGGGGCGAATGGGTGCATCCTAGGACAAGTAGTATGATTTCATGGTAATTGTGTTGTGTGCCTTGCATCCGTTACAGGATCTGATCCCTCTACTCATTTTATATATTATTTAGAGGCAGCCACTCTAATTTCATGATGAGGTCACCCCTCAAAGTATTCGTGCACGTGGATATAACATGACCTATATGGGCTCTCAGCATATTTAAAATACATATTTTCAAGATAAACTAAACATAAGTCATTTCAGAAATATAAACCAGTATTATGAATTTAAACTAGGTTTTCCAGGACATACATTTATTCCGCTGCTATATTATTCATTTCATTCCATTATTTGCTTATGTTTATGCTTTACATTCTATGTTATATATCCGCACACTGAGCGTATTGCTCAGCCGTATTTCTCTTTCAATTTCCCAATACGGCAGGTACTAAAGGACAAAGCTAGGAATCCAAGAGTACGTGCATGGAATGAGGCGTTCTTTAATGCATTTACATACATTGGCTTTGCTGGACATTGTTTATTCCTTTTCTTACATTCTATACTTATGCATTTCGTGTGTGGAGCTTATGTGGATTCGATGTTTGCTTTCGGGTTCTTTTATGGTCATTTAATGTTTTAGACATTACCTTGTATGCTTTGAGGATATGCCATAAGTATCCTATGATATTCCATTTATCAAAATGGGGTGTTACAATTATGGTAACAGAGCCAAGGCTTCGACCTTTAGGCTCTTGAAATTGACGTGTGACTAGTAGGTAGTCATCAGCGTCTTCCTAGAACTGACAGTTTGTTTTCATGCATTCATTTCATGTATCATTGTTGTAGAAATTTTGACTAAGTAATGGTTGGTATAGGACTGGCCATATTTAGTCGCATGTGCTTTTAATCGAATCATTTTGCTTGGTGAATCGACCCATAGGCGTTCATGTTAACTCAGGGCTTTTTGTTTTGATGAACCGACCCATAGGCGTTCATCTTCGCTATATCATTTTGTTTTCATGTCATTTGCATTTGGCTATGCCTTCATAAACTGTTTCAAGCATCATTTCATTATGTTTACCATATGTTCTAATCAGATTAATCATTTTATTTTCATTTTTTTAATTGTCAGATGGTCATAACACGTGAACAAGAGCTAGCAGCCGCTGTCCAAGCAGCACTGCAAGCCACGCTTCCCCAAGTCAAGAACCAAATTTGGGCTGAATACCAGGCTGCCCTGAATCAGAACAACATTCCTCCTCCTCCTCCACCCGTTATTTTGCACACTTTGCTTGAGAGGTTTAACAAGCAGAAGCCAAGATCTTTTAACAAGGATGAGACATCATCTGATATGGAAGACTGGATTTCGCATATGGAGAAGATTTTTGATTCTATGTGATGCGGTGGTGTTGGCTTGCTATAAGTTTGAGGGTGATGCACTATGTTGGTGAAGATCTTACAAGTTAGCTAATGGAGGTGATGATTGGCTAGCTGCATTGACTTGGGATCAGTTCAAGACTTTGTTTTATGCGCAGTTCTTTCCGACTTCTGAGTAGGAAGGACTTAAGAGGGACTATCACTCCATTCGCCAGAGAATTGGAGAGACTAGAACTGAGTTCATGTAGAGTTTTCTTAGGTTGGTTGGATTCTTATGTGCGGCTGCGGGTACTGCAGAAGAACAAGCCAAGCACTTTCGTTGGGCTCTACATGCCTCTACAACAGCTCTTTTACTTAGTGCTACATATGCTAATGTGGCACAAGTTAATGATGCAACACGTAGCTTAGAAATGCCACTTGAGCGTGATGACTACGAGGAACAAGCTCATCGTGAGAAGAGGTATAAATTTCAGCCATAAAGCGTTATCATTTCATTTCAATCTTTATGTTCATTTATACCTTTTCCTATCCAATTGTATCTCCATACAGAAGGGTGGAGACCAGTCACAACCGGCCACTTAGCAGAATGGCAACAAGGGCAACGGTCAATCTAACGACCGTTATGGATCTGACAAGAGGAACGGTAATGATTACCGTAACAACATCAGCCAGTCCAACAACAGGTCCCTAAATTCTTAAGCATCATAAACAGGAACTCTGCGAGTGGCCACGACCAAAATGCTAAGGGTCAGCAGTCCAACAACTTGTCTTCATCTGGTAAACTATCATTTGAACTTCAGTGCAGTCAGGTTTATGCCAAGTAATCATGTCTCACGCATATTTCGTATCAGGCTCACAAGTAGCAAGGGTACCTCCAGGAGGTTACACCTACCCCGTTTGCACGACTTGTAGTCGTACACATCTCGGTACATACCGTAAGTCAGCCGTCGTCTGTTTCAAGTGTGGACTACCAGGACACATGTTGAAAGACTGCAAGAATGGAGACACTGCTGGTACTTCTAGTGTTGCTCTTCCTAAGCCACCAGCTTCGGAATGTGTCTACACTACCACACGGGACCAAGCTAATAAATCCTCAAGTACTATCACTGGCATCCACTTTATGAACGGTCATGTTGTGTGTGTTTTATTCGATACTGGTGCTACTCATTCAGTTATATCCTCTATGTATGCCACTAGTATTAATAAAATCCCTACGCCATTAGAGAATGTTTTATGTATATCTACGCCTATGCAAGACTCTGTATGACTTACCCAAGTGTACAGAGATATTCCACTAAAATTAGATGATAAGGTTCGCCCAGTAGGCGCACTTCCTTTGGATTTGTGCGAGTTTGATCTCATCTTAGGCATGGATTGGTTATCCAAACATCATGCTACAATCGATTGACATACTTATCGGGTTATCTTCGGCGATGTTCAAGCACCATAGTACGTTCACAATGGTTTTATACTAGGAAAGTCCGTACAAATCATCTCTACGTTAGAATCTCGTGCATTACTATCTCATGGTTGCGAGGGCTTCTTAGCTTCAATTCAGGATATCATTGCCAAAGTTCCATTGATCAAAGATCAACCAGTTGTTTCAGAATTTCCCGATGTATTCCCAGAAGAACTTCCGGGTTTACCACTTACTCGTGAAGTAGAACTTAACATCGAGCTCATTCCAGGAGCTCAAGCAATCTCTAAGGCTCCTTATCGCATGACTTCCATAGAGCTCAAGGAGTTGAAAGATCAGCTGCAGGAATTACTGAAGCGAAGTTTCATTTGACCGTGTGTATCACCATGGGGTGCACCGGTACTCTTTGTCAAGAAGAAGGATGGAAGTATGCGTTTATGCATTGACTATCATGAGTTGAATAAGATCACGATTAGGAACCGTTATCCATTACCAAGAGTCGATGATATGCTTGACCAACTTCAAGGTGTCAAACATTTCTCCAAGATCGATATAAGATCCGGTTATCATCAGCTGCGAGTTAAAGAGGAAGATATTCTCAAGAATGCTTTTCGCACCAGATATGGCCATTATAAGTTCGTTGTCATGCTTTTCGGACTCACTAATGCTCATACGGTTTTCATGGACCTGATGAACCATGTTTTCCATGAGTACTTAGAAAAATTTGTTATCGTCTTTGATGAGACTGTAATTATAGATAGTCTCATCGTCCAAATCATGCTTAAAACGCTAAAAATATCATCAAAATACCCAAATATATGCTTGTGTTTGTTCATTGTGTATTTTAGGTACGGATATCGTGAAATCAACAAAATATCAAAGGAATCAAGCAAAAACGAACACGGGAAACGAAGCCGTACAAATAACCGGACCCGAATCATGAATTTTCATTGAAGTCCTTGAAGTTTTAAAGATTGGCAATATTGGTCCCTCATCTTTTGAAGACTTGTCATTTTAAACCCTTGTAAAACTCAAATATTACATTTGGGTCCCTAAAATGTCAAGATTATACATCATTGGACCTTGAAGAATGCAATTTATGCATAAAATACCCTTGCAACAAGTTTGAGAAACTTTTTGTGGTCAAAATGCAAAAATAAAAAGTTTCATTATAAAGGGAAGTGAGTTTGCAAGCCGTTTTGAATAAAATAGCAAAAGAATGATAAATGAAGGACTATATCTGCCCAGACAACACAACTCCTATCCACCAATCATCCACCTCCACGTCACCCACTACCACCCAGCAACCAATCCCATCCTCCCAACCTTACACGTCAAACCCCACTCACCCTTTATTTTTAAACTGGATTTATTAAGCCTAATTTTTGGTGGCAAACATATTTTTAAATTTATTAATCCCTAAACCAAGATTAAACATTCACCTGCTACTCTCCCTAATCTCATAAACCCTAAAAACAAAAAAAAACCCAAATCAAAGGGTTATTGTCTAATCACTTCCAGATGGCTAATTTGGGTCATTGTCACCATAACCCACTCCTTTAAACCCATCCCAACACTCCCATGTGACTACATCAGACCTCCCCTGCTGCGTCGTTTTCACACAATACCCGAAATGGGACAAGATGAACGGCTTGCAACAAAACTTGCTCCCTAAGGAGTTATAAACGGCCAAGGATCAACTTCAAGTAGCTGCCAATCACATGGAACCAAAATTGACCAAGATTCAAATGCAGTCAAAGGGCAAAATTGGACTTTTAGCAAGATTAGGGTTTAGGGTTTTTCATCTCTGTAATATTTTATTCAAGGTTATAGTTTCTTCTATTAAGTAGTATAAAAAGGAAGACTGTACCTTTTATTTATCTTTGTTCCAGCTTGTACTAAATTTTTTATTTAAATGAATATTTACAGTATTTGATAAATTAATTTGCAAGTCTGAGTTCCATACTTTTATTGTTTACCTTAGCTTAATTAACATTTGGTGCAAAGTAGTTTAAGGGTTCATAAGGTTTCAGTTTTCAAAAAGGCATTTTCAAAAAATATACGTTTTTAAAAATTCTTGAAGAAGGTTTTTCAAAGGTGTAAAATTAGTATTATAATGAAGTGATAGTGGATTTATAACACTTGTTTAAAATTTGAATAACTTTTTGTCAAGGGTTCTGGTGGTTCCAAATTTCAGGTTTTTCAAAGGTTTTCAGAAAATCTTATTTTTCATTTTTCTTATATAATTCACTGTAGCAAAAGCTACAAGCCAAAAAGCTTGTAGACTTCGCTACTTGAAGATTGTTTTGTGGTCTTGTGGTGTTTATGCATGAACAAATCAAGCCCTCCTTCCATATTATTTCATCATTTTTCCTTGAAGACATGTTCACCCTTGGGTCTCCTAAGAGATTCCATCAATAGGGTTCTCTACACACCCTCATAAGCCCACTAGCAAGATCCACTGGAAGGCATTAGCCAAAGGTTAGAAGGCTTGAACCCTATTGGTTTTCCTTTGTGAGATTTATGTTTATGTGTTTAGCTTGTTCATGTGTTTATGTGGAATCTGATTTGATGAATTTTTTTAAGTGTTAGATTTAATGTCTTGTTTATGTTTGATTATGCTTGATAATGCATGATGGAGTGAGTTTTAATTAGATTTAGGTGCTTTGCTTTAAAAACTCTTTGCTTAAGTTGGATTTTCAGAAATATAAGGGGTGTTTGGATTTGGGTTTATAGCTTGATTGTTGAAAGATTTTTGCTTTAAATCTGTTTAGACACACTTTAATAGGGTATTTTAGTTATATCAGTATTTGGGTTTCATAGTTTGGTAGGATTTTTAGAAATTGCATGCTCATTCTTGGTAAACATTGGTAAAAATTAGCAAGTTCCTTAATGTTTGGATTTTACTAGGTTGAAAAAGTTCGTTTTCTCGGTATCTTCTCGAATTGATTTCCGGCTAAATGTGCGACTCAGTTGTTTTTGGTAAAGAATAATATTTTTGGTTGTGGTAAAATAAATGTGCAAGACTTTAAAATAAAGGACGGGAAATTAAAACTAAAACTAGTTGAAACGTAAACAGTGCAATATTTAAAACCTTGAAATTAAATGACGAGAAATTAAATGACGTAAAATTAAAACTTAACGAAAAGTAAATTGACAATCAAATAAAAATGCAAAACGAAATTAAAATAGACTAAAAACAAAACGAATAAATTTGTCACATTTACTAAAACAAAATATTAAAACAAGACAAAACAACCAATCGGAATACACCTGATCGGAATCCAAATTGGAATCCGATCGGAATGTACCCCCATCGGAAAGTGCTGATCGGAATCTGCAAAAGGACATAATCGGAATATAGAAAAAAGGTACGATCGGTATGTATGGAAAACACTGTTAATCGGAATGCTAGGAAAATAGTCTAATCGGAATATTGAAAAGAAGTCCTGATCGGAATACTAAAAAGGAATCCCAATCGGAATACACTAAGTAATCCAAATCGGAATGTTTGAAGTTTCCACAATCGGAATATCGTAAAAAATCATATAATCGGAATGAGCCAAAACATGCCAAATTGGAATAATATAAACCCTTTTCCGATCAAGCGATCGGAATAAAGGGGAGGTGCTGGTCGGAATGCTGCGATCGGAAAGGGGTTTAAACCCTTTCCGAATTATAAGGGATTCGAAAAATAAGCAAGTAATAAGCTATATTGATAAGCTAATCACCAAAACTAGAACGAATCAAAAGTAAAACGGACTAAATAAGCTCAAATAACAACTTATCCAAACTTAAAACAAGCAAACTTTTAAATCAAACCATAAAAGATGAACTTTTTAAGCACGAAAACATCAAGATCAACACGGATCAAATGTAATTCGCACCAAAATCAACTAAAAATAAAGAAAGGTAGAAAGAGATGAAAGATAGAAAGCTTGATCAAAGGTAAAGAAGATTAAAACAACAAGATTAAGAACACTTACTTGAATTAAAGGTAAGAAATTAAAGGTGCAAATACAAGAAGAAATAACAAAGTATGAAAAATGGTGGAAGTGGTGGTTTGTCAAGCCACCCAACCCTTTGAAAATGAAAATGAAATGGAAATATATATAGGGAGATTAGGGAGGAGCTTAGGAAGCTTCCTCCCTCTTTCTTCTTTTCCTTAATTGCACACTTAAGTCCTTGATCTTCTTAATCTTTTGTTAATCTTGGACATAATGACTTTGTCTCGGGATTTCTTTGAACTCGTCTTGTAATTCTTCAATAAATTAGACTTGAGTTCTTCGGCTTTTGGTGAACTTTCGTCTTTAGACTTTTTCGTCGATAAATCTTCAGAATTGGTCTTGGACTTCCGTTCTTTTTGCACTCTTGATCTTTCGACTTCATCTTTCGTCTTTTTCTTCGATAAAAGCACGTGAATGCCGTGTTTTCTCCAGTTTTCACCTTTTCGTCCTAAATCACAACAAAAACACAAACCACGCATAATTCCGACATAAATGACATAAAATACACGTTTTGCCTCGGTTATTATTGTAATTAAGTGGTAAAAAGGATGGGTGTTTTCACACCTATCAAATCCCCTACACTTAACCATTGCAATGTCCTCATGCAATGCATTAGTTACAAAGCAGGTTTACATTTTTCGTCATAATTAATCCACGTTGGCCTTTATTAAAGAGATAGAAAATTATAAACATACAAAGTAAAGAAATCAAAAACATACCTTTGGGTTTTGGAAATGTCGTGAATGATCATCATCCTCAAGTTTTCACTTTCTCCAAACCAAGCTTAAAAACGAGATCATTGTTATTATAAGTTAGTAAACTAACACGAACTCATGTGGGCCAATTATTCACTTAGACTCCCTTATTCCTAGGTGTATCTCTTATATTTTATTGTTGTCTTGAATGATCACGAGGATGCATTGTTGACTTATTTCGATAGTTATTTAGTCCGAAAATAAAGTGAACGATTTAATCAATAGTTAGCTAAAGGACAAAATCTTTTAAAACTGCTTCTTGGGACCTCATAAAGTTCATATCTTGGCATAACTCGCTTCGCGATTTGAGACCTTTCTCGGACTGATATTTGGCAGCGACTTCATACTTCAAACCTTGAGAGACGTTCATGAAATAATGGTCTTCTCTTCATATAGGAATTTCTTCACTTGAAGTTTTGAGAGATTTATACTTGGACCACGACTTCTTCATTTTTCTCCAATCTTTATGTTGGACTTTGATATACAACGATCCACCTCCTTTTATAACTTGGATCTATTTATCCTCATACCTTGCTAGGGTCTTTTCGGATACACTTCTCCATGACTTTTGGGGAGTTTTTGCTTTTCGTCGTGTCGCGATCCTTCATATTGATCTTCGATACATGATTCTTCACATCACTTTGGATCTTTAGCAACAAAATGTAGCCCTCATGTCTTGTTAGGACCTTTTTGGACTCGCCAATCTTCGCATCCCGCTTCAATAAGTTATGCCTTGGCTATGAACTCTAATCCATACCGAGCAACTTTTAAACGATCTTGGGCTAGAAGCTAAGTAACTTTTCAAATCGTACAACCTTATTTATTGCAGATAAATTTATTAACAAGCGATGGGAGAATAGGCTCATAATTAACTCACATAAATTCATGAAAGAATACCAAACTTATAATTGGCTCTATCATCTCTCGTTCTCCACAGTTTAAAATCTCAAGGAATGAGACTCGTGGATGCTTAGCCTATTAAATCAAAGTTTTGGGTTTTCGAGTCGCCTATAGGATCTTGCAAATTCTTAGACTTTTTCAAGTTTAGAAATCGCGTTTTAAAGTTCCCTTGATAAACGACTCTCTAGGATCAATTATAGGAACTTGCGAAAAGTTCTTGGTCTTAACCCGTGAGAGTTAAGACTTTCGCGTTTTATAGCTCCCTATATAAAAGCCTAGCAAAACTTGACTTAAACACGTTAAGGATACTAGCTAGAGTAAACTAAGATAAGTAAACTCGGGTTGAGTCAAAAGACTCACAACGTTTGAAAATTAAAACCACTTTATTAAAAATTTATTCTAGCAAAGAAAGAAAATAACTATACAAAGGTAAAACTAATAGGCCAAAATAGATCAAAAATTTTGAAAAATGTCGAAAAACTGATTTTTCCGGTTAAAATGAGGACAAATACAAGGAAAAGGCCACCTAACTTCGATAGAAGTCCCCCTACACTTAATATAAACATTGTCCTCAATCTTTAAGCATGTGGGAGTAAACTCCCCTACACTTAGGAAATTGTGTACTTTTTTTAAATCTCGCTAAGGAAGAGACAACTAAAGAGATTCCTATTTTAGTATTGGAAAATATAAAATAGTGAATCGAAAAGAGTTTAGGATAGAACCGGGAAGACGGGAACACGGAATCATGGTTCTTTAAAAGTTATCAAGAGTGTGTCTTTGAAGCTCTAATCCCTGCACATGACAAGAAAGAAAGCAAGAAACACCACGGGGCTCCCCCTACACTTATGGTAAAGATAGATAGATAATTGGGTTGCCTCCCAAAAGCGCTTGTTTTTGTTAACCGAGTCACGAGCCTGACTCGTCCCCGAATTAAATGGTCCATGGGGAAGCCTCGAATGTGATACCGGGATCAAAGACCTTGTCCTCGTTCCCGGTTGACATCAACAAAGGAGAGGCTGGGGGATAAGTCTTGAATGGGAGAAAGGTCCTTTCAACATACGAAAAGTATGTGAAATCAAGGTCCACGGGAGGTAGGGTGGGTAAAGTAAGCACATTGTCATCCCCCAAAGACAATGGATGCTGAGCAAGCGGGAAAGCCGTAATGGTATCAATCATAGCATAATCAATGTCACCTCCCGGGTCAAAGCACTCATCCTCCGTGATGGTCTCTAACGGAGTGGATGAAAGGTGCTCGGGAGGGGGACTTGGGACAATATCTTCCCGCAGCAAATTATAAAAAATAATGTCCCCCTCCGTGTCATAATCATCAATACCTGGAGGAATGGAGTGGATATCGATTTCTTCCAGCAATGGGTCATTATCTTCAACGGGAGGAATATATGGAGGTAAAGACTTGGAAAGAGAAGGAGAAGTCAACTCTTCGATTTGAGCAATAAGAAGGTGCACTTTCCGTAATCTATCGCGAAGAAGCACGTCTTCCACCGCGTCCACAAGATCAAGTTCATCGGTGAACTTCTCGTAAGCCGGAGAGAATAAATCGTCATCACCCGCATCTCCCGGTGGAGATTGAGATATTTCAAAAGTGAAATTCTCATAGCTTGGAGAATAATCATCATCATTAGGATCGACCTCTTCCGTAAGAGAAACGTCGTCCTCAACCTCCATAGCAGTCGGTATGTCACAACCCTCATCATCAAATAAATTATCAAGACCCAACTCACTAAGCTCACTCAATGTGTCACAATCCTTAGACTCGTTAGGGATAGTGAGAGAAGGGATGACAATTGCACTAGGACATTGAGCAGTAAGGTCATTCCAAGAAATAGTAGGCTCATCGTCATCATCATCATAATAGTATGGATACACCAGAGGAGGAGTATAAGTCTCGATATTCGATATTTGCTCAGGCCGTTGATCCTCTTGATATTTTTCGATGATCTTGTTGCAAGCTTCTTGAATTTGTTGACTTTGCTTAACAAGAGTGTCCCATTGTTCATGGGAGCTCAATTGTGTGAAGGAGGGTTGATGATCGATGATGTGTTGTGGGGGTTCAAAATGTTGAAAACCTGAATTATAGCATGGGTGTGGCTCATAGTAGTTCATCGGTTGAAAAGAATTAGAAACCGGGTTTGGTTCATAATAATCCATTGGTGAAGAAAACTGAGGACACGGATTTTGCTCATAATAATTCATTGGTTGACAATAAGAAGTATCGTGATGACCCCCACAGTTGTTGCAAAACGGTTGAGGAGAAAGACTGGGTGCGTCTTGTGGATAGCAATTATCATAGTCATAATTGTACCCCGGTTCTTGCCCGTGATCATACGGATATCGAACCGGGCACGAAACATGCCAATGAGAATCACTTCCACAATAGATGCACGGGGGAACAGGAGGTGGGTTCAAAAAGGACGAATTAGTCGAGTTGCACAAAGGACAAAATCCGAATTGTGTGTTGTCGATATCGTTTCCGCACCGCTCACATGTACACCATTGACAAGAGTCGTTCCCGTACAATCGTCTCCCACACCCGACGCAATGGACATAAAAATCCATAAAGAAAGATAGAAGCAAGAAGCAAGAAGAATATTTTTGGTGCAAAACTTTGAAAAAAAAAATGCTTTTTATGATTTTTCAAATGTTTTTGGGATTTTTGAAAATTTTTGATGCAAAAAATAACGTTCACGAGTGAACAGATCCCAAAAGCCAACGCGTCTCTCACAAAAAACCGTTAATCCTCACGAAAAGAGCCGGCAGCGGCGCCATTTTAATGTTTGGATTTTACTAGGTTGAAAAAGTTCGTTTTCTCGGTATCTTCTCGAATTGATTTCCGGCTAAATGTGCGACTCAGTTGTTTTTGGTAAAGAATAATATTTTTGGTTGTGGTAAAATAAATGTGCAAGACTTTAAAATAAAGGACGGGAAATTAAAACTAAAACTAGTTGAAACGTAAACAGTGCAATATTTAAAACCTTGAAATTAAATGACGAGAATTTAAATGACGTAAAATTAAAACTTAACAAAAATTAAATTGACAATCAAATAAAAAAACAAAACGAAATTAAAATAGACTAACAACAAAACGAATAAATTTGTCACATTTACTAAAACAAAATATTAAAACAAGACAAAACAACCAATCGGAATACACCTGATCGGAATCCAAATTGGAATCCGATCGGAATGTACCCCCATCGGAAAGTGCTGATTGGAATGTGCAAAAGGACATAATCGGAATATAGAAAAAAGGTACGATCGGAATGTATGGAAAACACTGTTAATCGGAATGCTAGGAAAATAGTCTAATCGGAATATTGAAAAGAAGTCCTGATCGGAATACCAAAAAGGAATCCCAATCGGAATACACTAAGTAATCCAAATCGGAATGTTTGAAGTCTCCACAATCGGAATATCGCAAAAAAATCATATAATCGGGATGAGCCAAAACATGCCAAATTGGAATAATATAAACCCTTTTCCGATCAAGCGATCGGAATAAAGGGGGGGTGCTGGTCGGAATGCTGCGATCGGAAAGGGGTTTAAACCCTTTCCGAATTATAAGGGATTCGAAAAATAAGCAAGTAATAAGCTATAATGATAAGCTAATCACCAAAACTAGAACGAATCATAAGTAAAACGGACTAAATAAGCTCAAATAACAACTTATCTAAACTTAAAATAAGCAAACTTTTAAATCAAACCATATAAGATGAACTTTTTAAGCACGAAAACATCAAGATCAACACGGATCAAATGTAATTCGCACCAAAATCAACTAAAAATAAAGAAAGGTAGAAAGAGATGAAAGATAGAAAGCTTGATCAAAGGTAAAGAAGATTAAAACAACAAGATTAAGAACACTTACTTGAATTAAAGGTAAGAAATTAAAGGTGCAAATACAAGAAGAAATAACAAAGTATGAAAAATGGTGGAAGTGGTGGTTTGTCAAGCCACCCAACCCTTTGAAAATGAAAATGAAATGGAAATATATATAGGGAGATTAGGAAGGAGCTTAGGAAGCTTCCTCCCTCTTTCTTCTTTTTCTTAACTGCACAATCAAGTCCTTGATCTTCTTAATCTTTTGTTAATCTTGGACTTAATGACTTTGTCTCGGGATTTCTTTGAACTCGTCTTGTAATTCTTCAATAAATTAGACTTGAGTTCTTCGGCTTTTGGTGAACTTTCGTCTTTAGACTTTTTCGTCGATAAATCTTCAGAATTGGTCTTGGACTTCCGTTCTTTTTCCACTCTTGATCTTTCGACTTCATCTTTCGTCTTTTTCTTCGATAAAAGCCCGTGAATGCCGTGTTTTCTCCACTTTTCACCTTTTCGTCCTAAATCACAACAAAAACACAAACCACACATAATTCCGACATAAATGACATAAAATACACGTTTTGGCTCGGTTATTATTGTAATTAAATGGTAAAAAGGATGGGTGTTTTCACACCTATCATTCCTCAATCTGCTTTGTTTTAGGTTAAATACATCTCAAAACTTGGATATTGTTAGCTAATCTGTTAATTTAGGATTGTTATTAGTTTAATGGTGGTTGAGTGGTAGTTTGTTCAAGTTTTGGTGGACTTAATCTCACACATTTGCTCATTAGACCAGTAAACATTGCATCAGACCCCTAGCAGACAACAGTGACTGGTATAGAGGATTTTTGTGTGAATTTTGTTAGCAAGTTGTCTGTTTTATTGTTTAGATTGACTCCCTACACTCAACTGAGTGTAGGGGTGCCCCCTTGTCCAAAAACAATCACTGATCACTAAGAATCAACCACATTTGTTCCTATCTTCATTGGTGAAGATACACACTTCCTTTGTTTCATTTTTTTTACTGTAGCACTAGTTCATAATTCCTGGTCACGTTTTGCTTTTATTCAGCTTTAGTCTAGATTAATTTAAGTCTTTCACTTGTGTTTTTGTTAAGTTAAGTACTGGTATTAAGTTTTTTTTTTTTTAAATAAGTTTACAAAAAGAGACTGGCCAGGACTCGAACCTGCGCCATCTCTCTCACACTCCAACAACATAACCATTGCGCCCTTGGGTCTTTTACTGCCAAGGGTTGCATTTGGTTTATACTTAAGGAATTATTAATTTTGCTTTTCAAACTTAAATAACTTATTAACAAGCTGTTTAAGCTTATTCCCTTAGATTTTCGACTTCTTTTCATTTTTCCCTTGTTTAGTATAGCATTTAGGACTTTTCAGTTTTAAAATTTTATTTTTCTCATTATTTAATTATTTTTTATGATTATTTTTATAACCGTTTATTAATAAATTGATAAAAAAATAGTTTTATTCGTTTTAAAAATTTTCAAAAAATATTTTTAGGTTTTAATTAAGTATTTTGAGGTTTACAACTTTTTAAGTTTTCATTTTAGTTAATTTTTAATTTTATTTAATTTTAAGGTTTTTCATTAACTTTAAAAATTAATTTAAAATTATTAAAAAGGTTTTAGATAATTTGGCTTTCAAATTTGTGTTGTTTACATTTTCATTGATTTTTGGGAATTTTTTGGTAATTTTTAGGACATTTTCATTTTTCGTCGAGTTTTACGACTTCGATCGTTTTACGTCGTAGGGTAATTTTTAGCGCAATCCGTCTTATTTTTCCTTCTTTTCTCATTCAAAAACGTCACTAATCCAAACTTTGATTTTATATAATTGGCACACTTAATCCACACACCTCCTTCGAGAACGAACCCGCATTTATTCGACTTGTCGGTTTTCCTAAATCGTCGAGTTTAATACTTGCCGCATTTATACTTGTTTTCCTAAACACGTATTTCTACACCTATCATTTTGGCGCCACTGCCGGGGAGGTGTTTTTAGTGTGCCATTATTAGTATCGTGTTTGTGTGAGTTGTGCGTTTTTGCTTTTCAATTTTTGGAAAGCGTAAATATCGTACATACTCATTTTTGTTATTTTTTCTTAATATATTATAATATCCAAATAAATCGTGTTTAATTTTCCTAAATTAAACACACAACAATCTTTACTATATTGTAGATATCCCATTATTGTTTTCGTTTTTCTTGTGAATATATTACTATATTGTACTTACGTAGAACAATAAATATACAAGTACTCCAAAAGCGTGAAAACGCAACCTTGATTCGGGATTTCATCACTCGATCATTGTATTCGAATCTAAAGCAAAATTTTAAAGGCAAAATAGATAAATACTTTCGTGAGGCTTAATTTTGATTAACACAAACTATAAGGTGGGTATAAGGCGGTTGTATTTCACGACCTAAGGGAAAAAGGCTCTTAAGTGCTTAGCGCCGCCTCGTTTCCCCCGCTTGCTTGTGCGTGTTTTGAGAAAGAGGGCTATACGAGGATTTGCCGCCCAAGTATTATCTACGTATCATATATATTTACTTGTTTTCAAGATTAAACCCTCTTGAACGTTTTGGTGTTCCACCAATGTTCTAAAGTCATTGAAGGCGTTCACTCCACGTGATCGTTTTCATTCCTCGTGGCTCCTTTAATCGAGAAGATCGATTCGAGAGGAGATTTGTAGATTTGAGTCTACGTAATACATTCCAAAATCCAAAAAATTTGAAAAACAATCAAAAACCAAAAAAATTAAAAAATCGAAAAACCGTAAAAAAAATCTTCTTTGCCACCCCCATTCTACGCTTAGTGCATACGCACTCGATCGAAGGATTATTCTAATTCTAGCGACGCTTCGAATCGACACGATCGTAATTGAAGGTATCGACGACGTAGACGAGAATTAGAAAACGACGTTCCTAATATCGTTGTTGAAGAAACCTTAGACGAGATGGCCGACAATCGTTCGATGAGGGAATTGCTCCAAGCACCCACCGAGGGTTATGGAGACGCGATCGTAATTCCCGCTATCGAAGCGGAGAATTTTGAGATTAAGAGCGGAATGCTTTCGTTAATCCAAGCTAAGAAGTTTCGAGGTCGTGAAGCCGATAATCCTCACAACCATATTCGGAATTTTGATCGTCTTTTGGCCACGAGCAAGTTTAAGAACGTCGACACCGATGTCGTGAAGCTTATGCTTTTTACGTATTCGCTCGATGGTGCCGCCAAGGATTGGTAAGAGAAAGAGCCACCTAATTCGATAACTACGTGGAAGGATCTCATCTCCATGTTCATTAATTATTTTTTCCCACCGTCTAAGACGGCGTTTTTCAAAAATGAAATTACGAAATTTGAGCAAAAACCGAATGAATCTTTTAAAGACGCGTGGGATCGTTTTAAGGAATTGCTTAGGCAATGTCCTCACCATGGTTTTTCCGAGTTGCACCAAATCGATACATTTTACAACGGTCTTAATTTTCAAGATCAAGATTCGTTGAATTCCGCCGCCGGTGGAAACTTTTTGTGTAAGACTCCGAAAGATGCATTGATAAATATTGAAAACCTATCCAAGGTTTACCAACTCCGCAACGCACCGAGTGTTGCCAATGTCGCCAATGTTAGTAGTTCTAATCGCGACATTGAGAGAGTTTATGCAAAAGTCGATTAGTTGACGAATGTGTTTACGTCTTTTCTCATTGAGATGCAAAAGAAAGACGCTCCCGCTACGGTGAAAGCGGTTGAGGTTTCGTGTACGTATTGTGGTGGACCTCATAATTATTACGAGTGTGCGGCTACGGATGGCCAAACGTCGAATGTGAGTGTGTTAAACAACAATTTTACTAATCAAAATCAAAATAACGCCGGTCCATCACAACAAGGCAATTATAACCAAGGCAACAATTTTTCGAATCAAAACCGTAACAATTTTCAAGGAAATAATCAACAAGGAAAATTTTCAAATCAAAATCAAGGTTATAATAAAGGTCGGAATTTGAATTGGCAAAACCGAGATAACAACAACAACCAAAACTCGAGTTTTCAAAACAACGCTAATCAAGGAAACAATTTTTCGAATGGTAATCAAGGAAATTTTCAAAGAAGTAATCAAAACCAAGGGAACTTTAATGCTAATCAAAATAGTTCGTCAAACGATTTTCAAGAATATATGAAAACGAATGAGGCTAATATGAGACGATTAGAGGGACAAATTGGTACTTTGAAAAACAAATTTTCCAACACTTTGAAAGGTCAAAGTATAAAATTGAACAAGGTCAAAGTGAGATTAAAAAGATGTTTTCAGCAATCATGAGCAATCAAGCGAGTTCGTCTTCGAGTACGTTACCTAGTAACACCGTACCCAATCCGAAGGAACAATGTAAAGTCGCCTTGTCTGTTGGAAAAGGTCGTGTGATTACCCCTAACCTTGATGGATTTAGAGTTGTTTCTTCCTCTCAACCCTCGACTTTTAAGACGTCTTATTGTTCTAAAGTCGATGGGGGTGAACGTGGCGACCAAGGAAAAGAGTGCACACCCTCGTGTACCTCAAATTCCATCCATGGTTCAAAAAGAGAGCTTCATCGACCTCACCAAAGTAACCCTTGAAGAAACTTGTGCATCGATCCTTCTTAGAAAACCTAAAAGGCGTATGCCGAGAAAGGAAGAGGATCCGGGCCAATTTCTATTACCTTGTGATTTTTCCGAGATTGAGGGATGTTTAGCCCATGCCGATTTAGGTGCTAGCATCAATCTTATGCCTCATTCTCTATGGAAATTGATGAGATTGCCTAGACTTACCCCCACGAACATGACTATCGAGCTTGCAAATTGTACTCCACTTATACCAATTGGAATAGCCGAGGATGTCTATGTTAAAATTTGAAAGTTTGTTTTCCCCGCGGATTTCGTTATATTCGATTACGAGTGTGACCCTAAATGTACCATTATTTTAGGCCGACCATTTTTATCGACGGCTCGAACCATAATCGATGTTCACGAGGGGAGACTTACTATGAAATATGGGGAGGATAAAATGGACTTTCTCACGAGTAAATCCCAAGTGTTTAATGACAATGAAAAAACCGAGGTTTCAAAACCTAATTATTTCTAAACCTAATGATTTCAAAATGTTAACTTTAGCGGAAAAATGAGGCTTGACGCATGTTTTGAAAGAATTAAGAAGAGCGATTTTAAAGATGATGATCTTAATGATAAAGAATACGTGTACCTAATTCAAAAGGGGATGCGTAAATTTATGGATGAAAAATCACTTTGGGATATATTTAGTGAAACAAGTGAAACACCAATTCCGAAGGGTGACATTAGTGCCATCACGACAAAGACCAATATGGGATCGTCTTCACCACCTTCGAAGGACCATGACTTTGAGGCCGATACTTCTAAACCCATTGAAGTGCCTCCCACTCCTAGCCCCAAATCCATTAAGGCTAAGGAAGTGGCCCAACCCAATGCAATCTCACCCATCATAGAAATGTCACCTAAGCATAGCCCAAGGGCTTGTAAGACCATGGTTGTGACTCTCGAGAAATCCACTCGAGAACTTGCTCACATCGACACTTTCTTTGATGGCGATGGTGATTTTGCCGAGATCGAGCATATACTTTCTAATCCGCCATCCATCTTCGAGGATTTACCCTTTGATAAATCTTCAAATGAAGAGGACAATCTCGTGTCGGAAATTTCTTATGATGATGAGAATGACGACACTTTCACAACGTACTCGAATTCCGTATACGAACCTATTTTTGATCATAATCCCATTCTTGATGATGAATTCGAGAACGTTGATGACCATATCCTCGATCCTCCTTCGTTTCACGATTGTGATGATGAAGAATTCTTTAAGGAGGTCGATGAATTTCTCGCTATAGACACAAGTCCCATTCTCGAGGAGTTACCTTATAAACACTCCTCATTTGAGAATGACGTTTACCACATTCGTGAGGATCTAACTTATCAACGATCCCCACAAAAGAATGATGGTTTCGTGCTTGATCGTGATCTCTTCGAGAGAGTTTCTAAAATCATCAAAGAGGGAATGACAAACCATGGTTTGACAAGCCTATCTATGACGAAGAAATCGATGAGATCGACGTTCATGAAGATGACGAGTATGTAGACCCCGAGGGGGCGGTGTTCTTTATTGATCGACGTTTTGAGAACTTATATAATCCACCGCCCCCTAACCGCGACTTAAATGTGAGGATTTTTAGCGCGACTAATTTTGAATTTGACACGCCAAATATTTTCGACATTATCAAATCGGGTTTTCATAAAGAGTTTTTAAACGATGAAAAAGGAAAAGATTTTAAAAATGTTTTAAAGGATTTTTCTACATGTTTAACTCCGTCATCACATCGTTTTATGAGTGCTACCACCTCGTCTACTCCTTTTGACGACGGTTGGTGTGGATCGAGTGTGGGGGAAGCCCCTTATATTCCCTCACATTCTCCACCGAGGACGAGATTTACGATCCCGGAATTGCTAGTAAAGGGAAATCTCGGTCTTCCACCGATGCAATAAATGGAAAATCTTTTCGTTTGCTTGATGTGAGTCTACCTCGAGTAGCTCATTATCTTGACTTACCCATTTCCCCACCTTTCTACTTATCATCTCTTTTCTTTAACCCCTTTGGGGTTCTAGTTCATGTTGGAGTGGCGTTGTTTCGTCTTTCATCCGAAAACGAGGACGCTATCTTTGACCCCGGTATACGTGTATCGGGTTTTTAAAGTACTCAACGTACTTTTGGGCATTGTTTATCATGTAAGCCCCACCAAAAATGACCAAACCATGATTATCCCTAAATGATCACATTTATGGGGATTCAAGTCGAGCTTTTGACTCGGTTATTAAAAACAAGGTGCCTCGTGGGGGATTCTCATGCTTATCCTTGTAAATATTATCGCTTTCTTAGTTTAATGTAACGAGGGGGACTTGTGCTCTTCCAACCTTTGTTTCGTGGTTGTTTGTGATTGTGATTTAATTGGTTCATCGTCATCATTGAAGCCTCTCATGTTCGTTTTACGTATCACTCGAGCTTCGATCATTTCCTTTGGAGATTCCGATACCCGATGATATCCTTTTATGTTCTAACGGTTATCTTATTAGCATAATTCATAAACGGATTTTAGGTTATTCGTTTTACCCTTTCCATGCTCGAGATTAAGCATTCGATTTCGTCTCTAGTTTGGGGGTGTTTTCACCCCTAGACTCGAAACATTGAGGACAATGTTTAATTTTAGTATGAGGGTGATTAGATACTTCACCTTGCTCACATCAACATGCAATCCAATATTCATCTTTTTGTTATCACTTTGTTGCAAAATAAGGCTAAAAATGGCCAAATTTTAATTATTTTCGTATTTTTCATAAGTGTTTAAGACACGAATGTAGGTTTTCCGATGGTGAGAATAAGAGTAATTTTTGACTCGACCGTGCGTGTTGAGCACTTAGCTTCGATTCCTTAACTTTTTAGGCTAAGTCTCTTAAATGAGTACGAGAAATGATAGAGTTATTTATAAGTCTCGTAATCGTCACGATCTCATGTGTAGTAATTATTAGCTTATTCTCCCCACGCTTTTATAATATAAATTGTTAATAAATATTGATTTAGCGGTTTAGTCACTATTGTTGGTTTCTAATTTGTTTTAGTAGCTTCCATGTAATTAAATTGGGAACACATTAAGGTATCGCCAGCGTCACGGTTTTGAAGTATTGGCACCCGAATAATCGAAAGCTTCACCTAATAATAAGATTTCAAGTGCTCACCTAAATTAAGCAAAAATTTGAAGCTCACAAGACCGAAAATCTATGCCCAAATTGAAAGTGAATCAAGCCTTAATCTTTGAAGCTTTAAAGATCCAAAATTCGCTTTAGCGTGAGGATATACGTCTTTGGCTAATAAAACCACCGACGAGGCGGATAATAAAAGGCAAGGCAAGACCGAAGTCATAATAAAAGCTCCATGGCGGAGTTGAATAAAAGATGGAGGTAAGCCTATGATAATAAGGCCCTTCCGTTAGGGGGCGTATAAAAGTCTTGGTAATAAGTCTCATGTTCAAAACCGTTATAAAACCGTGTTTATCGATCCTTCTTGTTGACTTAATTTTTTGATATCGTTGTCTATTAGGATGAATTATTAATTCGATGATTTTGGTTACACCGTTAAGACTCTGTTTTTAGACTTAATCTCTATTCACGCATAAGTCAATGATGTATCCTCGTGATCATTAAGATAAAATAAAATATAAGAGATACCAAGTAGGAATAAGGGAGTTTAGGTTCGTAATTAACACTCATGAGATATGATTGTGTTGCTAACTTATAATAACAATGATCTCGTTACACGCTTAGCATGGAATTGAGTGAAAATCGAGGACGACGAAATTGTTTCTAACGAAGCATTCATGTGTTCTTGTTCTATGATCCCAAAAGTCACTTAATTGTGATGAAAACAATACCTTATGTCTAAAAAACGTGTAGTAGTTTATTTAAGTTTACGTCTTCAATAAATGTCATCATAAAATGAATTTTGGAAGTGCTATGATACTTAATTCTAGCATTGCGTGGGGACACGGCTATGGTTTAGTATGGGGAGTGATGAGACTGTAATTATACATAGTCTCATCGTCCAAATCAGGCTTAAAACGCTAAAAATATCATCAAAATACCCAAATATATGCTTGTGTTTGTTCATTATGTATTTTAGGTACGGATCATGAAATCAACAAAAGATCAAAGGAATCAAGCAAAAATGAACACGGGAAACGAAGCCGCACAAAGAACTGGACCCGAATCATGAATTTTCATTGAAGTCCTTGAAGTTTTGAAGATTGGTCCCTCATCTTTTGAACACTTGTCATTTTAAACCCTTGTAAAACTCAAATATTACATGTGGGTCCCTAAAATGTCAAGATTATACATCATTGGACCTTGAAGAATGCAATTTATGCTTAAATACCCTTGGAACAAGTTTGAGAAACTTTTTGTGGTCAAAATGCAAAAACAAAAAGTTTCATTATAAAGGGAAGTGAGTTTGGAAGCTGTTTTGATTAAAATAGCAAAAGAATGATAAATGGAGGACTATATCTGCCTAGACAACACAACTCCTATCCACCAATCATCCACCTCCACGTCACCCACTACCACCCAGCAACCAATCCCATCCTCCCAACCTTACACGTCAAACCCCACTCACCCTTTATTTTTAAACTGGATTTATTAAGCCTAATTTTTTGTGGTAAACAGATTTTTAAATTTATTAATCCCTAAACCAAGATTAAACCCACCTGCTGCTCTCCCTAATCTCATAAACCCTAAAAACAAAAAAACCCAAATCAAAGGGTTATTGTCTAATCACTTCCAGATGGCTAATTTGGGTCATTGTCACCATAACCCACTCCTTTAAACCCATCCCAACACTCCCATGTGACTACATCAGACCTCCGCTGCTACGTCCTTTTCACACAACACCCGAAATGGGACAAGATGATCGACTTGCAACAAAACTTGCTCCCTAAGGAGTTATAAACGGCCAAGGATCAACTTCAAGTAGCTGTCAATCACATGGAACCAAAATTGACCAAGATTCAAATGCACTCAAAGGGCAAAATTAGAATTTCAGCAAGTTTAGGGTTTAGGGTTTTTCATCTCTGTAATATTTTATTCAAGGTTCCAGTTTCTTCTATTAAGTTGTATAAAAAGGGTGCCTATACCTTTTATTTATCTTTTTTCCAGCTTGTACTAAATTTTTTATTTAAATGAATATTAACGGTATTTGATAAATTAATTTGCAAGTCTGAGTTCCATACTTTTATTGTTTACCTTAGTTTAATTAACATTTGATGCAAAGTAGTTTAAGGGTTCATAAGGTTTCAGTTTTCAAAAAGGCATTTTCAGAAAATATACCTTTTTAAAATATATTGAAGAAGGTTTTTCAAAGGTGTAAAATCAGTATTATAATGAAGTGATAGTGAATTTATAACACTTGTTTCAAATTAGAATAACTTTTTGTCAAGGGTTTTGGTGGTTCCAAATTTTAGGGTTTTCAAAGGTTTTCAGAAAATCTTATTTTTCATTTTTCTTATATAATTCACTGTAGCAAAAGCTACAAGCCAAAAAGCTTGTAGACTTTGCTACTTGAAGATTGTTTTGTGGTCTTGTGGTGTTTGTGCAGGAACAAATCAAGCCCTCTTTCCATATCATTTCATCATTTTTCCTTGAAGACATGTTCACCCTTGGGTCTCCTAAGAGATTCCATCAATAGGGTTCTCTACACACCCTCATAAGCCCACTAGCAAGATCCACTGGAAGGCATCAGCCAAAGGTTAGAAGGCTTGAACCCCATTGGTTTACCTTTGTGAGAGTTATGTTTATGTGTTTAGCTTGTTCATGTGTTTATGTGGAATCTGATTTGATAAATTTTTTTAAGTGTTAGATTTAATGTCTTGTTTATGTTTGATTATGCTTGATAATGCATGATGGAGTGAGTTTTAATCAGATTTAGGGGCTTTGCTTAAAAAACTCTTTGCTTAAGTTGGATTTTCAGAAATATAAGGGGTGTTTGGATTTGGGTTTATAGCTTGATTGTTGAAAGATTTTTGCTTTAAATCTGTTTAGACACACTTTAGTAGGGTATTTTAGTTATATCAGTATTTGGGTTTCATAGTTTGGTAGGATTTTTAGAAATTGCATGCTCTTTCTTGGTAAACATTGGTAAAAATCAGCAAGTTCCTCAATCTGCTTTGTTTTAGGTTAAATACATCTCAAAACTTGGATATTGTTAGCTAATCTGTTAATTTAGGATTGTTATGAGTTTAATGGTGGTTGAGTGGTAGTTTGCTCAAGTTTTGGTGGACTTAATCTCATACATTTGCTCATTAGACCAATAAACATTGCATCAGACCTCTAGCAGACAACAGTGACTGGTATAGGGGATTTTTGTGTGAATTTTGTGAGCAAGTTGTCTGTTTTATTGTTTAGATTGACTCCCTACACTCAACTGATTGTAGGGGCGCCCCCCTTGTCCAAAAACAATCAGTGATCACCAAGAATCGACCACATTTGTTCCTATCTTCATTGGTGAAGATACACACTTCCTTTGTTTCATTTTTTACTATAGCACTAGTTCATAATTCCTGGTCACGTTTTGCTTTTATTCAGCTTTAGTCTAGATTAATTTAAGTCTTCCATTTGTGTTTTTGTGTTAAGTTAAGTACTGGTATTAAGTTTTTTTTAAAAAAAATAAGTTTTCAAAAAGAGACTGGCCAGGACTCGAACCTGCGCCATCTCTCTCACACTCCAACAACATAACCATTGCGCCCTTGGGTCTTTTACTACCAAGGGTTGCATTTGGTTTATACTTAAGGAATTATTAATTTTTCTTTTCAAACTTAAACAACTTATTAATAAGCTGTTTTAAGCTTATTCCCTTAGATTTTCGACTTCTTTTCATTTTTCCCTTGTTTAGTATAGCATTTAGGACTTTTCAGTGTTGATCCCAAACTTAGATCGATTAGCTTTGTGTATACGAGATTAGATCAAGTAATACACGTAGAGAAACCTTTGTATATGCTTTATGAATCTAAGTGTTATGCGGAATTTAACACTTAAACAAGAACACACAAGATGTAAACAAACTTTCACTTTGATTATGAATATCGAACTTGCTTACAATGAAAGATGTTTACGAACTAAAACTTATATGAAACTTAATTAAACATTAACCTAAAGGCCTTCTTTTATAGACATAAGAAGCCTTGTACAATAATCTACGTATCAACTATTCTAGGTAAAGATAAATATAGAAAATACAATATTGTTCTTATCCTTACTAGAAGTATTCTAGAATATAATAAACGTGTAGATTATATCTTCCATCAGTGCTTGTCTTCAATGTGTCAACGCTTGACTTTAACTTGTAAACGCTTGAGCTGTCAGTGCTTGTTTTGTTCTTGTCAACGCTTGAATTGTTCTTGTTAGCGCTCAAGTGATCTGGCCTTAATTTATTCCCAACAATCCTCCCCTAAACTTGATATCCACTCTTATGATCAAGTTTCTGAATAAGCATTAAGGACTAGGAGGAATCTTACAAACCTTCTCATATTGATAGTGAATAAATCTGATCAAATCTTTTGCCACGTCACTTGAATAATCTATCTCCAGCTGAGTGTCCTTCATCTTTTCCAAAATAGCCTTGGATATGAAATACTGAGCATCCACAAGTAGATACTCAACAAACTTTGTAGAACTCAAATGGTATACACCAGCAGCTGAATATAACCTCCATTGAAGACCACTGAGGTCATCTTCAAGATCCTTCCATATTGCAGGATCCTCATCTTTTGGTCCACACATTCTTTTGAATGTGGTCCAAAGTTTTATTCCATTAGCTGAAGTTGGTGCTTCAGCCTCATACTTGGTCTCCAACAACCTCCAAAGGTCCACCAAGTCTTCTCTATCACAACTTGCAAATAAAGATATGAGAGTGGTAAAAGTGTGTACCTCCTTGCCAAATCTGCCAATCTTCCAGAATCCACATTCATCTTCTTCATAGCTCACAATTGGATTCCTGGAATCTAATGGTAACACTTGCACCATATCTGAAGCTTCTAATGGGGAGAGCTTGAGGCTCTTTCTTATAACTGCTTCACTTGGATATAGTGGATCCATATCTTTTGGAAACTCAAATTTAATTCCCTTCTTCACTGGCCTGGGAATCATCATAGCTTTCTTGATTTCCATTTCTTCTGCAAGTTCCTCCTTTCTTTCATCTGAAAGAAGTCTGAGAGTGTTTGCTTCCTGCACTCTCACCCAAATGGGATAAGCCCTGTTTTCCAACTCATCAAATGTCAAAGCCTTCAACTTCTGATATGTCCATCCAACTCCATGACATCTGAGCAACATAAAGTAGAGCTCCCATCTATCCCTTTTTAATTCTGAGAGAATATTGCTTGCCTTGTGTTTCAAAATTACCTTGCAATCCTTCTAAACTCTAAGAAGAAGCTCCAAACCCCATATTTGATCTGAAATGGTCAAGTTTGGATTATCCATGCATCCTTCTTCCCAAGAATTGTACATTTGAACCACCTCTGGCATGTCAAAGTCAACCTGCAATTTCAACTCTCTCAGCTTCTCTTTGGCCAAATCATCTCCATACTCAAGCCTTTCAGGTTCTATAATCATCACACTTGAGTCTGAGCTAGCTCTATCACTTTCTTCTTCTGAAGTCACAACAAATGGTGACTTTTCCTTTTCATCTTGTTCAATGATTTGTGCAGCTAATCTTCTATCAAACTCAACTTGAGCTGCATCCTTTGGAACAATTTCTTCTACCAATTTACCCTTACCCTTATCTGATGGTGCGATGGTTGGTAAGGTAGATGGTAATACCTGAGTAGAAACTTCCTTGATGATAGATGATGACTGGGATACATCACCTTCATGTGCAGGTCTGTCAACGCCCAAATTTGTTCTATTAGCGCCCAAAATACTTCTACCAGCGTCCAAATCTTCCTTGTCAACGCTCAAATATCTTCCCTCAACGCCTTGTGTAACCTCTCTCAACATAGATGTAAATGATAAATTTAAGTTGGTGGGAGAGATTAAAGACGTATCAAAACCTGTTTGTTTCTTCAAAGATGTAAGAGCTTCAGCAACATCCATTGATTGACCATCCTGGCTGCCCTTATCACTCAGATCTATTTGATATTCCTCCCCTTTGGAAGATTCCTCCATACCCCTCCTGCACGATCACTTTCCAAAACAACAATCCTCTCCCTCAATTGCTTGAGTTCAAGGCCTTGTGAGCTGACAATTTGTACTAAGTCTGCATTTTGCTTTTTCAAGCTAATGCAGACTGCCGTCAATTCCATAAGAGTCATTGGTTCCAGTCTGCCCTCTTCTAAAATAGGGATTTGACCTCCCAAGTCAGATTCATTGGGCATGGAAGAGGACTTAATTATGGTGGGACTGCCTTGGCCAGCATCTAAGCCAGAACCAATAGTCCCAGCCTCATCCAGGTCACCAGCCACACTTGTGGTGGTGGTTCTCTCTGCTACATGGCTAGGACCACCAGAGGAGAACACTCTAGTAGTCCTTTGGCGTTTCATCAACCTATATTCAGGGGGTGTGGAAGATGGTGTGGAAGAATGGGTAGATGTGGGTTGGTTAAGGGGTGTTTGGGATTGTGAAGGTTGTGTGGTAGCATTGGAAATAGGCACATCAACGCCAACATTTAATGTATCAGCGTTGAAAGATTCAGAGTCAATTTGCATTTGTTCAGGTGAGGGTAAAGGTTCAGGAATTGGTTCAAGTTGTGGTTGAGGGTCAATTTGAGGTTGGGGGTCTGGTTGGGTTTGTGCTGCTGCAATAACAACAAGCATGGCTTGGGTTAAAGGTAAGTCTCTATGGGGTGGTGAATCCATCTTCATAAAAATAGCTTTCTTTTTCTCAGGGATCTTATAAAAATCATTGTGATCCCTTGAGCAGTATCCTTGATCATCAAAAACCATTTGCAGAAAACGGGGATAAGCTAAAGTCATTTTTGTCCCCTTGTTTTTACACATCCCCTCAAAAATCATTTTAGAATAGTTATATTTTTGCCCTGTTGCAATGCACACAATAGCACTTGCAATGGATCTATTGATCTCATTGTGTGCAGTACATTTGGGACTCAAACATTGAAGGAGGACGTGTATGAGGTACTTCCAGGCTGGGGGAAATTCCTGCTTATGATACTTGTTGAGAGTACCTTCATCAGGAAAAGGATATCCCAAAGCCCTAAGCCCTTGTTCTATTTCATTTATGGGAAGGGTGGATATACCATCAGCATCATCAAGATGCAAGGCTTGGCGTACCAAAGCCTCAGTAACCACCCAAGATCTCCCATGAACAATAGAAGTCAATGTGGTCACTCCATTAACTGTTGAGGAACTGACAGTGTTCCAAAACTGCTTAATGTGTGTAACTGGAATGAGTGGTGCATGAGAAAGAGCATACCTTAGTGGGGATGCGTTCAAATACGCCACCATTTGTGTGTATTGAGGAAACAGAGTATCATCAGCAGCAAGATAAGCAATCATGTTGTGTTGAGACCTGAACCCCAATTCCAATTCATTTGGTTTGAACTTTGGTGCCATTGATGAAAGCTGTTAATTTTAAGTGAAGAAGATGAAGTTGATAAGAGAAAAGTGTTAGACAAGAATTATAGATACCCTGTTTAAAATAGGAGCCAAATTTATAGGAGAGAAAGAATGCATGTGATTGGCCCAAAAATAGGCAAAGATTTTCAAAAATCAATCATGAAAATATTGAAAAAGTTATAAGTTATCTCATGCATTAAATGAAAGTAACAACTCCTAAAATTACGGCTTGAAAATATGTCAAAAAGTAACAACTGGGTAGGTCCCATTGAGTGTCAACGGTCAAAAATAACCTATCAACGCCCAACGGCTATAATCTTGTCAACGTTTGCCTAAAGCCATGTCAGCGTCCAATTTGGTCACAACAACGCTTGGAAAATTCTTGTCAGCGTCCAAAAATAAAAAATATTTTAAAAAGTGAAAAATGACCTTAACAAGTAATTTATCCTAGAGAAGATAACCAAAAGCTGATAATTATCATAGGGCGGCAAGCACTGTCTAGTTATGCACACTTGCATAAGTAAGATAGACATAACAGTCCTCTAGTGTCCCTTGCTAACCAAAACTCTTAACAACCAAGTTACCTTATAAAATCCTTGTTACTCCCAGGTAAAGCCCATATCAAAAGTATTCCCAAGTCTCCCAACAGACCACAACCAATTCTAGGCCAAAAATGTCTTGGCAGCATGCAAAGTTGATATACTATGCATGCTACAGTGCCTCATGATTTAGTAAAACTAACTCATACTCACCTGTGGACACAATCTAGAATTGTGATAAGAGTATCATATGGATACCCAAAAATCCTAAAGGTTCCTAAAACCTCCCCTTAAACTATGATACAAAAAGTTTGCTAAAATCATGCATGAACATAAAAAAAAATTATGTCAAGATAGGAATGAAACGTTCCAACCATCATCCATAAATAAAAACTTGTCCAAATGCTTCTCCATTGATCCATAAGCAACTCTGTATCCAATGGTATACTGCTAACACCATCTGCACATTCAGATTGAAAACCA
This sequence comes from Glebionis coronaria, assembly GCA_025667525.1. NCBI lineage: Eukaryota > Viridiplantae > Streptophyta > Magnoliopsida > Asterales > Asteraceae > Glebionis > Glebionis coronaria. The sequence continues at coordinate 266,046 of JANFOE010001051.1, read as the reverse complement.
CAAAACTAACATTGTTGCTGACAACGCCCCGATAACACAGGACAGCGTTGAGGGAAGCTTTGTCAGCGTTAGACAATTATATTGCTGACAGTGTTGCAAGAACACTTATCAGCGTTCAAGCAACCTTTGTCAGTGTTAGAAAAATATAGTGGAAAATCTAAATCATCAATAAAACCAACAATAATAATGCATCATCCTGTACATACTTTTACAAAAAGAATCCGAAACACATATTATGTGAGATTAACCATTCCAATACTTGTTACCAAGTATTGAAATCTCCCAGCATCAAAAGGTTTAGTTAATAAATCTGACACATTTTCCTCAGTGTCAACCCTATCTGGTTGTATTAAACCTTTCTCAAAGCAATCTCTTATAAAATGGTGTTTAATTTCTATGTGTTTAGTTTTAGAATGATGTACAGGATTCTTAATGATGCATAATGTACTATTATTGTCAACAAATATCTTAGTATGCATGAAATTATACCCATAGTCCAACAGCTGGTTCTGAATCCACAACACTTGACCACAACATGCAGCTGCAGCCACATACTCTGCTTCAGTTGTAGAATTAGCCACCACTGTTTGTTTCTTGCATTGCCAAGATATTAACCTGCTCCCAAGAAACTGACATCCACCAGTTGTGGATTTCCTATCAAACTTATCACCTCCATAATCACTATCTGAATATGCAATCAGCTCCAATGGTGAATCCTTTGGGTACCACAAACCAAGACTAGGATAACATCTTAAGTACCTAAAGATCCTCTTCACAGCATAAAGGTGACATTCTTTGGGAGTCACTTGATGGCGTGCACAAGCACACACAGCAAACATAATGTCAGGTCCGGAGGCAGTAAGATACATCAAGGATCCAATCATGGATCTATAGTGCCTGACATCAACATCTTTCCCATCTCCAATCTTTCCCCAAGGGTGTTCTCTATCCATAGGAGTAGTAGCCCTCTTTTCATGTGGAGAAAAGCCAAACTTCTTTAAGATCTCAGCAACATATTTGTCTTGAGAGATGAAGATACCATCTTCTTTCTGCTGAACTTGTAGACCAAGAAAGAAGTTCATCTCCCCCATAGCACTCATCTTGAATTTGTCTGTCATAAGCTTGGAGAAATCCTCACTCATCTTTGGATCAGTAGACCCAAAAATGATATCATCAACATAGACCTGCACAAGCAACACATCCTTTCCTTTCTTCTTTGTAAATAGTGTCTGATCTATGGTGCCCCTCTTGAATCCATTGTCCACCAAATAGGTAGACAAAGTACCATACCATGCTCTAGGGGCTTGATGAAGGCCATACATAGCCTTTTTGACTCTATACACTTTATCTGGATGCTCTGGATCCTCAAAACCAGGAGGTTGCATTACATATACTTCCTCAACAATGGTGCCATAGAGGAAAGCACTCTTGACATCCATTTGATAGACTGTGAAGCCCATGCAAGAGACATAGGCTAGAAAAATCCTAATAGCTTCAATCCTTGCAACTGGTGCAAAGACCTCCTCATAGTCTATCCCCTCCTCTTGTGTATAACCTTGAGCCACTAACCTTTCCTTGTTTCTGACCACAATGCCTCTTTCATCTCTTTTGTTCATTAGAACCCATCTTGTCCATATAGGTCTGACATATCTAGGATAATCAACCAGCTCCCAAACATCCTGAATTGCAAATTGGTGAAGCTCATCCTGCATTGCTTCCACCCAACTCTGTTCTTTGAGAGCATCAAATATTTTCTTGGGTTCTTCTTGTGACAGAAAACATGCAAACAAACATGCTTGCACAAGAGGGGTATCAACCTTCTTGTGTATATTGGCAATAAACCCACCAAGACCTTGATGAGATCTTCTAGTCTGAACTGGAGTCATAATATCACCAATGATCTGAGATGTGGGGTGATTCTTCATTGTGGAAGTGAGAACCCCTCCTTCAAAAAGTCTGGTGTCCTCAACCTCACGCTCCATGTTGCCAATATCTTCTTCATCAGACTCTCTTTGATCAATGTGAACTTCTTCAAGAATATTGGAAGGTCCACCTTGTTCAAAATTGGAAGAGAAAAGATGCCCATAAGTGTTGTCAACGTCTGAATCTTGGTTGTCAGCGTCTGGGCTAACAGCGCTTGAAATGTTGTTGTCAACGTCTGAGCCATCAACGCCTGAGTTGGTCTTGTCAGCGCTAGATTTGCCTTTGTCAGCGCTTGAAGGACCATGCATGTTTGTATCTGGTGGTATTTGGAAACCACCATTATCTTGTCCAGCAGCAGCAGCAACAAAAGCATATGTCCAAATGGGAATTGTGACATATTCTAATGTAGGAGATGCCTTTTCTGCTTGTGATCCAACATTCTCATGAACCTGTGTACCTGAAACATTAACAACTTGTTCCTCCACAACATTTGAAGTTACCTTTAGAATGTCTGGATTAGTGACAGGCATATAATTTAAAGTTCTAGATAAGGGTTCCAAATCAAACAACCAATTTGGACCACTTTCAGGATCACTAGGTTTATTCTCTAAGAACCTAACATGTACTCTCTCAACTATACGTTTGTCCTCTTTAAGATAAACCCTATAACCCTTGCTCTGGACTAATACCCCATGAAATAGCCCTCATCACCTTTTGCACTAAATTTCCCTAAGGCATCACTAGTATCCAACACTACTACATGACAACCAAAAGGTCCGAGAAAACCAATATTAGGTTTTCTTCCCCAAAGTAACTCATAAGGTGTTTTGTTCTGAATTTTGTTAACCAATGCTCTATTTTGCACATAGCATGCTGTATCAACAGCCTCAGCCCAAAAGGCTATTGGAAAGTGAGCATCAGCCAACATTGTTCTGGCTGCTTCAATTAGTGTTCTATTTTTCCTCTCAGCAACCCCATTTTGTTGTGGGGTTCTAGCAATACTAAATTTCCTAGTAATTCCTTTCCTGGCACAGAAATCATCTAGCTTCTTGTTCCTAAATTCTCCACCATTATCACTCCTAAGCATTTTAACCTCATTGCCAGACCTTTTCTCAATCTGAGTGATAAAATCAATAAGAACATCAGCTGTGTCACTCTTCATAGCTAGAAAGAATGTCCAAGTAAATCTAGAGAAGTCATCTGTGACAACAAAGCAATATGACTTACCATTCAAACTTTCTATATTTGTTGGACCAAAGAGGTCCATGTGAAGCATATGAAGAGGTCTGGAACTAGTATGCACCTGTTTGGACTTGAATGAGACCTTGTGCTGCTTGCCCTTAAGACATGCAACACAAGAGTGGTCATTGTGGAAGGCCTTCTCAGGCAAACCATCAACTAAACCAAGCCTCACAAGTCTATTTATATTTTTAAAATTTATGTGTCCTATTCTCCTGTGCCACAAATTGATCTCATCTACTGAGGCCTTAGCATAAAAACAAGACATATTGGTATTCATTTTAATCCCATTTAAATTCACATTATATATGTCCTTATGCCTAGGTGTTCTATACTCAATATATTTCTCATCAGGGATCTTAAAATCCTTACTTACCACCAAACACTCAGTATCAGTAAAAAGAACTTTATTTTTGTTATCACATACTTATGATACACTAAACAGATTATAATCAAGTTCTTTTACCAGGAAGACGTTCTCAAAACGCAGATTATTGGTGAGAAGGGTTCCTTTGCCTGTAATGGTACCATAACCACCTCCAAAGTATACCTTATCACCATCTTTAATAGGGGTGAAATTCGTCAGATAGTCTTCCTTCCTTGTCATGTGCCTTGAGCATCCACTATCCCAATATCCATAATCATTGATCTGTCTTTGAATGCCCTGCACATAAAGAAAACAAATTAGTTTTCTTTGGGAACCCAAGTCTCAAAAGACTTGGATTCATCTGGTTGTTCAATAAGAACAGACTTAGTTCTCACAACAACCCCATTCTCATTCTTTTTAGGATGAAATACCCAGTTAACCCCAATAGGTTTTGTAATGACCTTTGAAATGTAATTAAATCTATTGCAAGTCATTGAAATCCCATTATCATTAGGGTTTTGATCTTTCTTGGGTCTCCAGGTTAAGCTTGAAGAAGCTTTAGACCCCTTACCTTGTGGCTGCAAATATTTAGGTCTGGTCACGTTTTTGTCAGCGTTAGAATTTGTCCTATCAACGCTGAAATTACTCTTGTCAGCGTTGAACCTAGGGTTTGCTACAAAAACCCATTGCCTATTTGACCGGATGTTTGTCTTTTGAAATGGTCTTTGTCCATGAGTGTTATACCTTCTAGAAAAGAATGGGGCAGGTTTAATCACTTGTGGACTTTGCTGCACACAAGGTTTGGGTCTGACAACGTTTGACTTTCTAACAACGTTGACTTTCTTCCTATCAGCGCTGAAATTGTTCCTATCAGCGTTGGCTTTGGGAGCGTTGACACACTTGTATGCTAAATGTGAAAAGCTACCACAAGTGTAACAGGTTTCTTAGACACAACCTTAGGTCTAGTAGAGAAGAAACCTGTTCCATGATTGCTAACTTGGCTCTTGGGTGACCTATTAGTCCTATACATCTCTGCATATTTAATGGTAGGTCTTCTAACAGTGTTTGAGCCTAGGTCAACAAGTTTACCAGTGATTGGGTTAGTAACCTTAATGGGTGGTGATTCATTGGGACTTTCACATAGCAAACCTCCCTTAACAAATAAAGTAGGGTTAGCTTTCTTCCACTCATTTAGGTCAGTCAATTTTTGTTGATACTCTTCCACTGGAGTGACAACTCTTGGTGTTGAATTCCTCTTCTTGGCATTCTGGTATACCAGTCCAAGACAAATCCTTTCTAAGGACACCATAAAAGTCACCAGCTGGTGGTGGAACCAGAGAGTAATCATTCATCCCAATCCCAGTCATGTCCTTAGGATCCCTTTGTTTAGCTACACAGTCTCCTAGGGTTTGGGTGGCTCTATCAAATCTTTGAATTTTGAGGTCAACATTATCTTTATTCTTAATGGCCTCATCTAACTTAGCCTGTAATTCACTATTAACCTTTTTCATGATGTTTCTAACATCCATACTACCCTCTAACTCATGTTTTAAGATATTGATCTTATCTTTTAAGTCAAATTCCATTTTCTTATATTCAGAAACGGTTTTCTCAGTTTCAGTAAGAGCTAGTTGGTAATTAGACAATTTACACCTTTCAGTACTCATATCATCTTTTAGTTTTAACACCTCTTTGTTAAGTCTTTCAGTGTTTAACCTACAACCTTTGCTACAAAAAGCATCATCATATACCTCATTATCAGATGAAGAGGAGGAGTGTGCCATTAGAGCATATTCAACATGCTCTTCTTCTTCAATATCAGCAACCAAAACTTTATCCTCTTCAGCATTCTTAGCCAGATAGCTCCAATCCCATCCTGTACCATCAATTCCTTGAACTGCAACCATGGCTTTGGAATCCCTAGCTTTAACAACCTGACTTGAGGGTTTACCAGCATCAGATCTTCTAGGAGATCTTCATTCCCTCATGAAGTGCCCCATACGATGGCAGTTGTAGCATTCAACTTTGGATTTGTCAAATCCAGCTGTGTCTTTAGCATTGAAGGTCATTTTCTTCTTGAACCTTCTGTTCCACCTATTTGCTCTTATACTAGCAAGAGCCATGTTCCACTTGATGTCCATCTCTTCCAAGTGCTCATCACTTATCTGCTCAAGGTCCTCATATGTAATCACTAAACCATTGGGAAAAGAAGCAATGTAAGCACAAACAGTATCCAAATCCAAACCAGCAGGTTTAACTCTTGGGGAGTCATTCTTGAATGTGTCAGCGTCTGAAAAGGAGACGTTGACAGGACTTGTTCCAGCGCTGACATATGATGATCCAGTAACTGGATGCATATAAGAGTCCTTCTGATTCAATTGACCTTCACTATGAGAGAAGAAGGCCATGTTGCTGGTGGTAGATTTGCTTCCATGCTCTGAAAGAGTTTCATCTTCCAACAGTCTTAGTTTGTTGTAGATGTCATCAAACGAGGAGCTCTTGTAAGTATTGTTGGCAAGAATAGATCTTGCCTCAATCTTCCATGCCTCACCAAGACTTTTAAGAAAGGTAGCATTGGTGTCAACATCACCAACTTGTGTCCCCATGAAGGACAACTTACTTGTGATGTCAAGCAATCTACTTCTCACACTACTCAGTTTCTCATTGGGTTGAGCTTTGAAGACAACATAATCATGCAGAAGTTGCTTTTTCTTTTCTTCCTTAGTGTCTGCATTGCCACCATATGCAACTTCAAGAGCTTCCCAAAGATCCTTAGCAGATTCATAGCCTCTATATTTATGCTGATTTTCTTGTCCCAAAGAGACTTTCAGAATATTTAAGGCTTTCATGTCAACCCTTTTCTTTGCAATATCATCAGCAGCAACAGCTCTACCATCTCCAGGTTTTTCTTTCTTATCCTCTTCAGGGCATCCTTCAACAGCTGTTCTTTGACTAATGGCATCAAGAATCTTTTGAGCCTTATTGATTGTGTTTCCATATTCAATAATCTCCCAGAGTGTGTAGTCATAGATCCCCAAATATTGTTCAAAGTTGAACTTTCATAAGTCAAAGTTGGTTGCATCAAGCATGGGAATCTTGATGTTTGGTAAGGGTGAGGAGGAGGAGGTTATTGCTTCAGACATGATGTTGTTAGGGTTTCTGAGAAAATTAGGGTTTTGGTGTTTTTAGGGTTCTGGTGTTCTTTAAAGATCAAAAGTTCCTCAACAAGCTCTGATACCACTTGTTGATCCCAAACTTAGATCGATTAGCTTTGTGTATACGAGATTAGATCAAGTAATACACGTAGAGAAACCTTTGTATATGCTTTATGAATCTAAGTGTTATGCGGAATTTAACACTTAAACAAGAACACACAAGATGTAAACAAACTTTCACTTTGATTATGAATATCGAACTTGCTTACAATGAAAGATGTTTACGAACAAAAACTTATATGAAACTTAATTAAACATTAACCTAAAGGCCTTCTTTTATAGACATAAGAAGCCTTGTACAATAATCTACGTATCAACTATTCTAGGTAAAGATAAATATAGAAAATACAATATTGTTCTTATCCTTACTAGAAGTATTCTAGAATATAATAAACGTGTAGATTATATCTTCCATCAGTGCTTGTCTTCAATGTGTCAACGCTTGACTTTAACTTGTCAACGCTTGAGCTGTCAGCGCTTGTTTTGTTCTTGTCAACGCTTGAATTGTTCTTGTCAGCGCTCAAGTGATCTGGCCTTAATTTATTCCCAACATTCAGTTTTAAAATTTTATTTTTCTCATTATTTAATTATTGTTTATGATTATTTTTATAACCGTTTTTTTATAAATAGATAAAAAATAGTTTTATTAGTTTTAAAAATTTTCAAAAAGTATTTTTAGGTTTTAATTAAGTATTTTGAGGTTTACACCTTTTTAAGTTTTCATTTTAGTTAATTTTTAATTTTATTTGTTTTAAGGTTTTTCATTAACTTTAAAAATTAATTTAAAATTATTAAAAAGGTTTTAGACAATTTGGCTTTCAAATTTGTGTTGTTTACATTTTTATTGATTTTTGGGAATTTTTTGGTAATTTTTAGGACATTTTCATTTTTCGTCGAGTTTTACGATTTCGATCGTTTTACGTCGTAGGGTAATTTTTAGCGTAATCCGTCTTATTTTTCCTTCTTTTCTCATTCAAAAACGTCACTAATCCAAACTTTGATTTTATATAATTGGCACACTTAATCCACACACCTCCTTCGAGAACGAACCCGCATTTATTCGACTTGTCGGTTTTCCTAAATCGTCGAGTTTAATACTTGCCGCATTTATACGTTGTTTTCCTAAACACGTATTTCTACACCTATCAGTCTTCATCGATGACATCCTCATCTTCTCTAATCCAAGGAAGAACATAAACAACATGTACGTATTGTGCTACAGATTCTTCGTCAGAGACAGTTATATCCCAAATTTTCTAAGTGTGAATTTTGCTAAACAAGGTGGCGTTCTTAGGCCATATTGTCTCTGCAGAAGGGATTACTATGGATCATACAAAGGTTGAAGCTATCACTAAATCGCCAAAACCGACGTCTGCAACTGAGGTTCGTAGTTTCCTAGGCTTAGCTGGTTATTATCGTAGATTCGTGGAGAACTTTTCAAGACTAGCCTTACCTTTGACCAAGTTGATGCGGAAAGGAGAGAAATTCGTTTGGACTGATGAGTGGGAGAATAGCTTTGACGAACTCATGAAGCGGTTAGAATCTGCATCTATTCTTACTCTCACATCTGGTACAAGTGGATTTCAGATCTACAACGATGCTTCGGGTAAAGGATTAGGCTATGTACTCATGCAACATGGGAAAGTGATCGCATACGCATCACGTCAGCTAAAGCCTTATAAGGAAAATTATTCTACACATGACTTGGAGCTAGCAGCAGTAGTCTTTGCACTTAAAATCTGGAGACACTACCTTTATGGTGAATCATGTGATATCTTCACTGATCACAAGAGTCTCAAGTACATTTTCACTCAGAGGGAACTTAACATGAGGCAGAGAAGATGGTTGGAACTACTCAAGGATTATGACATCAATCTTCAGTAACACCCTGGCAAGGCAAATTTAGTAGTAGATGCTGTTAGCAGGAAGTCGGGCATTATAAATGGCATGAAAGTACAAGAAGAAATCATACGTGAATTCGAGCGATTAGACATTGAATTCCTAGTACGTGGACAACATGGATATTGGGCTAATCTGAGAATCGATCCAGATTTAATTTCTCAGATTAAGGTAACTCAGAAGGACAATGGTGAGATATGGGCTATCATTCAGAATCTTGAACGACAGACAAAATTTTGTCTAGATGAAGAAGGCATATTATGGCAAGGAACTAAACTATGTGTTCCAGATCATCAGACTCTCCGAGAAGCTCTATTGACAGAATCTCACAACTCTCTATTCTCTATTCATCCCGGATCCACCAAAATGTACCATAACATTAAACAACATTTATGGTGGAGTGACATGAAACAGGATGTTGCTACTTTCGTATCAAAGTGTCTAACATTCCAACAAGTTAAGATCAAGCATCAGCGGGCTAGTGGTTTACTGCAACCGTTAGTAATTCCCGCATGGAAGTGGGACAAAATCTTCATGGATTTCATCACCGGACTTCCTCCTACTCAGACCAGACATGATTCTATATGGGTCATAGTTGATCGTTTAACCAAGTCAACTCATTTTCTTCCAATTCACAAGGACTTCTCAGACAGGAAATTGGCAGATATATTCCTTAAGGATATCATAAGACTACGTGGAACTCCTTCAGACATCATATCAACTTGAGATCCTCGTTTTACGTCTGTAGAAACTAGAAGGGGGGGGGGGGGTTTAATAGTTTCTAGTTCAATTTGCAAAACATTTCATTTGTTCCACTGGCCGCGGTTCCTTAAATATCACCACGGTTCCTTATCAATAAAAAACCGCGAGTTCAATAAAGAACCGCCTACAGTGGATGCGAAATATTGATACGTTGTAAACCTTGACAATCCTTTGTATTAAATTCTCGATTAAGCTTGACTAGATAAGAGATGTGTTTGTAATAGATAATAACTATAAGTAAGGAAACACACAAACACATCAAATCAAGTGTACATCAAGCAATAGTCTAAACATTAAGCACACACGTACTAACCCTTAGCTTTTCTGCAACTAAGATGTTTAGACTAAAGGATGCACACTTGACCATAATCTAAACACGAAGCACACACGTACTAAGCCTTAGCTTTTCAGCAACTTAGATGTTTAGATTATGAGATGCATACAACATACAACATATAAATGCATCTATAATAGTAAAGACATAAATGTAAAGGAAAGTACCGACACGATGATTTATAGTGGTTCGGTCACGAAGCTCCTCTTCGCCCTAATCCACTCCTCGAGTACACCTTACTCGAGAGTTACTTCACTAGTCAACAAAACTCCTTTCAAGGTGGAGAAAACCATACACGTCGCTTACACATTTCCGACACTAAGCTATATGTCGAGTCCTAATCTTAGGTAGGACCAATCTACACAACGTTGCCCACTTCAACATTTAACGACACAAGGCTAGATGTCGAGTTCTAATCGAAAGGTAGAATCAATCTTCACGACTCTTCACTTTGAAGCTAAGAGAACTTCACTAGACATAACTACATCACTTTATAGTTTAGTGAGAACTCACAAGACACAACCACATCACTTTATAGTTTAGTGAGAACTCACAACTCTTACCTATTACAACTCAATAAAACACATATCCAAGTGTATACATGTAACTTGGATCTACACAACATAAATCAAAGTATACACATTTACAATGGATTTACACAAGACTTAATCCAAGTATTCACAAATACAATGGATTAACACAACTAATCCAAGTATTCACAAATACATTGGATCTACACAATATTGATCCAAGTATACCCATATACATTGGATCTACATAAGATTGATCCAAGTATACACATATACATTGGATCTACACAAGATACAAATAAAAATGATGAACATGATGATCTTCATCAAGACTTCATCAAAACTTCATCTTTAATCACATCACAAATGTATGAGTGATCTTCTCTTTGCACTTAAGAGGATGAGGAGATTGAAGGAGAGAATCACATCTTAAACAAGATTAATCTAAACTAACTAATCAAGGGTTTAAAGATGTTTTTGAAGAAACTGTGCAAAAGGGGTTGAAAGAAAACCTGGAAATGATCCACTATTTATAGGACAACAATGCAACGGCTATAAAGACCCGCGGTTCTTTAAGTACCCCCGCGGTTCCTTATCAATAAAGAACCTCGGGTTCCTTTAAGGACCCTCCGACTTGGAGTCCGTGCATTTTTGTCCTTTAGTGAGGATATGCCATCTGGGGTAGTTAATACCCTGAAAGGATATTCCTTTGGCATATGGAATATGCCAAATTCAAATTAAAGAATATTCTTTGGAATATACCTTAGGGAATATTCTTTAGAATATTCCAAATTCAAATTTCCATTTTTCTTTTTGATAAAACATTTTCTTAAAAATAAAGTTAATTAAGAATTACTTTGTCACTTTCTATAAAAGTGAGTTTTAAGAAAATATTAATCCTTGATCACTTAGTTAGGTTAATGACAAGTTTATTCATACCTTGAGTGATTCATACCAAATTTCGATCTAGGAGGTGTCGAGAGAAGTATACAAATGTATTCTTGAGTGATTACGAGTACCTTAACATTTTACATAATGTACTGCGAATTATACGTTTGTCATCAACAGAACATAAAGAGATTATATCGACAAAGCATCATAATGTTTGCACTAACAATCTCCCCCTTTTTGATGATGACAAACAAGTAAACTACAAGACATATTAAAATGTATAAATTACTCTTTTACACTTACTTCTCCCCCTTTTGTCGAATCAAAAAGGTAGTCAACGTCTTGAAGAAGAGAAGAAGCAACGTCGAGAGAGAACACGTCTAAAGAGGTAGTCATCGAAAGCACGTCAATTGAAGAAGAAAAGAATTGACGTCACACGAGCTTGCATCCGAAAGGTAGTCTTCATTTGTAGAAGAGGAGGATCGACTTCGAGAGAACATGCATCCAAAAATCTAATCATCCATTGTGGTTGTCGTTTGAGAGGCGAGAATCCAAACCATAAACCCATCATTCAAAAATATTGAGCTTGCGTCATCCTAGTGAAGTCTTCAATCACCATAGGTTAACCAACTCCAAGCATAATAATATGCTTATCTACGAGTGTCCAAAATGCATTACATGCAAGATGTTCGATGAATGCAAATTGAGTGAGTCAACGATCGCAAATGTAATGACTTGAACTCTTGCAAATGCTCCCCCTTGATATGAGCTCCCCCTTGCTTGAGGCACCAACAAAGCAAGAATAGTGACGAGCTACAAAAATGGGTTAGAAGTGTCCTACAAAACAAAGTTAGTGGACAAGAGCATATGCATAATGAGATGTCACCCAAACGGAGTTAGCTTTAAACAACTCGAGTAAAAAAAGAGGGACTCGAGAGAAAGATAAAACAATCTTAACTTTTAGAAGTGTAAAAAATATGACAAGTTAAGAAAAATAAGAGGCCTATTAGAAAGAAAATAGAACCCAACTTATTTTGGTGACACCAAAAAAATATATAAAGAGGACTAAGAGAGAAAAGAGATGTCCAATTTAAGAGAAAAATATTGTCGAGAGAACATACTCCACTTTTAATATTTTATCAAGAAATACCAAATCAAAGAGAGTATGACAATGCCAAAAAAAAATCCCATATAGTCGAAAAGAGAGGAAGAATGACTATGATGGAAAAAGAAAACGAGGATGATAAACAAGGCGTTCGCACAAACAATGACAAGCATTGGAGAAATAAGTGTGCACGCGATGCTATCAATCCAAAAAAACAAAGGAGAGGATCTTGACAAGATCAATTCACAATTGTTGGAATAGAGGTAAAAAAGAAACATCCATACCAATTGTAATGATAATATGTCAAAGGGTAAAAAGCTTAGAATTTTTGGAATCACCCAAGAAAATTCAAGATTTAACCATCAACTCTAAAAAAACAAGGAGAGGATTTTGATGAAATCAATTCAAAATTGTTGGAATAGAGGTAGAAAAGAAACATCCAAGAATTTGAAGATATCATCTCAAGGGGTTAAAAACTTAGAATTGATGGAATCACCCATACTAATTGTAAATTTTAACCGCAATCAACTCTCAACAAAGAAGAACAAAAATATCTCAACCTAGAGACATATTTGACAAAAAACAAAACCAAAAGCGGATAAACCGACGCTTTTAAAAAATATTATGGATATAAGACATTATAGGCAAGGATGCTTATGAATGTCGACACCAAATGGTGTTTAGCATACGATAAACTACATGCTCAATGTTTCGTAGCTCTTCTCAATCATTATGAATGTTTAAAGAACAATTACATGATGAGGAAAGGGCGAGGCTCGACTCAACTTAGTTTAGAAAGAATAGAAGAAAGTGACTCGACTTAGAAGAGCATGATTAAAATGAATTGAGAGAGACTCAACAAAGAAGTTAAGGATAACTTCACAAAACGAGAGAAGAAACTCAAAAGAGAATAAAAGAGAGAATCTTCAAGAAAACTCGTCAAAAGAGAAAAAGACCAAAACGAACAAGGGACTCAATGGCCCCGGTTCGTTAAATAGGTCCGTGGTTCATTGTCAATAATGAGACCCAAGGTTATTTGAAGAACCGTGGACATTGGGTGTCCAAAAACGATTATCGACTCAAAGGAAAATCACTTGGTCAAACAATTTAACATAAGATTCTAAAAGGCTTGAAAGTCAATGCTTCGGATATGACTTTTAACAATTGCAATTGCAAGTTAAAATTGCTTGAGTATTTCAAAAGAAATATTTTAAGTTGTCAATCTTACTAGGAGATGAATTAGATATAAATCTAACCTTCCTTGACAACCGAGTGAGAAAATAGAGAAGAAAAGAAAGATCACGAGAATAACGAGATCCAAGACCCAAAGACAAATCATGTTGAAAAACATGAACGGAAATACAGGAGAGTAAAGATCATACAAAAATGTATGAAACACAAGCCTAAAACTTAAGCATAATTTTAATCCTAGTTACACTAGAAATCTAAGATTTGCTTAAATTGGGTGTATTTTTAATAAGCAATGCACATGCTAATTATAAGACAAGGTGATGGCTGATGTGGGTGGTGGAGGATGTGGTATGTTCTCCAAAGGTGAGATGGGTGAAGTGGGTGAATTTGGTGGGGTAAAAGGTGAAGTCACCAAGGGTTCAACAAAGTCATTCTCAAATGGAATGCTTTGGATAGGTTGAGGTTGAGTAGTCACATCCAAGAGAGTACTAGGAGTGAAGGGTGAGGTTAACTCATTCATTCTAGATTGGAATGAAGAGGAGGTAGAACCATGTGAATGGTTGGTACCATGGGTTGAGGTAGTCTTGCATGGTGCAAGAGGTGGTAAGGGTGATGAAGAGATGAGAATGGGCACAATCTCATTCTTAGGTGTGGCAAAAGGTGAAGAGTTAAGTTTGGGCAACTTAATCTTGATTTTGATGTTCCTCTTTGAAGAGGAGGTTTTGGGTGATTTTGAGGTTCTTGTAGAAACCATGGTTGTAATGAAGGGTAAATATGCGTGGTTTGAAGTGTGAAGAACATGGTTAACAAAGAGGGTTTAAAAGGATGAGGGGGTCATTAAAGTTTTGAAACAAAGATTCCAAAGGGTCTTGGAACAACTGGGAAGTTTCAGAAAACCCGAACTTGAGAGCTTCTGCGCGTGGTTCTTTATCTCCACCGGCGGTTCCATATTGATATAGAGACGCGGTATATTTAAAGAACCGCCTACAGAGGCTTGGTTTAGGTGGTGAATGGAGGATTTTCCAATTCAGCAAATCCTAATGTTCTAGTCTAACTTATCATAAAGTCATGCTTAAGAGCAATAAAAACTAGAACACACACAAAAGAAAAACACATAGTTTTAATTAGCACGTAGAAAGAAAGTTAATAAAAACCTAATGGATACAAAAGAAAGAGACTCCTAATGACATACAAAGTTCATCAAAGTAAACTATCATTAGTCATATATAGGAAGAGCCACTTAGCCAATTTAGAGAATGAGTATGAGACTATCACTAGAGGTGCTCAATTAAGGCTAAACACGACCATTTTTACGAGTTATTCACCAACTCAACTTCCCACATGGAAGTAATTCAACCGTTAGGTCAAATTAAGATCCTAGTGCATAAATTCTCTAGTAGTCATTCTCAAGTTAGACAAAATGTAATTCCAACATTTTCCTAATAAAGTTTAGCAAGGATGAAACTTGCATGGCGACACAATGCATACCTAATGAGGGTTAAGAATGCACCATTGCATATCTTGTCAAAAAATTCTAGTTAAGGTTATTTACCTTAATAGAACTTGAGGCCAATAACTTTGAAGTGTATAAACAAAGTTTACACAAACCAAAGGAACACTCTTAATTGGTCTTTCGGAAATGACACATTTATAAATTGCATAGCAATGTAAATTACTTGAGTATTTCGAATAAAACATCCAAGTTATCAAACAGACTCTATTGTGCATTATAAGTAATAATTAAACAAAATATGTCTACAATTTGTACAAGTAGATTCAATATAATACCATCAACACAAGTGTGAGTTATGATCCGATGTATATTATTAATAGCCCACATTCATGTTTACACTAAAAATATGTCAATTAGATTCGATAATGATATCAATCATAATTTGAATAATGAATTGATATATATTTGAAATCTTTCTTGATTCCCACTAACACTCCTTTAAGAGAAAATAGCTAAGATTTTCAAAGGGTGTTTCATGTTTTATAGTAAGACATTAATCTACTTGAACTAATAAGACAATGATCGAGTAAGACGACCCATATCAAAAGATTTGACAAGCTCCCAAAGCTTTCAAACCTAAAAGTGTTAAAGAACATGCCAAGGTGTACAAAATGTTTATTTAACATTTGTAAACCAAGAGATGTTAATCCTATATGCAATGCACACATAATGTTGGAACTAAAATGCAAGAAATCTAGCATACATCCTAATTATGAAAAACTAGATACTAACAATTACCCAGCAAGGCACAAGAGACTAGACATATAAGCAATACTACAACAAATAGCAAGGAACACTTAATAATGTCTACATATAATAATAACACACAAGGAAACACACATAAAAGCATTCGTCCATGTTTTGAGTGTTAGATACAACAAACTATTCATAGCTTGATTTTATTTGAAAATAGTATTTGACCCATTTAAAATTTAATTAAGTTTATTACTTTGTAAATATATCAATTTTCAAAGATATATCACCAAGAGATGTCCAACTTAATAGAAAAGAGTAAAACACAAGTTTTACGACAAACCGACTCTCAATACTTTGGACAAAGTATGGAACTTAGAAACCATCCAAATTTTAAATTTGAATAAAGGTTTGGAAGCATTTTTAATTGAAATAAATTTCAATTACGTTCGAAATGACGGGTGACACGACTTCTACGTACTTACGGTTGATTTTATATGATTTTCCAAAGTTTTCAAAAATCTGTGTCGGACTGACCGCGGTTCCTTATTGATAAGGAACCGTGGGGAATAGATAAAGAACCGCGTCCAGAGGACAAAAATAGGGTTTTTGGACAAAATCATTTGGTAACTTTTTGGAAGGACTTAGGACTCTAAAAAAATCATTTTAGACACATAGAACTCGTATTTTAGAGTTAATTATGACACAAAAGATTTTTATACTTTCAAACATGAAAAGATTTAATTCAAACTATTATACAAAGTTTATTTAACACCAAAACTTGTACGAATGAAACAACAAAACACACTTCATCAGTAATCACTCTTCATGAACAATTTGATACAAAGATCGTCTCTATTTTTAAAAACCGTTTTCATTTTAAAAACCATTTGTTTTGAAAAAGAGAGCAAAGATCGATCCAAGCTTTAAAGTACAATATACTTCAAAGATCTTGAATAACCTCGCTCTGATACCAATTGTAGAAACTAGAAGGGGGGTTGAATAGTTTCTAGTTCAATTTGCAAAACATTTCGTTTGTTCCACTGGCCGCGGTTCCTTAAATATCACCGCAGTTCCTTATCAATAAAGAACCGCGGGCTCAATAAAGAACCGCCTACAGTGGATGCCAAATATTGATACATTGTAAACCTTGACAATCCTTTGTATCAAATTCTTGATTAAGCTTGACTAGATATGAGATGTGTTTGTAATAGATAATAACTATAAGTAAGGAAACACACAAACACATCAAATCAAGTGTACATCAAGCAATAGTCTAAACGTTAATCACACACGTACTAAGCCTTAGCTTTTCCGCAACTAAGGTGTTAGACTAAAGGATGCACACTTGACCATAATCTAAACACGAAGCACACACGTACTAAGCCTTAGCTTTTCCGCAACTTAGATGTTTAGATTATGAGATGCATACAACACACAACATATAAATGCATCTATAATAGTAAAGACATAAATGTAAAGAAAGTACCGACACGATGATTTATAGTGGTTCGGTCGCAAAGCTCCTCTTCGCCCTACTCCACTCCTCGAGTACACCTTACTCGAGAGTTACTTCACTAGTCAACAAAACTCCTTTCAAGGTGGAGAAAACCATACACGTCGCTTACACATTTTCGACACTAAGCTAGATGTCGAGTCTTAATCTTAGGTAGGACCAATCTACACAACGTTTCCCACTTCACTATTTAACGACACAAGGCTAGATGTCAAGTTCTAACCGAAAGGTAGAACCAATCTTCACGACTCTTCACTTTCAAGCTAAGTGAGAACTTCACTAGACACAACTACATCACTTTATAGTTTAGTGAGAACTCACAAGACATAACCACATCACTTTATAGTTTAGTGAGAACTCATAACTCTTACCTATTACAACTCAATAAAACACATATCCAAGTGTACATATGTAACTTGGATCTACACAACATAAATCCAAGTATACACATATACAATGGATTTACACAAGACTTAATCCAAGTATTCACAAATACAATGGATTAACACAACTAATCCAAGTATTCACAAATACATTGGATCTATAAAACATTGATCCAAGTATACCCATATACATTGGATCTACACAAGATTGATCCAAGTATACACATATACATTGGATCTACACAAGACATAAATAAAAATGATGAACATGATAATCTTCATCAAGACTTCATCTTTAATCACATCACAAATGTGTGAGTGATCTTCTCTTTGCACTTAAGAGGATGAGGAGATTGAAGGAGAGAATCACATCTTAAACAAGATTAATCTAAACTAACTAATCAAGGGTTTAAAGATGTTTTTGAAGAAACTGTGCAAAAAGGGTTGAAAGAAAACCTGGAAATGATCCACTATTTATAGAACAACAATGCAACGGCTATAAAGACCCGCGGTTCCTTATCAATAAGGAACCTCAGGTTCCTTTAAGGAACCTCCAGCTTGGAGTCCGTGCATTTTTGTCCTTTAGTGGGGATATGCCATCTGCGGTAGTTAATACCCTGAAAGGATATTCCTTTAGCATATGGAATATGTCAAATTCAAATTAAAGAATATTCTTTGGAATATACCTTAGGGAATATTATTTGGAATATTCCAAATTCAAGTTTCCATTTTTCTTTTTGATAAAACATTTTCTTAAAAATAAAGTTAATTAAGATTACTTTGTCACTTTGTATAAAAGTGAGTTTTAAGAAAATATTAATCCTTGATCACTTAGTTAGGTTAATGACAAGTTTATTTATACCTAGAGTGATTCATGCCGAATGCGATCTAGGAGGTGTCGAGAGAAGTATAAAAATATATTCTTGAGTGATTACGAGTACCTTAACATTTTACATAATGTATTGTGAATTATATGTTTGTCATCAACAAAACATAAAGAGATTATATCGACAAAGCATCGTAATGTTTGCACTAACAACGTCAAAATTATGGAAGGGTATGAAGAAAGCTTGGGGCACTAAACTTAAGCTTTGCACTGCCTTCATCCTTAGACCGATGGTCAATCGGAGCGTACCATTCAGACCTTAGAAGACATGTTGTGGGCTTGTGCACTGGAATGGTCAGGAAGTTGGGACGACTACATATGTTTGGTAGAGTTTGCCTACAACAATAGTTGGCATGCAAGTGTTAAGTGTGCACCATTTGAGATACTTTATGGTAGAAAGTGTCGTGCTCTAATATGTTGGGATCAAGTTAGAGAACGAATACTTGAAGGACCAGAAATGATAAAGGTGACCAATGAGAAGGTTGCCATCGCCAAGGCGAAGCTATAAGAAGCTCGTGCTCAAGAGAAGAGTTATGCTGATAAACATCATAGATATATATCATTTAATATTGGTGACCATGTTTTCCTTAAAGTATCACCAGCACGTGGTGTCAAGCGTTTTGGACTCAAGGGCAAGCTCATCCCTCGTTTCATCGGACCGTTTAAAATCCTTGAACGTGTCGGTGAAGTATCATAACATCTAGCTTTACCTCCCCAGCTATCTCATGTACATAATGTATTCCATGTATCCTTACTCAGAGGTTACAACTGCAATCCATTGCATAAAGTTACGTATCCATTCGAGCAGATTCGAGAGGATCTATCATATATCGAGGAACCCGAGAAAATTCTCGATCGCCAAGAACGAGTCATGAGGAGAAAGATGATTCCATTCGTTAAAATCCTCTGGAGGGATCATACCGAGCGGGAAGCCACTTGGGAAACAGAGGAGTCTATCCGGACTTCTTACCCTCATTTTCAGTTTTAACTCGGGTATGTCATTTCAGCTTATACGTCTTTCTAGCTGTTATGTCATTTCAGCGTTTAGCATCTTGTCAGCTTATCGTAACTCTAATTCGAGGAAGAATTGTTCTTTTAGAGGGGAAGAGTTGTAAATCCCGCTCTAAAAACCCTACGATCATTAAATGCACGAAGTTACCGTTAAATTTAAACTTTTAAATTAATTAATATACGACATGCATCAGAATATTTAACACGAATACTATGTATATTAATTAATTATAATAAGTATTATGTACGTAAACATGAGTATTAATATACGATAAGTATGTATGTACGATATTAAGAAAACATACAAGAAAGATAACACGATAATTAAATACGTATGTACGTAATAAATATTAAACAAGAAAAACAAACACCATAAGTACAAGGGGTGTTTGTTTGCGTCAATTAGAAAGAAATTGGGGAGACCCGGGCTTTGGCTCATACCCATTAGCTAGTTATTAGTTTAATAAAATCTACAGGGGAATTTCATTAAACACTTTTTACAAGAAAATAAAACCCTAGCTTCTCCTTGCTCCCTCTATCTTGCCACGACACGCATAGAACACCAAGGGGAGATCCGTTTGATTTTTTGTTATCAATTCGGTAACGCGTTCGTGTCCATTCTCCTTTTAATTCACACATTGGCATCCCTCAAATCCTTTTTCTTATTTTATTTTTATTATGTTATGATCTAGATTTATTAAAATAAAATAAGAACACATGTAATTATACTAGATCTTCCAAGAATAAAACATAGAGGGGTTTATGGGGGTGTTTGTCTCTATCGCACGTAAACTGAGACCATCACGGTCTCGGTGGTGTTGGCGTCCAGCAGCCGCAACCCTCAATTGGGGGTCGACGTTTGTTATGAACCACCAGCCACAGCCATAGGCTGGCGGTTGTGGTGGTGTTATGACAGCCACAAGGATCAAGACCCCGTAGTGGGAATCTTCGCCTAGCGGTGGGAACCGAGACCCACTAAAGGGGTGCTTGGTGGGTATATGACAAAGGTAGGGGAACCCAGCATAGGCTGGGGGATGTTTGGCTCGGCGCAGCAGCAAGCCAAGAGTCGTAGGCTCTCGGTGAGCTGTTGTGGCTCGTTGGCCGGGTTACTTAACATTTTCATAAACACGTAATTAAACCAATCATGTAAGTTATGTTATGTTAGGATTTAATTAATTGATGCGTTAATTAATTTGGTTTAATGAATATAAAAACTTATGTTATGTTTAGTTAATTAAAACTATGACTAAACATGTATGCACATTTAATTAAATAAACTTAGGATATAATAATTAATTTATTTAATTATTTATGAACATCGATTTAATTAATTTAAACTTAGGTTAAATTAATTAAAAATCTTTTATGATAAAGTTTAATAACATGCATTATGTAATATTATTAATTAATAATAAACTTATAATAACAAGACATGATATTATTAATTAATAATAAGCTAAGTATTAATTAATTATTAAACTTTATATTATAATAATACATGACATAAAATGAACATATAATTAATTATGCAAACGTATTAATTATGGAAGTAGATTATTTATGGCAACATGATAAATATGGTAATGTTATATTTATGGTAATATACTAAATATGGTAATATTATATTTATGGTAATATACTAAATATGGTAACATGTTATTTATGATGATACGTTAAATATAGTAACATACTTATTATAGAAACATGCTAAATATGAAAACTTGCTATTTTCGGAAAGTTACTATATATAGAAACCTGCTATTTTTAGAAAGTTTCTCATTATGTTATAACAAGTATAACAACACGTAAAACATGAAACACATGAATCTAAAACACATGAAACTATAAGAAATACATGATTAAAACATGAAACAATAAGACAAATAAGAACAAGTATAATAAGTATGTCCACGTCAAGTAAATCAAATAATAAGTATGTATAAGTAAGATCGACTCTTATTCATGTCCCTTCATTATGTAGCTATTATGAAGTCGGAGTGACCGTCTATGTCTGTTTCTGTCTTCATTAACTAGACATAAGGTACAGATATTCCGTCCTTCAGTAAGGACATCTTTCCTCCTATATTAGGAATTCCCCGTTTGCAGCCATCTATTTTCCCTAGTAGTTTAAGTGCCTTAAACACATCAGTATATGTATGATTATTTTAGATTACCTGAGCTATATACATGCATGCCGGTTTCACCTAGTTATAGGGGTTCCATAACCATAGCACTAGAGGAACCAGTGTTATGACTCTTATGCGGTGAGAGTGATTGCTCGCAGGGTCCCTTTACAGTTTTGGCCAGTATTATTATTATCATGTGGGGCGAATGGGTGCATCCTATGACAAGTAGTATGATTTCATGGTAACTGCGGTGTGTGTCTTGCATCCGTTACAGGAGCTGATCCCTCCACTCATTTTATATATTAATTAGAGGCAGGCCCTCTAATTGTATGACGAGGTCACCCCTCCAAGTATTCATGCACGTGGATATAACATGACCTATATAGGCTCTCAGCATATTTAAAATACAGATTTTCAAGATAAACTAAACATATGTCTTTTCAGAAATATAAACCAGTATTATGAATTTAAACCAGGTTTGCTAGGACATACATTTGTTCCGCTGCTATGTTATTCATTTCATTCCATTACTTGCTTTGTTTATGCTTTACATTCTATGTTATATCTACACATTAAGCGTATTGCTCAATCGTATTTCTCTTTCCATGTCCCAATACGGCAGGTACTAAAGGACAAAGCTAGGACTCCAAGAGTACGTGCATGGAATGAGGCACCAGCTTTCTTTCATTCTTTAATGTATTTACATACTTTGGCTTTGCTGGACATTGTTTAGTCCTTTTCTTACATTATATACTTATGCATTTCGTCTGTGGAGCTTATGTGGATCCGATGTTTTCTTCCAGATTCTTTTATGGTCATTTAATGTTTTAGACATTACCTTGTATGCTTTGTAGATATGCCATAATTATCTTGTGATATTCCATTTATCAAAATAGGGTGTTACAATTATGGTATCAGAGCCAAGGCTTCGACCTGTAGGCTCTTGAAATTCACCTGTGACTAGTGGGTAGTCATCAACGTCTTCCTAGAACTGACAGTTTGTTTTCATGCATTCATTTCATGTATCATTGTTGCAAAATTTTTGACTAAGTAATGGTTGTTATAGGACTGCCCATATTTAGTCGCATGTGCTTTTAATCGAAACATTTTGCTTGGTGAACCAACCCATAGGCGTTCATATTAGCTCATGGCTTTTCGTTTTGATGAACCGACCCATAGGCGTTGATCTTCGCTTTGTCATTTTGCTTTCATGTCATTTGCATTTGGCTATGCCTTCATAAACTGTTTCAAGCATCATTTCATTATGTTTACCATATGTTCTAATCAGATTAATCATTTCATTTTCATTTTTTTAACTGTCAGATGGTCATGACACGCGAACAAGAGTTAGCAGCAGCTGTCCAAGCAGCGCTGCAAGCCATGCTTCCCCAAGTCAGGAACCAAATTCGGGCTGAATACCAGGCTGCCCCGAATCAGAACAACAATCCTCCTCCTCCTACACCCGTTAGTTTGCACACTTGGCTTGAGAGGTTTAACAAGCAGAAGCCAATATCTTTTAACAAGGATGAGACATCATCTGATATGGAAGACTGGATTTCACATATGGAGAAGATTTTTGATGCTATGGGATGCGGTGGTGTCTACAAGGCAAGGTTGGCTTGCTATAAGTTTCAGGGTGATGCCCTACATTGGTGGAGAGCTTACAAGTTAGCTAATGGAGGTGATGATTGGCTAGCTGCATTGACTTCAGATCAGTTCAAGACTTTGTTTTATGCGCAGTTCTTTTTGAATTATATGAAGGAAGGACTTAAGAGGGACTATCACTCCATTTGTCAGAGAACTGGATAGACTAGCACTGAGTTCATGCATAGTTTTCTTAGGTTGGCTGGATTCTTAGGTACGACTGCGGGTACTGCAGAAGAACAAGCCAAGCACTTTCGTTGGACTCTGCACGCCACTACAGCAGCTCGGTTACTTAGTGCTACATATGCTAATGTTGCACAAGTTAATGATGAAGCACGTAGCTTAGAAATGATACATGATCGTGATGACTACGAGGAACAAGCTCGTCCTGAGATGATGTATAAACTTCAACCATCAAGCGTTATCATTTCATTTAAATCTTTATGTTCATTTATACCTTTTCCTATCCAATTGTATCTCAGGCAGAAGGGTGGAGACCGGTCCCAACTGACCACTCCGTAGAATGCGAACAAGGGCAACGGTCAATCTAACGACCGTTATTGATTTGACAAGAGGAACGGTAATGAAAATTACCGTAACAACAACAACCAGTCCAACAACAACAGGACCCTAAATTCATAAGCTTTTCTATGTTCAGATTGTTATATGTTTTTCACATACTAACATGTCATCATAAACAGGAACTCTGCAAGTGGAGGCGACCAAAATGCTAAGGTCAGCAGTCCAACAACTCGTCTTCATCTGGTAAACTATCATTTAAACTTCAGTGTAGTCATGTTTATGCCAAGTAATCACATGTCTCACGCATATTTCTTATCAGGCTCTCAGGTAGCAAGGGTACCTCCAGGAGGTTACACCTACCCCGTTTGCACGACTTGTAGTCGTAGACATCTCGGTACATGCCGTAAGTCAGCCGGTGTCTATTTCAAGTGTGGACTACTAGGACACATGTTGAAAGACTACAAGAAGGGAGACACTGCTGGTACTTCTAGTGCTTCTCTTCCTAAGCCACCAACTTCCGGACGTGTCTACACTACCACACGGGACCAAGCTAGTAAGTCCTCAGGTACTATCACTAGCATCTTCTTTATGAACGGTCATGATGCATGTGTTTTATTCGATATTGGTGCTACTCATTCAGTTATATCATATACGTATGCGACTAGTATTAATAAAATCCCTACGTCATTAGAGAATGTTTTATGTATAACTACTCCTATGCGAGACTCTGTACAAATTACCCAAGTGTACAGAGATCTTCCACTAAAATTCGATGATAAGGTTCGCCAAGTAGACACACTTCCTTTGGATATGTGCGAGTTTGATCTCATCTTAGGCATGGATTGGTTATCCAAACATCATGCTACAATCGATTTGCATAATTATCGGGTTATCTTCGACGAGGTTCAAGCACCAGAGTACGTTCACAATGGTTTTATACTAGGAAAGTCCGTACAAATCATCATAGATCAACCAGTTGTTTTAGAATTTCCCGATGTATTTCCAGAAGAACTTCCAGTTATACCACCTACTCGTGAAGTAGAACTTAACATCGAGCTCATTCCAGGAGCTCAACCAATCTCTAAGGCTCCTTATCGCATGGCTCCCATAGAGCTCTAGGAGTTGAAAGATCAGCTGCAGGAATTACTGGAGTGAGGTTTCATCTGACCGAGTGTATCACCATGGGGTGCACCGATACTCTTCTTCAAGAAGAAGGATGGAAGTATGTGTTTATGCATTGACTATCGTGAGCTGAATAAGATCACGATTAGGAACCGTTATCCATTACCAAGAATCGATGATCTGTTTGACCAACTTCAAGGTGCCAAATATTTCTCCAAGATCGATCTAAGATCCGGTTATCATCAGCTACGAGTTAAAGAGAAGGATATTCTCAAGACTGCTTTTCGTACCAGATATGGCCATTATGAGTTCATTCTCATGCCTTTCGGACTCACTAATGCTCGTGTGGTTTTCATAGACCTGATGAACCGTGTTTTCCATGAGTATTTAGACAATTTTGTTATCGTCTTCATTGATGACATCCTCATCTTCTCTAAATCCAAGGAAGAACATGAAGAACATCTACGTATAGTGCTACAAATTATTCGTTAGAAACAATTATCTCCGCAGAAGGGATTACTATGGATCCTGCGAAGGTTGAAGCTATTACTAAATGGCCAAGACCAACGTATGCAACTGAGGTTCATAGTTTCCTAGGCTTAGCTGGTTATTATCGCCGATTCGTGGAGAACTTTTCAAAACTAGCCTTACCTTTGACCAAGTTGATGCTGAAAGGAGAGAAATTCGTTTGGACTGATGAGCGAGAGAAGAGCTTTGTAAAACTTAAGAAGCGGTTAGTATCTGCACCTATTCTTACTCTCCCATCTGGTACAGGTGGATTTTAGATATACAACGATGCTTCGGGTAAAGGATTAGGTGGTGTACTCATGCAACATGGGAAAGTGATTGCATACGCATCACGTCAGCTAAAGCCTTATGAGGAAAATTATTGTAACACCCCATTTTGGTAAATGGAATGTCACGCGTGATTATGGCGTGTCAACAAAGCATACAAGGATAAATGTCATAAACATTACATAACCATAAAGGAAATACAAGAAACAAACATCTGTACCCCAAAGTATAAGCTCATGACATACAAACATAAGTAATGTAAAGGAAAAGGACTAAACAATGTCCATAGAAACAAGTAGCAAAATGTATGATGAAATGCATAAAGTAATGAAGGCTAGAAAGCTTCCAATACATATGCACGTACGCTTAGAGTCTACGAGCGTCCCTGAGTACCTGCCATTTTGGGAACATGAAAGGAAAACGGCTGAGCATAACGCTCAATGCACGGATATACAAGCATAGAATGAATAACATAAGCATATACAACATATAGCGGCGGAATTGATTAAGTTCTGGAAAACCTGGTATAACTTAGTAAAACTGGTTTTATAGTTTGAAAAGCCTTATGTTTATCTTTGAAATATTGTTTAACATGTTAACCATTAAGCCAATATAGGTCATGGAATATCAACGTGCATGAATACTTGGAGGGGTGACCTCATCATGCAATTAGAGGGGTTGCCTCTAATTAATATAAGTTTGGGTAGGAGGGATCAGCTCCTTGTGAAGGATGCAAGGCACACACCACATTCACCTGAATAATCTGCTAAAACATGTAACCTAGGATGCACCCATACGCCCCACATGATAACATAATAATATGGCCAAAAGCTGAAAGGGACGCTACGAGCTATCACTCCACCGTGGTGAAGTCATAACACTGGTGCCTCCAGTGCTATGGTTATGGTGCCTCCATAACTAGGTGAAACTAGTCGTGCATGTATATGGCTTAGGCATTTAAATTAAACATAAACAAATCAAAACATATAAAACATATACTGGGAAAACAGTTGGCTGCATACGGGGAATCCTAATAAGGAAAGAATGTCCATATTGAAAGGACGGAGAATATGTACCTTATGTCCAGTGAACGAAGAAGACGAACGGAAGAGAGTCCTACTTCGATCTCACTAATGCTACATAAATAGTATACGTGTATAAGTAGTCTGAATACTGAGTACGTAGCTGATTTTATATCATGTCTTAGCTTGTTTTATATGTTCATGTCTTGTTTTACTGATTTTAATGTTATATTGTGTTTATCATGTATTATGTATATTCTGATTAAGTATTACTTGTATTTCTTGTATTATTATACTTGTTGTGTAATAACAAGTAACTTTCTAAAAATAGCAGGTTTCCTAAAATAGAAAGTTTATAAAAATGGAAAGTTTCCAAAAATAAATTAATCGCTTAAAATAGATAAGTTTCTAAAAATAGAAAGTTTCCAGAAATAGTAAGTTTCCTGAAAAAGAAAAGTTTCTATAATTAGAAATAAGCTGGATTAATAAGCTAATAAGATAAGTTTAAGTTAAACTGATTAAATATACTAAGTCATGTGATTAGTAGTATAGTTTATTAATTATAACATGTTAATTAAATAAACTATATGTTATACGATTTAATTAAATATAATCATGATTTAATTAAATTAAAGTGTATATAATACTTAGGTTAAAACATGTATTAATATTTATATTAATATAACCTAAGTCATGGAAATTAATTAATTATATGTCATGTTTTAATAATTAATAAATAACTATAGTCTAAATTACATAAATGAATACTTAGGTTAAAATCATGTATTATTAAATAATAATAATAAACCTAAGTCCTGTTCTAATTAAATTAATTATATGCCATGTTAAATTAATTTAATTAACTTGTAAAATAAATATACTTGTAAAACTATTAAACTTGTAAAAATAATAAACCGAACTCATGTACTATTTTATTAAAACATGTCGCGAACCGGTCCGTGAACCCATGAACCGGTCGAAACAAACCCCACCGAAAATAGTGGCAAACCGGCCTAAGCCGGTTTGCCCCTTCCTTCGGCAATCTGCCACCGGCTGCAGCCGATGGTCTTGTCCTTTCGACCAGCCGCTGACAAACAAAGGGTTCCCACCGATAGTATGTCGGTGGCCCCCCTGATGCCTGCGCGTGGTCCCCCTGCTTACCAAAAATAGCCACCAGCAATAGCTGG
Source organism: Glebionis coronaria (assembly GCA_025667525.1). Taxonomy (NCBI): domain Eukaryota; kingdom Viridiplantae; phylum Streptophyta; class Magnoliopsida; order Asterales; family Asteraceae; genus Glebionis; species Glebionis coronaria. Next base: position 238,170 of record JANFOE010001051.1, on the reverse strand, counting down.
TGGTTGGGGCTGTGTGGCTGCCGAGACCAACCGAACAACAAGACACCCCCGACGCATGTCGGGGTGTCTTGTTCCCTGCTGTTGACCGAAACCCACCACCACCGAGACATGTGTCTCGGTTGGGGTGTGAACCAATGACGCCGAGAGCCTTGTGGCTCTCGGTTTGTGTGGCGGCCGAACACCAAACCCAAAAACACCCTAATTGATTTCCCCACCATGTTTATTAGCATGTTTTAATCTTGTTTTTAAAACCCCCATGATCACATGTTCATAACAACATAAAAAGAATTAAAAGAAAGGTTTTCGGATTACTAAAACACGTGGAATAAATGGAGGATGAATACACGAACACGTTCTTATGATTTTCTAAATCAAAATCAACCAATCACCCTTGTTTGATGATGTAGCCGCCGGCCTAAGGGAGCAAGGAGGAGGATTAGGGTTTTTTCTTTTCTAAAAATCTTTTGTTAATGAAAAATGTTTTCCTTATTTTGTTATTTAGTAAAAACAAATAGGCTGGGCCCCTCCTTCTCTTGTTGCCGCGGCTAGTAGGACCCACCAAGGGAATCCCCTAGTTTTTCCTTGTCCTAATAATTTACGTGTTCGTACGCTCGTATTACGTTTCGTTATTATTAAATATTCGTGTTATTATATATACTTGTATGTAGTCGTAATATTAATTACGTAAATACATAATTATACGTTCGTGATTCTTACGTTCATGATTTCATGTTCGTGATTTAATTATTATAGATAATAATTATCGTGCATTTATATATACTTAATACTTATCGTGTAATAACACGTACGTAGTTTGTAATTTATGTTCGTGAACCGTATTCATGTTATAAAAGGGAGGTTTTAATCATGTACGTACGATTATAAGTGTATTATTCATGGTAAAAGCATGCGGGTTTTACAACTCTTCCCCCCTAAAAATAATAACTCGTCCCCGAATTATAGATAAAGTAAACTGAAAAAGAGGAACATACTAATAAGTGTGAAAACACTTATCCTTTTACCACTTATTTCCAATAATAACAAGACCAAAACGTGTATTTTATGTCGTAAAAGTCGGAATTATGCGTGGTTTGTGTTTTTATTGTCTTTCAAGATAAAAATATGAAAAAGGAAGAAAACACGGGCTATCACGGGCTTTTATCGAAGAAAACGAGAAAAGACGAAGTCAAAAGATCAAGAGTGTAAAAAGAACAGAAGTCCAAGGCCTATTCTGAATATTTATGGAAGAAAAAGTCTAAAGACAGAAGTTTAATGAAGTCGAAGAACTCAAGTCTAATAGAAGAAGAAAATTATAAGACAAGTTCAATTTATATCAACAAATCCCGAGACGACGTCGAGAAAGACAAAGAATTTAAATCGAGTCGAGACATGAAGAAAGAAAAAGGAAGCAACACATGCACCTCCCCACTTCCTATATATATCCTCCTAATGACACATTAGGAGGGTGTTAGTTAATTGTTAGCTAGTTCATTTGTTTTTCTTTCTTTAGTTTTTATTGTTAGAGAGAGAAAGTGTTTAACTTTCTCTCACTAGAACTTCATCTTTTCTTTCCTTTCATGTTTAAGATTTGATTTAATCTTGTATTTTGGAATCATTAATCTACAAGTTCAAGTTAAGCTTTTTATCTTTAATCTTATTCTACCTTTCTTGTCTTTGATTTTGATTTTGATTCGGATTAAGTATACATCTTGCTTAATCTTGATGTTTATGAAATCAAAAAGTTTATCTTTTGGTTTATATCTAAGTTTTATATGGATTAAGCTTTGAGCTTATCATGCTTATTGGCTTATTTTGTATTTAGCTTATTTGTTATAAAGTTTTCTTAAAGGTTTTGTCCTTTTAAAGTTTGATTTAAAAGTTGCTTATTTGAAGTTTTGAAAGTTCTTATTTATGCTTATTAGTTCTTCTTATTATTGATTTGGTGAGTGATGAGATGACATTTATACATGATCTCATCGTTCTTTTCGGGCTTTAAATGCATAAAAATGTCATAAAATACCATATATATGCTTGTGTTTGTTTACTTGTGTATTTTAGGTATGGATATCGTGAAAAAGACAAAAGATCACAAGATACAAGGAAAAACGGACACGAGAAACGAAGCCGTACAAAGAACCGGGCCCTAATCATGGAATTCTCAACAAATACCCTTGAAGACTTGAAGACAAACAAGATTGATCCTCATTTATTGAAGAATTGACACTTAAAACCCTTGTATATTGATAATTACAAGTTTGGTCCTTTAAGTTTGTCAAAATTACACAAAAGGTCCCTCAACTTTGAAGAAATGGCAAGATTAGTCCCTCAACAAATCCAAATTGCCAAAAATGGTCCCTCATGAAGTTAAAGATACATTGAAGACCTTTGAAGATCAAGATTGTCCAAAATCAGCCCTTGAAATATGAAAAAGTGTCAAAAATAACCCTTGATAACCTTTTTCCAAAGTTTGGTGCCAAAAGTGACAAATGGTGAAAGTTAATATAAAGGGAAATACGTTTTCTAGGCTGAAATACCTTATTTACCAAAAATCCCAAAGAACAAGGACCAAAGGTGTCTATTTGAAACATTCAAACTGAAAATGCGCCAAACAAACACTTTTCCCCCAAAATCAGATCAAATGACTTACTGTTCATCTTTTACCCCACCCAGAATTTACACCACTTAAACTTTGGGTAAAATACAATTACCTTTGCACATGAGTGATTCACATGTGCAGAAACTCATCCAAACCATAAAACCCTTATTCCCACTCACAAAGGACCCCACCCCCAATTCCCTTTCCACCAATCAGGATACTACTTAGCCTCCAAGTTATGTGACGTGTCAAATTCAACAGCTATGATTCATTGCTTCATTCCAAAGCTAAAATGAACAGCCTTGATCAACTTGGACAGCTCAAATTCAGAAAACGTCTAGAAGACTCAAGGGCATAAAAGGGAATTCAGTTCTAGGGTTTGTGAATAGTGTTTAGCCAGGCATTTGCCTATAAAAGGAGACCTCAACATGTGAGAGTCCCTTTGTTCCAGTTTTAGGCTATCAATCTTTGTACTTCCTTTTTAAGTTAAATAAAATTTGAATTTCTGAAATTTTGAAATCTCTTTTTGATTTAGTTAAAAGTTTGGTGTTTGAGTAGCCTAATTCTGAGTTCCATTTGATTGTTAAGGCCTACCTTAATCTTGTGGTTAAGGCACGTCTAGGTTTGAAAGGTTTTCAAGGTTCAAAAACCTTGAAATCCTAGGTTCTGTTTTGGTTTATTTTATGTACTAACCCTTAGCCATCTGCTATAAGCTCTTACAAGCTTGTTGACACCAAGCTTGTGAAGGGATTAGAGCCTTTGGTTGAGTTGTTTGCTGCTTGTGTTGAAGATATCAAGTCCTTGAGGTTCTACTTTGAACCATCAACCAAGGCAATTTGCATCTCCTTATTTGAAGTAACTTGGTCTTGTTCTAGTTGTTGAACAAGGTCCAAGGAGCATTGCTGGCCTTCCTAGGATGTTGTGGAAGGCAGGTATAAGCTCTTGTTAAGATTCCCCTAAAATCTTCATGTTTATGACTGTTTTGGATTTTGTGCTTTGATTTTGAGTATTTGTGTTTGTGCTGGTGATTTATGTGTTTGATTGTGTTAGTTGCTGCCTAGTAAGTGTTTTTGATCATTAAAATCAATAGGTTATTAGAAGAAATCATAAGTTTCTTTGATAAGTGACTGATTAAGGAGTGTTTGGGATTACTGCATAAGTTGGATTTGTGGTTTGCTAAGTGTTTGTTTTGTGAAAGAAAGTGTTGGTATCTGTTATTTAGGTGCTTGTGTTCATCTGTTTGCAGGTTTTGAGGGTTTGATCACATAGATTCATTATTTGGCTATAAAATCTTAAGTACTTGGTAAAATTGGCTAGGATTTTGAGGACACCTAGATCTAGGCTTAGGCTAGGGCTAACAAGTGCTAAATCATATTTAATCACACCAGGGAAGAAGGATTTGAGGCTTGAAATTGGATTAAGTGTCAAGTATATCAGCAAAACTTGTCTGCATATTGTTCATTGTTCATCAGAAACATTTTGTGCTCTGATCTTGCTATTTACTTTGATTTAGTGTTTGATTCTTGTTGCTTTGTGTTTGTTCTTAGTTTACATAGCTTGTGTATGCATCCTGTTAAGTTTGGTCGGCTTATTGTGGTTAAATCTGCTTATTAAGTGTTTAACTGCTTATTTCCATATCTGGTGCATATCTGGTAACTGTTTGGCTTATTGTGGCTTATTGTGTGAACCATTTTGTGATTTTATTGTTGCTATTGACTCCTTGTGATTCACTGATCACAAGGGTGCCTTTGTTTCCAATTGAATCAAACCAGAACTCTCATATAAGCTTGGTCAAATAGTCAAAGCAGTGGGAACTCCTTTCCCCTGCTGGTTACCACTGATAGTGTTAAATTGGGGTCAGCTTATCAATAAGCTATAATATCTTATTCCAACCAGCAACAACTTTGTTTTTGTAATAGGTGCTCATATTTTGACCCATTTGTTCATACTAGAGCATTTGGGTGGTTGACTTTAAGGTTTGACTAGAAAACCAACTCCTTTGACTTTTACATAAGTTCATTTGTGCTTATTCTGGCTTATTGGTTGTGCTTATTGGATTTTTGTTGATTGATATTGCTTATTGAGTCCATATGAAAGCTTTTGCAAGTTGAATCAAGTCATGAGGTGCATTATTTCTCAAAAACGACTATTTTGTCGTTTTGTGGATTTTTGCTTTTCTATTTTCTGGCTTATTGAGTGTGCTTTTTGGAAATTTCTTTTGACAGATCTCTTAAGCATCCTAAAAGAGGGTTGTGTGTCAAATTAGAGCTTATGGCATTAGCTTATGGCTTAATGGGCTGAAAAGCCCAATAAGAATAAGCTTTGTGTTCAATAAGCTGTGATAAGCTCATTTTCAGCTTTTGGGCCTTTAGAGTTTTGTTCTTAGAATTGAATTTTAAGTCAGATAGGGCTTTTCCAAGTCAATTGGGCCAAGTTTGACTTTTTGGGCCCAAAAGCCCATTTGTGTTGACTGAATTTGGATTTGGCCCATTTGAGGGCCCATTAGGGGTATTTTGGTAATTTCACTTTGAATCTCTGATTATTTAGGTTAAAATAAACTAGCTTGCAAGTTTTTAGAATTTTTTATAATTTTTGGATTTTTAATATTATTTTATTATTATTTTATTATTATTTTTAAAATTTCACATTTTCCAACTTTTTACATTTTTCTTAGGTTAAATACATTAAAATAGGAATTTAGCAACTTTTATAATAATTTTATCTCTTTTAGATTAATTTTTATAATTATTTTAAGTTTTAATAATTTTTAAATCATTTTAAATAGTTTTTATTAGTTTAAAATTTTCTAAAAATAGTTTTTAATCTTTTTAGGTTATTTTAGAGGTTTGCCAATTGAAAAATCTTTATTTGGGCTTTTTGATAATTTATTTCATTTTTAGGGCTTTAATTAGCATTTAAACATTGAATATTTAATTATTTAAAAGGTTTGAAAAAGTTTTGATCATTGGTAAACTCTTAGTTTATTATTTTTGATTTTTGGTGAAATTTTGGTAATTTTTAGAATTTATTTTTATTTTTGTGGTTTTTAAGGTTCTACGTTTTAACTTTCTAGTAGTGAATTTTTGTTAATTTTTTATTTTTACGTCTTCGTCACTTTCTTTTCTCATCCCCTTCTAAACCAAATATTAATCACAAATCTTGAACATCTTAGTCACACACATATACCTCCTTGGGAAACGAACTTTCACACCATTAAGGGTCATTAACACTTGATTTTTCCTAAAATCATTTGTTCAATACTTACCACTTTTACGCCTTTTCCCTAAAAGGTCGTATTTTACCACAATCACTTTGGCGCCGCTGCCGGGGAGGTGTGTCGTGATTAATTTGCATTGTTGTTTTTAATATTAACCAAATAGTATTTGTATTAGTAGAACTCTACTAATACGTATTATCGGTTTTCTTGGTTTTTCTTGTACAAATATTATTACTATATTGTATTATGTATCACAATAAATTCACAATATCTCCAAAAGTGTGAAAACACAACCTTAATTGGGATTTCATCACTCAATTATTGTATTCGAATCTCAAACAAAAAGAAAAAGGAAAAAATAGATAAATACTTTCGTGAAGCTCGATTTTGAAAAATACAAACTATAAGGTGGGTATAAGGCGGGTATTATAAAATATACCCTAAGGAAAAAGGCTCTTAAGTGCTTCGCGCCGCCTCGTTTCCCCGCTTGCTTGTGAGTATTTTGAGATTGAAGGCTAATCGAGGGTTTTGCCGCCCAAAGTATTATTACGTATAGTATATTTGCTTGGTTTCTTTGTGATTAAACCCTCTTGAACAATTTGGTTTTCACCAAAGTTCTAAAGTCATTCGAAGGCGTTCACTCCACGTGATCGTTTTCATTCCTTTGAGGCTTCTTTAATCAAAAGTTTGATTCGAGGAGAGATTTTGTAGATTGTTGTCTACGAAGATACACCAAAATCCAAAAAAATTAAATATCATCAAAAACAAAAAAAAATTTGAAAATTCACTAAACACCCAAAAAGAATCTTCTTTGCTCACCTCCCATTCTTCGTGAAGTTTATGATCACTCGTAATCAAGCAAAACGAGCTCGTAAACGACTTCAAAAGCAAGCCAATCAAGAAACGTTGATTGTTGAAGAACCTCCAATTGTTGAACCTATTGTAGAACAAGAAGTCGTCATGGCTAATCGTACTATGATGGAGTTGCTACAAGCAACCACCGAGGGTTTTGGAGAGGCTATTGTGATTCCCGCCATCCTTGCGGAGAATTTCGAGATTAAGACGGGTTTAATGTCGATGTTGCAAGCAAATAAGTTTAGAGGTCACGAGAAAGACAACCCGCACTACCATATTAGGAATTTTAACCGTCTCACCGCCACTAGCAAGTTTAAGGATGTTCCACATGACGCCATTAAGATGATGTTGTTGCCATACTCGTTGGATGGACCCTCAAAAATTTGGCTTGAGAAAGAACCGCCAAATTCAATTTTGACATGGGCCGATCTCGTTTCTAAGTTTGTGAACAAGTTTTTTCCACCATCTAAAACAACACACTTGAAAAATGAGATTTCACGATTTGTGCAAAGAAATAATGAAAGTTTTTCAATGGCATGGACGCTTTAAAGAGATGTTACATGAATGTCCACACCATGATTTTACGGAATTGTATCAAGTGGATACTTTTTATAATGGGCTTAATGATCATGAACGAGATTATTTGAATGCCGCCGCGGGTGGTAATTTTTTGTGCAAGACGACAAATGAGGCTTTACAAATCATTGAAAATAGATCTAAGGTTTATAACCCTCGTAACACACCGAGTGTTGCCAATATGGGTTCGTCATCTTCGTCACAATCGTCTCGTAGCATTAACGCCTTACATGATGAAGCTAATGAGGAAAATCGGTTTTTTGATAGATTTGCTAATTTAATGTCCCATTGGAAGGCTCAAGAAGCTTCCAATTCTGCTTCGGTTAAAGCGGTTGCTAAGAGTTGTTTATCTTGTGGGGGAGCTCATGATCTTTCCGAGTGCATTACCGCGGATGGTAACACTTCGAGTGCTTATGTAGAAACGGGAACTTACAACCAAAACGGTCAAGGTTCCCGCCAAAATCAAGCTCCACCAAACCAAAATGTTAACAATTATCGAAACAACAACCAAGGTAATTACCAAGGCAACTCACGTAACTACAACAAGGGGAATTATCAAAATGGGAATGGACAAATTTCTAATCAAAATCAAAACCGTGATTTTCAAAACACTACACAAGGTTTTCAAAATGCTCACACTAAAAATTTGCAAGGAGAATTTTTTGATTATGCAAAAGCAAATGATGCTAAATTTGATAACATGCAACGTGAGATGATTAGCTTAAGATCCGAGTTGAAAAACGAGCTTAAAAATGAACTTGCTAATGAACTTAAAACTCATGCAAACAAAATGGAAGGAAATGTCCAACGTCTTCAACAAAATCAACAAAAGATGGAATTAGGACAACATGAGATTAAGCAAGAGTTATTAAAAGCGGATGCTAGGAAATCAAAATTTGAGGACCGAATGGCTAAGATGTTTGAAGCAATCATGTGTAAACCCTCTTCCTCGGGTGGTCTTCCTAGTGATACCATTGCAAACCCGAAGGGAGAAATGAAGGTTATTACTACACGAAGTGGTAAAACTTTCAAGGAACCAATCTCTCGTCCAAGTACTTCTACGGAGAAGGAAATCAAGAAAGAACCCGAGGTGATGGTCGAAAAGGAGCACATTACAATCCCACGAAGTACCGCTCATACCACACCTACGGTTGAACCAATACCTATTGTGGAACCCGAGTTTCCAAGGCCGTTGCCTAATGACCAACCCACACCACCTTTACCCTACCCTTCGAGACGAAACAAAGAGAAGTTGCAAGAACGTAACAAACAACAAATCGAGCTTTTTATAAAAATGTTTCAACAAGTGCATTTTGATGTGAGTTTAGCTGACGCGTTGTTATATATGCCTCGTTTCGCTTCCACTTTTAAAAGTATGATGAGCGATAAGGAAAAGCTTTCAAAGCTTGCTAATTGTTCTTCGGTTTATCTTAACCGCATACCGGAAAAAGTTGGTGATCCCGGAAAGTTTCTCATTCCTTGTGACATACAAGATATGAAAGAATGCCTCGCCTTGGCCGATCTTGGTGCAAGCATTAATTTGATGCCATTTTCCATTTGGAAATCGCTTTCGCTTCCGGCTCTCATTCCTTCAAACATGTCCATCGAGATGGCCGATCATTCTACGATTATGGCATGTGGAGTAGCCGAAGATGTTTTCGTGAAAGTGGGGAAGTTCTACTATCCCGTTGATTTTATAGTAGTTGACATCCCCGCGGATCCTCAAGTTCCTCTAATTTTAGGTCGTTCATTTTTAGACACTTCGAGATCGCTTATCGATGTTCATGTAAGAACTATCACTTTGAGATTCAACGAAGAGGAACTTGTTATAAACGCTACTCAAAACTCCAAACCTTCTCATGTTTATGCTATCGCTACCATCAATCACATTGACATCGTTGATGTGGTTTGCGATGAGTTTTCACAAGAAGTGTTAGGTTTTTCCGATAGCTCGTCAAGTGGCAATCCCACTATTTTGGATCCGATTCTTGCTAATTCTACACCAAATCTCACTCCATTCCAAGAAGGCGATTTCATTTCAAATGAAATCGACAATGAAGATGAGGTGTTGATTAGTGATGAAATTTCTATTCCACCATTTCTTTCGCCGATGGAAGTTATGAGTGTTGAACCAAAATCTTCAATCGAGGAACCACCTATCCTTGAATTGAAAGATCTTCCTTATCACCTTGAATACGCATTCTTAGAAGGTGATGACAAGTTGCCGGTTATTATTGCAAAAGGTCTTGCTAATAATGAAAAAACCGAGCTCTTGAAAGTTCTTAAGGCTCACAAAGGGGCAATTGCGTGGAAAATATCCGACATTAAGGGTATTGACCCAAAATTTTGTACTCACAAGATTTTAATGGAGGAGGACTACAAACCCGCAATTCAAAGTCAAAGAAGGGTGAATCCCAAAATTCACGATGTCATTAAAAAGGAGGTCCTTAAACTCCTTGACGCGGGAATGATTTATCCTATATCCGATAGCCCATGGGTGAGCCCAATCCATTGTGTCCCTAAAAAGGGAGGAATGACCGTTGTACCTAATGAAAACAACGAGTTAATTCCCACTCGTGTTGTGACCGGTTGGAGGGTGTGTATTGACTACCGAAAGTTAAATGACGCCACTCGTAAAGACCACTTTCCTTTGCCCTTCATGGATCAAATGTTGGAGCGACTTGCGGGAAATGAATTCTATTGCTTTTTAGATGGTTTTTCCGGTTACTTTCAAATCCCTATCGACCCTCGTGATCAAGAGAATACTACGTTCACGTGTCCTTATGGAACGTTCGCTTATCGTAGGATGCCTTTCGGACTTTGTAATGCACCCGGTACGTTTCAACGGTGTATGATGGCAATTTTTCACGATATGATCGAGAAGTCAATGGAAGTGTTTATGGATGACTTCTCGGTGTTTGGTAATTCGTTCACGTCATGTTTATCTAATCTCGAACAATTGTTGAAACGTTGTGAAGAAACCAATCTTGTGCTTAATTGGGAAAAATGTCATTTCATGTGTAAACAAGGAATCGTCTTAGGACATAAGGTGTCGAAGGCGGGGATTGAGGTCGATAAAGCTAAGGTAGACGTCATCGCCAAGTTACCTCATCCCAAAACCGTTAAGGGAGTTAGGATTTTCCTAGGCCACGCGGGCTTTTATCGTCGTTTCATCAAGGACTTTTCGAAATCTCTCGTCCTATGACACACCTTCTCGAGAAAGATGCTCCTTTTAACTTCAATGAGGATTGTGTTAAGGCTTTCGAAACTCTCAAAAGGAAACTTACCGAAGCTCCCATTCTTGTTGCTCCTAATTGGGAATTACCCTTTGAAATCATGTGCGATGCAAGTGATTATGCTATAGGGGCCGTCTTAGGGCAACGTTATGACAAGCATTTCCGTCCTATCCACTATGCTAGTAAGACGATGACCGAGGCTCAACTAAAGTACACCACAACGGAAAAGGGATTCCTTGCCGTGGTCTATGCTTTTGAGAAATTCCGACCTTATCTCGTCTTGACTAAAAGCATCGTGTATACCGACCATTCGGCTATCAAGTATCTCTTAGCTAAGCAAGACGCTAAGACGAGATTGCTTCGTTGGATGCTCCTCCTCCAAGAATTTGATGTCACCGTGCTTGACAAAAAAGGAGCCGAGAATCTAGCGGCCGACCATCTCTCTCGTCTAGAAGATCCTCACAAAGATGTTTTCGAGAACAAGGAAATTACCGAAACATTTCCTCTTGAGACTCTTGGTGTAGTGAATTCTAAAGACACCACCCCATGGTTTGCCGACATTGCAAATTACCATGCGGGCAATTTCATAATCAAGGGTATGACGACACAACAAAAACGAAAATTCTTTCGTGACGTCAAGTTCTATTTTTGGGACGACCCTTATCTCTTTCGGATTTGTGCGGATCAACTCGTTCGACGTTGTGTGTTTGGTGCCGAAGCTTCTAATATCCTTAGAGCTTGTCACGAGGGACCCACGGGTGGTCACCACGGTGCTAATCTCACGGCTAATAAAGTGTTCGATGCCGGTTTCTTTTGGCCTTCTATCTATCGTGATGCACACACACTTGTAAAGTCGTGTGATTCGTGCCAACGTCAAGGAAAATCGTCTCAACGTGATGAAATGCCACAAAACATAATTGAAGTATGTGAGATTTTTGACATATGGGGAATAGAATTTATGGGGCCGTTCCCATCGTCTCATGGCAACAAATATATCCTCGTCGCGGTGGACTACCTTTCTAAGTGGGTGGAAGCTAAGGCTTTGCCTACTAATGATGCTCGTGTGGTAGCGAAGTTTTTGAAGCAACTATTCTCTCGGTTCGGAACCCCTCGTGCTATTATAAGCGATCGTGGAACCCATTTTTGTAATGACCAATTCGAAAAGGTTCTAAAGAAATATGGAGTTACTCATCGTCTTTCTACGGCTTATCACCCGCAAACGAGTGGGCAAGTCGAGGTTTCGAACCGAGCTTTGAAGAGGATTTTAGAGAGGTCAATTGGAGAAAACCGTGCTTCATGGTCCGACAAACTCGATGACGCCTTATGGGCCTTTAGGACCGCTTATAAGACACCTATCGGTTGCACTCCTTATAAGTTAGTCTATGGGAAGAATTGTCATTTGCCCATTGAGTTGGAGCACAAGGCATATTGGGCCCTTAAGCATGCAAATTTTGACTTGAAGACCGCGGGAGATCACCGGAAAATACAATTGAATGAATTGGATGAATTAAGAGATAATTCTTATGAAAGTTTATTAATTTTTAAAGAAAAGACTAAAAAGTTTCATGATTCAAAGATTAAAAACCGGGTTTTTAACGTTGGTGATCAAGTGTTGCTTTTTAACTCTCGTCTTAAGATATTTTCCGGGAAATTGAAATCTCGTTGGTCGGGTCCGTTCACCATTACACAAGTGTTTCCTTATGGGACCATTGAGCTAGCTCAAGATGATGGTCCTAATTTCAAGGTGAATGGACATAGGCTTAAGCACTACTTATGTGGGGAAATTCCTTCAATGGTTGCCCTCGACCAAGTCACCTTCCCCAATGATAATTAGCATTGAGGGGATCGAGTCGAGCTCATGACTCGGTAATCAAAAACGAGGTGCCTCGTGGGGGAGATCCCATGCTTATCCTTTATGCTCACTATTCACTAATAAGGGGACTTGTACCCTTTCAACTCGTTGTCTCGTGGTTGTTTGTGATTGTGTTATCTAGATCATCATCATTATCTACGAGTGAAGACTCTCGTGTTCGTTTACGTGAGCCTCCATCGTTCGCTTGAAGAAGTTTTTCACGAATCCATGACATATCCTTTATTGTTCTAACAATTATCTTTTAGCATACTTAATAAACGGCTTTAGATATATTGTTGATCACCCTTTCCATGCTAGATCCTAAGCATTCGACTCTTCATCTCTAGTATGGGGGTGCTCCACCTTTAGACTCGAAACATTGAGGACAATGTTTACTTTTAGTATGGGGGGATGAATAGGTACTTGCTTTGCTACGCCCTCACGCTTTCCAATTTTCAATGTTTTGTTTTGCTAACAAGGCTAAAAATGGCCAAATTTTAAATTTTTTCTTAGTTTTCATTAGTGTTTTTAAGACACGAATGTATATTTTCCGTTGGGTAGAATAAGAGTTAATTTTTGACTTGATGGGCATTTGGAGCCATTTACATTCCTTAACCCGCTCAATTCAAGTTTTGCTAGACTTTTATATAGGGAGCTTTAAAACACGAAAGTCTTAATTCATTCGGGTTAAGGACAAGAACTTCTCGCAAGTTCCTATAATTGATTCTAGAAAGTCACTTATCAAGGGAACTATAAAACGCACTCTCTAAACTTGAAAAAGTCCAAGAAAGTGCAAGATCCTATAGGTGGCTTGAAAACCCAAAACTTTGATTTGATATAGTCTTAATGAAAGCTAATCCAAATTTGGCTTAATTTTGACTTGCATGGCTAAGTATTCACGAGTCTCTTTAATTAGAGGTCTTTATATAGTGAAGAACGAGAAATGATAGAGTTAGACAAGTAATCATGCTAAACGTAGAACATGAAAGTGTTCTTTCAAAAACTCATATGTTTTTAATTGTGGCTTTTTCTTCCCATAAGATCAATGCATTAGGAATAAATCATAATTGCAATAAGTAAGGTCGTACGATTTGAAAGGTTACTTAGCCTCTAGCGCAAGATCGTTTAAAAGTTGCTCGGGGTTGAATAGAGTTCATAGCCAAGGCAAAACTTATTGAAGCGGGACGCGAAGATTGGCGATTATCCAAAAAGGCCCTAACAAGGCATGAGGAGCTCTATTTTTGCTAAAGATCCAAAGATGATGTGAAGTATCATTATTCCTAAATCAATATGAAGGATCGAGACACACGACGAAAAGCAGTTACTCCCCTAAAGATCATGGAGAAAGTCTATCCAAAAAGACCCTAACAAGGTATGAGGATAAATATATCCAAGTCCGAAAAGGAGGCGGATCGTTGTATATCAAAATCCAAAGTAAAGATTGAATAAAAATGATGAAGTCGTGGTCCAATATGAAGAATCTCTCAAAAACGTCAAGTGAAGAAATTCCAAATATATGAAGAGAAGACCATAATTTCAAGAACGTCTTCCCAAGATTTGAAGTATGAAGTACATGCCAAATATCGGTCCGAGAAAGGTCTCAAATCGTGAAACGAGTTATGCCAAGATATGAACTTAAGGAGATACACGAGAAGCCGTTTTAAAAGATTTTGTCCTTCGGCTAACTATTGATCAAATCGTGCTACTTTGCTTTCGGACTAATAACTACTCAAATAAGTCAATATGAATCACTTGTGATCCATGACAAATAGATAAAAAATGCTAGTAACCCATTTCCTTTTATAATAACTAGGATTGCGGGGAGAAAACGTATTACACAATTTGGACGTATGAGTAGTGTTAGCATTGTGACTTGTACCAACAATGATCTCGTTTTTGCACTTAGCATGGAATGTATGACAATCAAGGATGACGAAGTTTACTCTAAGGGACATTTACTTGTTTCTATTCTTTGACCCTAAAAGTCACTTTTTGTGATGAAAATCATACATTATGTCTTTACACATCTTCGTAGTATGTTACAAGTCTTTTACTTTTCAATAAAGGTTAATAAAATTGAACTTTGGTGATGCTTTGATACTTTATTCTAGCATTGCGTGAGGGCACGGCAATGGCTTAGTATGGGGGAGTGATGAGATGGCATTTATACATGATCTCATCGTTCTTTTCGGGCTTTAAATGCATAAAAATGTCATAAAATACCATATATATGCTTGTGTTTGTTTACTTGTGTATTTTAGGTATGGATATCGTGAAAAAGACAAAAGATCACAAGATACAAGGAAAAACGGACACGAGAAACGAAGCCGTACAAAGAACCGGGCCCTAATCATGGAATTCTCAACAAATACCCTTGAAGACTTGAAGAAAAACAAGATTGATCCTCATTTATTGAAGAATTGACACTTAAAACCCTTGTATATTGATAATTACAAGTTTGGTCCTTTAAGTTTGTCAAAATTACACAAAAGGTCCCTCAACTTTGAAGAAATGGCAAGATTAGTCCCTCAACAAATCCAAATTGCTAAAAATGGTCCCTCATGAAGTTAAAGATTCATTGAAGACCTTTGAAGATCAAGATTGTCCAAAATCAGCCCTTCAAATATGAAAAAGTGTCAAAAATAACCCTTGATAACCTTTTTCCAAAGTTTGGTGCCAAAAGTGACAAATGGTGAAAGTTAATATAAAGGGAAATACGTTTTCTAGGCTGAAATACCTTATTTACCAAAAATCCCAAAGAACAAGGACCAAAGGTGTCTATTTGAAACATTCAAACTGAAAATGCGCCAAACAAACACCTTTCCCCCAAAATCAGATCAAATGACTTACTGTTCATCTTTTACCCCACCCAGAATTTACACCACTTAAACTTTGGGTAAAATACAATTACCTTTGCACATGAGTGATTCACATGTGCAGAAACTCATCCAAACCATAAAACCCTTATTCCCACTCAGAAAGGACCCCACCCCCAATTCCCTTTCAACCAATCAGGATACTACTTAGCCTCCAAGTTATGTGACGTGTCAAATTCAACAGCTATGATTCATTGCTTCATTCCAAAGCCAAAATGAACAGCCTTGATCAACTTGGACAACTCAAATTCAGAAAACGTCTAGAAGACTCAAGGGCATAAAAGGGAATTCAGTTCTAGGGTTTGTGAATAGTGTTTAGCCAGGCATTTGCCTATAAAAGGAGACCTCAACATGTGAGAGTCCCTTTGTTCCAGTTTTAGGCTATCAATCTTTGTAATTCCTTTTTAAGTTAAATAAAATTTGAATTTCTAAAATTTTGAAATCTCTTTTTGATTTAGTTAAAAGTTTGGTGTTTGAGTAGCCTAATTCTGAGTTCCATTTGATTGTTAAGGCCTACCTTAATCTTGTGGTTAAGGCACGTCTAGGTTTGAAAGGTTTTCAAGGTTCAAAAACCTTGAAATCCTAGGTTCTGTTTTGGTTTATTTTGTGTACTAACCCTTAGCCATCTGCTATAAGCTCTTACAAGCTTGTTGACACCAAGCTTGTGAAGGGATTAGAGCCTTTGGTTGAGTTGTTTGCTGCTTGTGTTGAAGATATCAAGTCCTTGAGGTTCTACTTTGAACCATCAACCAAGGCAATTTGCATCTCCTTATTTGAAGTACCTTGGTCTTGTTCTAGTTGTTGAACAAGGTCCAAGGAGCATTGCTGGCCTTCCTAGGATGTTGTGGAAGGCAGGTATAAGCTCTTGTTAAGATTCCCCTAAAATCTTCATGTTTATGACTGTTTTGGATTTTGTGCTTTGATTTTGAGTATTTGTGTTTGTGCTGGTGATTTATGTGTTTGATTGTGTTAGTTGCTGCCTAGTAAGTGTTTTTGATCATTAAAATCAATAGGTTATTAGAAGAAATCATAAGTTTCTTTGATAAGTGACTGATTAAGGAGTGTTTGGGATTACTGCATAAGTTGGATTTCTGGTTTGCTAAGTGTTTGTTTTGTGAAAGAAAGTGTTGGTATCTGTTATTTAGGTGCTTGTGTTCATCTGTTTGCAGATTTTGAGGGTTTGATCACATAGATTCATTATTTGGCTATAAAATCTTAAATACTTGGTAAAATTGGCTAGGATTTTGAGGACACCTAGATCTAAGCTTAGGCTAGGGCTAACAAGTGCTAAATCATATTTAATCACACCAGGGAAGAAGGATTTGAGGCTTGAAATTGGATTAAGTGTCAAGTATATCAGCAAAACTTGTCTGCATATTATTCATTGTTCATCAGAAACATTTTGTGCTCTGATCTTGCTATTTACTTTGATTTAGTGTTTGATTCTTGTTGCTTTGTGTTTGTTCTTAGTTTACATAGCTTGTGTATGCATCCTGTTAAGTTTGGTTGGCTTATTGTGGTTAAATCTGCTTATTAAGTGCTTAACTGCTTATTTCCATATCTGGTGCATATCTGGTAACTGTTTGGCTTATTGTGGCTTATTGTGTGAACCATTTTGTGATTTTATTGTTGCTATTGACTCCTTGTGATTCACTGATCACAAGGGTGCCTTTGTTTCCAATTGAATCAAACCAGAACTCTCATATAAGCTTGGTCAAATAGTCAAAGCAGTGGGAACTCCTTTCCCCTGCTGGTTACCACTGATAGTGTTAAATTGGGGTCAGCTTATCAATAAGCTATAATATCTTATTCCAACCAGCAACAACTTTGTTTTTGTAATAGGTGCTCATATTTTGACCCATTTGTTCATACTAGAGCATTTGGGTGGTTGACTTTAAGGTTTGACTAGAAAACCAACTCCTTTGACTTTTACATAAGTTCATTTGTGCTTATTCTGGCTTATTGGTTGTGCTTATTGGATTTTTGTTGATTGATATTGCTTATTGAGTCCATATGAAAGCTTTTGCAAGTTGAATCAAGTCATGAGGTGCATTATTTCTCAAAAACGACTATTTTGTCGTTTTGTGGATTTTTGCTTTTCTATTTTCTGGCTTATTGAGTGTGCTTTTTGGAAATTTCTTTTGACAGATCTCTTAAGCATCCTAAAAGAGGGTTGTGTGTCAAATTAGAGCTTATGGCATTAGCTTATGGCTTAATGGGCTGAAAAGCCCAATAAGAATAAGCTTTGTGTTCAATAAGCTGTGATAAGCTCATTTTTAGCTTTTGGGCCTTTAGAGTTTTGTTCTTAGAATTGAATTTTAAGTCAGATAGGGCTTTTCCAAGTCAATTGGGCCAAGTTTGACTTTTTGGGCCCAAAAGCCCATTTGTGTTGACTGAATTTGGATTTGGCCCATTTGAGGGCCCATTAGGGGTATTTTGGTAATTTCACTTTGATTTTCTGATTATTTAGGTTAAAATAAACTAGCTTGTAAGTTTTTAGAATTTTTTATAATTTTTGGATTTTTAATATTATTTTATTATTATTTTATTATTATTTTTAAAATTTCACATTTTCCAACTTTTTACATTTTTCTTAGGTTAAATACATTAAAATAGGAATTTAGCAACTTTTATAATAATTTTATCTCTTTTAGATTAATTTTTATAATTATTTTAAGTTTTAATAATTTTTAAATCATTTTAAATAGTTTTTATTAGTTTAAAATTTTCTAAAAATATTTTTTAATCTTTTTAGGTTATTTTAGAGGTTTGCCAATTGAAAAATCTTTATTTGGGCTTTTTGATAATTTATTTCATTTTTAGGGCTTTAATTAGCATTTAAAAATTGAATATTTAATTATTTAAAAGGTTTGAAAAAGTTTTGATCATTGGTAAACTCTTAGTTTATTATTTTTGATTTTTGGTGAATTTTTGGTAATTTTTAGAATTTATTTTTATTTTTGTGGTTTTTAAGGTTCTACGTTTTAACTTTCTAGTAGTGAATTTTTGTTAATTTTTTATTTTTACGTCTTCGTCACTTTCTTTTCTCATCCCCTTCTAAACCAAATATTAATCACAAATCTTGAACATCTTAGTCACACACATATACCTCCTTGGGAAACGAACTTTCACACCATTAAGGGTCATTAACACTTGATTTTTCCTAAAATCATTTGTTCAATACTTACCACTTTTACGCCTTTTCCCTAAAAGGTCGTATTTTACCACAATCAGTGAGGATTCAGATTGTGCTTATCAAAAGAGTGCTTATTTGTGCTTATTAAGTTTACATACTATCGGAAAAGGGTAAACCCTTTTCCGACAGCTTATTCCGATCACACTATCGGATTGGGGTTTTTGATTCCGACCAGTATTCCGATGCTCCCATCGGATTAGGGTTTTGACATTCCGATCGTGATTCCGACCAACATTCCGACAGTAGAGTTTATTTTATATTCCGATAGGACTTGATTTCCATTATTCCGATTGTTGTCTCTTTATACATTCCGATAGGTTGTTATTCCGACAGGTTTCATTTTACTACTTTCCGACGGATTATTCCGACGGGTACATTCCGGTGAGATTCCGATTAAGATCATTCCGACGGTTTTAAGTTTTGTTTTTACAAAGTTTTCAAGTTTTAAATTCACCTTTTATGTTTTAATCATTTGAGTTTTTAATCATTTATTTTGAACTTGTAATTTTTAGTTAATCTTTCAAAGCTTTCACTTTTACACAACGACATTTTCATCTTTTCTTTCTTTCACCAAGTTCTTTTTGCAGCATTCACTCTAATCGAGCAATCAAGGTTAAACATTTTGCTTTATTTTAATTGTAGACTTAGACAACCAAGCTTCCCCTTTTAGTGACCATTACCGACTATTCCACCATTAACCGTGATCAATTCGATTAGATACCGAGAACGATATCGAGTACACAAATGCTAAGCAAAAATCATAAATCAAATGGCGCCGCTGCTGGCTCTTTTCGTAAAGATTAACGGTTTTTAGTGTGAAAAATTGGATTTTGGGATCCGTTCTTTTGGGAATGTTATTTTCAAGCACAAAATGTTTTTTCAAAAAATCCTAAAAAAATATAAAATTTTCTAAAATCCAAAAACAATAAAAAAGATAAAAAATCAAAAATATTTTATTTCCTTTTAGTGTGTGCGTACTCGATCTACGTCTTATCCTAAGCCCGAGACTCTTAGAGACATAGATATGGCCGGTGTGCATAACAATAATAACAACCCACCCCACCCCAATTTGAATAACAATAACAACAACAACAATGTCCCCCCACCCGACCTACGCACAATGGAGGAGCTTTGTCAACCAAGCATGAACGGACGCGGAGGACCGATTGCGCCGATGCAAATCACGGCTCCTGAGTTTTCGTTGAAGCATCGCATGATCCAGCAAGTTCAAAACGCTTGTCCTTTTCGCGGATTACCCGATGATGATGTCAACAAACACCTCGACAAATTCATTACCTTCACTCAAAGCATGAAACTACCCGGTGCGTCCATGGATTTTCTCCGCCTTCATCTTTTCCACACACTTTATCCCACCATGCCGAAAAATGGTTTCATCGTCTTCCCAAAAACTCAATTCAAACATGGAATGACATGACTCAAAATTTTTTGTCGCGCTACTTTCCACCATCCATGGTCACTAGTGTTCGAAACCAAATCAGTGGATTCACTCAAGAACCTGATGAGTCTCTTTTCGATGCTTGGGAACGATATAATGTCTTGATCGACCGTTGTCCAAACCATAACATGCTCCTAGTTACTTTGATTGATACTTTCTATAATGGTTTAACTTTTAGTGATCGTGATACGATTAATGCTGCCGCTGGTGGTACATTCATTAAGAGAAGACCTGAGGAGTGTAGAGAGCTTATAAAGAACATGACCACTCAGCACAAAAATTGGGATTCATCTGCATCTTCAAGGAATAACCAGAGGGCCAATGTTTCTTCTACATCATCCAACTCAGAGATAACCGAACTTACTCGCCAAGTAGCTGAGATGAACAAAAACTTCTTAACCATGGCTACAAACCAATTTCAACAAGCTAAGGCTGTAGCAACATCCTGTGAGGTTTGCGTGGGTTCTCATTCATACACCGATTGTCCTTCTACTCATGACAATCCGAAAAATGTGTATGCCGCCAACGGTAACTTTTCTACGAGAGGCTATCAAGCACGTCCTCAAGGTGACCACAATTTGCTAAGTTATCGTTCCAACAACTTTCTATCTCCACCCGGTTTTTCTCCTCAAAACCAAAACCAAAACAATTTCAACTGCAACAATCTAAGCCAACCTCGAGCTACCAATCAATATCAATCACAAAGAAACCCATATCCACCTCAAGGAAATAATCAAGCTTACCAAGCCCCACCTCTCAATCAACCCACGGCATTGAACCAAGACCTCGAAACTTACATGAGGACCAATAGAGAGATGGTGACGAATATTCAAAGCCAATTCATTAACTTGAAGGGTGACATGGAAAAAAAAGGGAACGATATTCGAGCCGAGCTAAGGAATGACATGGCGAAACAAGGGAATGATCTTCGAGCCGATATGAGAAACTCTATGAGCAGTCAAACGAATAACTTAAGGGATATGATGGCTAGTTTTTTCCCAAGTAATCAAGCCTCTGGTTCGGGTTCTCTTCCGAGTAACACCGTTGCTAATCCAAGAGGGGAGATGAAAGCAATCACCACCCGAAGTGGCAAAGGTTTAAAGGAACCCGAGATTCCTACACCTACACCGGTGATTGTGACTAAGGAAAAAGAACAACTTTCCCCAACTCCTTTACCTTCCAACCCCACCCCTCCACCACCCAAGGATGTGAGTGAGAATTCCATTCCAAAGCCTTCATCACAACCCAATATACCTTATCCCTCAAGGTTGCGGAAAGAGAAGTTGAAGAACAAGGATGATATCCAGGTTTGTAACTTTCTTAAAATGTTTACTCAACTGAATTTCAACATCTCCTTTGCCGAGGCTCTCGCTCACATGCCGAAATATGCTAAAATGTTTAAAGATCTTCTCAGTGATAAGAAGAAACTTCTTGATATCGCTCAGACCCAACTTAACGAGAATTGCTCCATAGTGCTCTTAAGGAAATTACCCACCAAACTTGGTGATCTGTGTCGTTTCCTCATTCCTTGCAACTTCCCCAGGGTAGAGAATTTTATGGCCCTAGCCGATCTAGGTGCTAGTATCAACTTAATGCCTTTAAGCGTTCGGAAACAATTATCTCTACCCGAGCTAGTCCCCACACGAATGACATTGGAATTAGCTAACCGTACAGTTGCTTATCCGGTGGGGATAGCCGAAGATGTCTTAGTTTGTGTCGACAGATTCACCTTTCCGGCGGATTTTGTTGTCGTTGACTACGAGATGGACCCCTGTGTTCCATTAATCCTTGGATGTCCATTCTTGAGGACCGGTCGCACTCTCATTGATGTAGCAGCGGCCGAATTCATCATGAGAGTTGGTGACGATAAAATCGTCTTCAACATGGGTAAACTTTCTAAACAGCCTTCTGAAAACGAGAGCGTTAATTTTATTGACGTTCTTGATGAGGCTTGTGAAGAACATTTCAAAGACGCTTGTAAAAGTGGTTCTTCTTCTCTACCCATTGTTGAGACCGTTGCCTCTATTGCTCCATCACTCACTCTATTTGGAGAAAGTGATTTCCTTTTGAAAGAATTTGAAGCAACTTTGGGGGATGTGGACTTAAAATATGACGATTCTCCCTCCGATTGGGATGAAGACATTCGTACCATTGAGAAACTTCTCAATGAGGACCATATTTCTCCACCATCTCCTAAGGAAATCTCTATCGATGATCCGAATTTGACTATACCTTCCATCGAAAATCCTCCGAATTTAGAGCTTAAGGATCTACCGTCTCATCTCGAATACGTGTTCCTTGAAGACAATAAGAAGTTACCCGTCATCATCGCAAAGGATTTGAAAGAAGACGAAAAATCTCGACTTATCGACGTGCTGAAGAATCATAAGAAAGCGATTGCTTAGAAAATCTCCGATATTCGTGAAATTGATCCTCACTTTTGCACACATAAAATTCTCATGGAGGACGACTTTAAACCCACTATTCAAAACCAAAGAAGGGTGAATCCTAAGATCCATGACGTTTTCAAAAAAGAGGTTATCAAACTTCTTGATGCGGGAATGATCTACCCTATCTCAGATTCACCATGGGTTAGTCCGGTCCATTGTGTGCCTAAGAAAGGCGGAATCACCGTTGTGCCCAATGAAAACAACGAGTTGATTCCTACTCGTCTCGTTATAGGGTGGAGAGTTTGCATAGACTACGCAAGCTCAATGATGCCACCAGCAAGGATCATTTTCCTCCCCCTTTCATGGATCAAATGCTCGAGCGTTTAGCGGGTAATGATTATTATTGCTTCTTAGACGGTTTATTCGGATATTTTCAAATTCCCATCGGTCCTAAAGACCAAGAGAAAACCACATTCACTTGTCCTTATGGAACATTTGCTTATAAAATAATGCCTTTCGGCTTATGCAATGCTCCTGGGACTTTCCAAAGGTGTATGATGGCTATCTTCCATGACATGGTTGAAGAAACTA
Source organism: Glebionis coronaria (assembly GCA_025667525.1). Lineage (NCBI taxonomy): Eukaryota > Viridiplantae > Streptophyta > Magnoliopsida > Asterales > Asteraceae > Glebionis > Glebionis coronaria. Next base: position 215,329 of record JANFOE010001051.1, on the reverse strand, counting down.
TGAAAGTTGATAAGACTGTATTTATACATAGTCTCATCGTCCAAATCGGGCTTAAAATGCTAAAAATATCATCAAAATACCCAAATATATGCTTGTGTTTGTTCATTGTGTATTTTAGGTACGGATATCGTGAACTCAATAAAAGATCAAAGGAATCAAGCAAAAACTAACACGGGAAACGAAGCCGCACAAAGAACCAGGCCCAAGTATGGAATTTACAAAATTGCCCTTGAAGAATTAAATAATGTCAAGTTTGGTCCCTCAACTTTTGAAGAATGACACTTTATACCCCTCAAATATCCAAAAAATATAAATGGGGTCCCTAAAGTTTGAATGCTTTACAAGATCAGCCCCTAAAGTTTGAAGAATATACAACATTAGTCCTCATTCTTGAGATTGTTAACTTAAGGACTATGTTTGTAATTTGTGGAGGACCAACTGTGCAAATGCATAAGGACTAAGGATGAAAAGTATGTAACTACTGCCACTAACAAGGGGGGACCATTCCTGCCAAAACCTAAAACTACTTAACCAACCCTCCCATTAAACTCATTAACTGCTACCCAGTCATCTCCCACTTACTCCCTTCACCCAATCCACACCACCCACGTCACCATCTCCTACTCCCTAGCCAATCAACTCATCCTAACTCCACACGTCATTACCCACTAACATTTTAAATAACTGATTTTTAATCAGTTAACAAAAGTGGAGGTAAACAGATTTTTAAACTTAATACCCCCAAAACTTAATTAAACCTTAACTGTTTACCCTCCCTAATCCCCTTTAAACCCTAAAAAACCCAGTTTCAATCAATCACTAAACAAAGAGTTTTTACTATAAACCTCCAGATACGTAATTACCCATCACACAAACCAAACCCACCCATAAAATCTTCACCCCGTGACCACCAAGGGTCCCACTCGTACTCCCCTGCTTAACTTGATATGGCAATAAGTGCATCTCTTTAGAAATCCAACGACTCATGGTATATCCTTGGTCCCCAATGCGTAATGGATGGTTGAGATTGATTAAAGACAGCTTGCACATCACCATCTTCACGTGAAAGCCACATTGACCAAGTTTGAACAAATAATTCAAGGGCAAGACTAGAATTCTCCAAATTAGGGTTTAGCTTTTTAATATTTTATTCTGTATCCTAGAATCTTCTTTTTAGTAGTATTTAAAGAGCAACCAACTTGTGGTTTGCCTTGTTCCAGTTTTTATGTAATTTTTTAAAATTGATTAATGAAAATGAAAAGTTTTGGATTTTACATATTACTGAGTTCCTTGTAGTTTAATCTTTAAAATTTTCTCAAGTTTAGTTTTAATCTTCAAAAGTTTTTCATTTATCCTAAGTTTTCAGAAAGTCCGTTTTAAAAAAGGTTTGTTCTTAAAAAGCTTTTCAAATTCTTGAGTCCTCCATCAACAAGAAGTGAAAGTGGATTGTTGATGTTGGTTCAAGCTTTTATCAAGTTTGTTTAAAGGTTTCAAAGATTGGCTCCAAAGGATTTCAAAAATCAGTTTTTATTCATTTTTATTCTCACCATTTACTGTATAAAAAGCCATAAGCTTCTAGCTTATGGTCTTTTTATGACAAGAAGTTGTTGGCTGTTGTTTGTGTTTGTGTAGGAACAAAGAAGCAAGTATTCTCATCCTATTTCATTTTATCCTTGCATTTTCAGAAGATATTGTTTAACCCTAGGTGTTTTATAAGATTCTACCAACGGGTTTCTCTACTAGTTCAAAAGCTCTCTAAGATCACTTAAATCTATATAAAGAAGGCCTCAGCCCAATGTGACAAAGGCTTGAACCCTTTATATGCATTTGTTTAAGTTTTATGTGAAGTTTTACATGAATTTGTATGAATCTGTTTTAAAGTGTTAGTTTGTTTGTTTGCCATGTTCATTTAGGTTCTTATGCATGTTTTGATTGTGTGTAATCAGTTTTAAGTTGTTTTACTAAGGCTTGGTTTGAAATCTTCATTTTCAGAAAATTATAAGGGTGTTTGGGATTAGGTTTAGGGACAAGGTCTTGCCAAGTTTTTGGCCCATAAGCTGTCTTAACACACTTATATAGGCAGGTTATATTTTTATCAGTCATTGGTTTTAGATTCGATAGGATTTTAAGCAAGTCTGCATTATAACAAATTGGTAAAAATAGCTAAAATTAGTAACTGCTCATATGCTTTGTTTTAGCTATAATTAGACCATCATTTTTGTAAGACTGTTAGATCTTGGTAGTATTTAGGGGTAGGATTGGTTTTGTAGGAGTTTGTGAGTCAAGTGAGTGAGTTTTGGTCAACCAAAACTCACCCATTTTCACTTTGTTTCAGCAAAGGCCCCACAGACCACTTTCTGATTAACAGTTTGTGTAATTTTTGCTAGTAAGTTGTGTGTTTTTGTGATTTAACAGACTCCCTACACTCCACTGAGTGTAGGGGTGCCTTATTGTCCAAGAAAAAGCACTTACATAAGCTTTCCTAAGCTTATTTCCATTCAGACCCTTTTTTTGTACTACCAGTGGGAACCAAGTTCCCACTGCTAGTGGTATTGTTGGCACTGCCTAGCTACCAGACAAAAGGTCCAATGTTTCATTGTCAGCTTTTGACTTTTTTGTCTCTAGTGGTCAAATTTAGGAGTTAGCACTTGATTTTTGTTTCATAATTTTTCTGTTTAATTTATTTTTATTTTACTGTTCATCTTTTATTTTTTAGATTTAATTGCAATTTAAATTAGTTTTTAATATTCTGTTTTTGTCTTTTAGTGGCAAAAATTAATATTTTTCAGTTTTACAAATTTTCTTAGACATAGAAAAACATTTTAAGATTTTTAGTTTAAAAAGATTTTACTGTTCACATTTTTAGTAATTTTTAGAATTATTTTAGTTTAATTAGGGTTTTATTATAAACTGTTTTGTCTTTTAGTGAAAAATTTTACTTTTTTCAAACTTTTTCATTTTTCTACTGTTCAGTAGTATAATTTAGAATTTTTAAAATTGTCAAATCATTTTTAGCATTAAGTTATTATTTTTTATGATTATTTTAGTTTAAAAATAGTTTTTAGTGATTTAAAAATAGAAAAATAGTTTTGAAAATTTTGGAAAAATACTTTTTAGTTTTTAAATAATATAACTGAGTTATTAGTTCATTAAAATAATATTTTGGGCTTTTCCTTAATTATTTTTAATTTTAGGGCTTTAATTAGCATTTAAAATTAAATATTTCATTAATAAAAGGTTTTAAAATATATTTGTTGGATTTTTGTTCTTATTTATATTATTTTATACTTAGTTTTAATTTTTAATTAATTTTTAGGTTAAATTTTTAATTTTGTCACGTTTTACGTATTTACGTTCGCGTTTTACGTCATTACGTCGTAGTTTAATCGTAGTCGTAGCTCGTCTTTAATTTTTCTCTTCTAAACCAAAAACGTCACTAATCCAAACTTGATTTTATATAATTGGCACACTTAATCCACACACCTCCTTCGAGAACGAACTTGGAATTTATTCGTCTTTACAGTTTTCTTAAATCGTAATGATTAATACTTACCACATACGCGTTTTTCCTAAAACGTGTACGATTTACCTACATCAATTTTTGGCGCCGCTGCCGGGGAGGTGTTTATAGTGCCATTATTATTATCGTGTTTGTGTGAGTAGTGCGTCTTTGCTTTTCAATTTTTGGAAAGCGTAAATATCGTACATACTCGTTTTTGTTATTTTTCTCTATTATATTATATTATCCAAATAAATCGTGTTTAATTTTCCTAAATTAAACACACAACAATCATTTTACTATATTGTAGATATCCATTATCGTTTTCGTTTTTCTTTGTGAATATATTACTATATTGTACTACGTAGAACAATAAATATACAAGTACTCCAAAAGCGTGAAAACGCAACCTTGACTCGGGATTTCATCACTTGATCATTGTATTCGAATCCAAAGAAAAAGTTTAAAGGCAAAATAGATAAATACTTTCGTGAGGCTTAATTTCAATTAACACAAACTATAAGGTGGGTATAAGGCGGTTGTATTTCACGACCTAAGGGAAAAAGGCTCTTAAGTGGTTAGCGCCGCCTCGTTTCCCCCGCTTGCTTGTGCGTGTTTTAAGAAAGAGGGCTAATCGAGGGTTTGCCGCCCAAGTATTATCTACGTATACTATATTTGCTTGTTTTCAAGATTAAACCCTCTTGAACATTTTGGTGTTCCACCAACGTTCTAAAGTCATCGAAGGCGTTCACTCCACGTGATCGGTTTCATTCTTTGAGGCTCCTTTAATCGAGAAATCGATTCGAGGAGAGATTTGTAGATTTGTGTCTACATAATACATTCAAAAATCCAAAAAAATTAAAAAACAATCAAAACCAAAAAAATTGAAAAATCGAAAAACCGCAAAAAGAATCTTCTTTGCTACCCCCCATTCTACGCTTAGTGCATGCGCACTCGCGAAGGATTATTTTAATTCTAGCGACGCTTCGAATTGACGAAATCTTAATCGAAGGAATCAACGACGTAGACGAGATTTAGAAACCGACGTTCCTAATATCGTTGTTGAAGAGACCGTAGAGGAGATGGCCAACAATCGTTCGATGATGGAATTGCTCCAAGCGCCCACCGAGGGTTATGGAGACGCGATCGTAATTCCCGCTATCGAAGCGGATAATTTGAGATTAAGAGCGGAATGCTTTCGTTAATCCAAGCTACGAAGTTTCGAGGTCATGAATCCGATAATCCTCACGACCATATTCGGAATTTTGATCGTCTTTTGGCCACGAGCAAGTTTAAGAACGTCGACACCGATGTCGTCAAGCTTATGCTTTTTCCGTACTCGCTCGATGGTGCCTCCAAGGATTGGTACGAGAAAAAGCCACCTAACTCGATAACTACGTGGAAGGATCTCGTCTCCAAGTTCGTTAATTATTTTTTCCCACCGTCTAAGACGACGTTTTTCAAGAATGAAATTACGAAATTTGAGCAAAAACCGAATGAATCTTTTAGAGACGCGTGGGATCGTTTTAAGGAATTTCTTAGGCAATGTCCTCACCATGGTTTTTCCGAGTTGCACCAAATCGATACGTTTTACAACGGTCTTAATTTTCAAGAACAAGATTCGTTGAATTCTGCCGCCGGGGGCAACTTTTTGTGTAAGACTCCTAAAGATGCATTGATAATTATCGAAAACTGATCCAAGGTTTACCAACTCCGCAACGCACCTAGTGTTGCCAATGTCGCCAATGTTAGTAGATCTAATCGCGACATTCAGAGGGTTGATGCGAAAGTCGACAAGTTGACGAATGTGTTTATGTCTTTTCTCGTTGAAATGCAAAAGAAAGACGCTCCCGCTATGGTGAAAGCGGTTGAGGTTTCGTGTACGTTTTGTGGTGGACCTCATAATTATTACGAGTGTGCGGCTACGGATGGCCAAACGTCGAATGTGAGTGCGTTAAATGGAAACAACAATTTTCAAAATTAAAATAACGCGGGTCCATCACAACAAGGCAATTATAATCAAGGCAACAGTTTTTCGAATCAAAACTGTAACAATTTTCAAGGAAATAATCAACAAGGGAATAATCAAAATCAAGGTTATAATCAAGGTCGTAATTTGAATTGGCAAAACCGAGATAACAACAACAACCAAAACTCGAGTTTCCAAAACAACAACAATCAAGGAAACAATTTTTCAAGTGGGAATCAAAACAATTTTCAAAGAAGTAATCAAAACCAAGGGAACTTTAATTCTAATCAAAATAGTTCGTCAAACGATTTTCAAAATTACATGAAAACGAATGAGGCTAATATGAGACGATTAGAGGGAGAAATTGGTACTTTGAAAAACGACTTTTCTAATACATTGAAATTACAAAACACGAAGATTGAGCAAGGACAAATTGACATTAAAAAGATGTTTTCGGCCATTATGAACAAGTCCTCGGGTGCTTCATCGAGTTCTTTACCTAGTGACACCGTTGGAAATCCGAAGGAACAATGTAAAGCCGCCTCGTCTCGTAAGAAAGGTCGTGTGATTACCCCTACCCTTGATGGATTTAGAGTTGTTCCTTCTTCTCAACCCTCGACTTCTAAGACGTCTTATTGTTCTAAAGTCTATGGGGTGAACGTGGCGACCAAGGAAAAGAGTGCACACCCTCGTGTACCTAAAATTCCATCCACGGTTCAAAAAGAGAGCTTTATCGACCTTACCAAAGTAACCCTTGAAGAAACTTATGCATCGATTCTTCTTAAAAAACCCAAAAGGCATATGCCAAGAAAGGAAGAGGATCCAGGCCAATTTCTATTACCTTGTGATTTTTCCGAGATTGAGGGATGTTTAGCCCTTGCCGATTTAGGTGCTAGCATCAATCTCATGCCTCATTCTCTTTAGAAATTGATGAGATTGCCTAGACTTACCCCCACGAACATGACAATCGAGCTTGCAAATTGTACGCCTTTAATACCAATTGGAATAGCCGAGGATGTCTATGTCAAAGTTGGAAAGTTTGTTTTTCCCGCGGATTTCGTTATATCCGATTACGAGTGTGACCTTAAGTTTCCCATTATTTTAGGCCGACCATTCTTATCGATGGCTCGAACCGTAATCGACGTTCACGAGGGGAGACTTACTTTGAGATACGGGGATGATAAAATGGACTTTTTCATGAGTAAATCCCAAGTGTTTAATGACAATGAGAAAACCGAGGTTTCAAAACCTAATGTTTCTAAACCTAATGATTTCAAAATGTTCACTTTAGCGGAAAGAATGAGGCTTAATGCATGTTTTGAAAAAATTAAGAAGAACGGTTTTAAAGACGAGGATTTTAATGATAAAGAATACGTGAACCTAATTCAAAAGGGTATTTGTAAATTCATGAATGAAAATTCACTTTGGGATTCGATGTTACAAGTGAAACACCATTCCGAAGGGCGACGTTAGTGCCATCACGACAATGACCAAAATGGGCTCGTCTTCACCACCTTCGAAGGACCACGTCTTTGAGGCTTCAACTTCTAACTCCATCGAAGTGCCTCCTATTCCTAGCCCAACACCCGTTGAGGCGAAAGGTTTTATCGACATCGATCCTCTCGTCATAGAAAAGTCACCTAAGCATAGTCATTCGACTTGTAAGACCATGGTTGTGAGTGCTCACATCGACTCTTTCTTTGACGATGACGATGGCGATTTTGCCGAGATTGATCACGTACTTCGAAATCAACATGCCATTTTTTATTCTCCTATGAAGAAACATGTGAAGTACGATGATTACGAGTTTGATCCCGAGATTGAGGAAATCATTGAACGAGAGCTATCTCTTTTGCCTTCACTTCCACCTACGAGTGAGGTTGATCTTTCCAAAATCGAGGATGAACTTAATGAGTTGGAACGTCTTATTTACGATAACGAACCAACTCATGTGACCAACAAAAATCCAATTCTCGAGGATTTACCTAATCAACACTCCTCCAATGAGAATTACGTTTACCACATTCGTGAGGATTTAACTTACAACAATCCCCACAAAAGAATGATGGTTTCGTGCTTGATCGTGATCTTTTCGAGAGAGTTTCTAAGATACTCAAGGAGGGGAATGACAAACCTTGGTTTGACAAGCCTATCTTTGATGAAGAAATTGAAGAGATCGACGTTCATGAGGATGACGAGTATGTAGACCCCGAGGGGGCGGTGTTCTTTATTGATAAACGTTTTGAGAACTTATATAATCCACCACCCCCTAACCGCGACTTAAATGTGAGGATTTTTAGCGCGACTAATTTTGAATTTGACACGCCAAATATTTTCAACATTATTCAATCGGGTTTTCATAAAGAGTTTTTAAACGATGAAAAAGGAAAAGATTTTAAAAATGTTTTAAAAGATTTTTCTACATGTTTAACTCCGTCATCACCGCGTTATATGAGTGCTACCACCTCGTCTACTCCTTTTGACGATGGTGTGTGTGGTTTTAGTGTGGGGGAAGCCCCTTATGTTCCCTCACATTTCTCCACCGAGGACGAGATTTACGATCCCGGAATTGCTTGTAAAGGGAAATCTCGGTCTTCCACCGATGCAATAAATGGAAAATATCTTCATTTGCTTGGTGTGAGTCTACCTCGAGTAGCTCATAAGTTTGACTTACCCATTGCCCCACCTTTCTACTTCTCATCTCTTTTCTTCTACCCCATTGGGGTTCATGTTGGAGTGGCGTTGTTTCGTCTTTCATCCGAAAACGAAGACGCTATCTTTGACCCCGGTATACGTATATCGGGTTTTTAAAGTACTCCATGTACTTTTGGGCATTGTTTATCATGTAAGCCCCGTAAAAATGACCAAACCATGATTATCCCTAAATTATCACATTTATGAGGATTTGAGTCGAGCTTTTGACTCGGTTATCAAAAACAAGGTGCCTCGTGGGGGATTCTCATGCTTATCCTTGTAAATATTATCGCTTTCTTAGTTTAACGTAACGAGGGGACTTGTGCTCTTCCAACCTTTGTTCCGTGGTTGTTTGTGATTGTGATTTATTAGGTTCATCGACACCATTTAAGCCTCTCGTGTTCGTTTTATGGATCACTCGAGCTTCGATCGTTGCCTTTGGAGATTCCGATATCCGATGATATCCTTTTATGTTCTAACGTTTATCTTACTAGCATAATTCATAAACGGCTTTTAGGTTATTCGTTTTACCCTTTCCATGCTCGAGATTAAGCATTCGACTACGTCTCTAGTATGGGGTGTTTTCACCCCTTGACTCGAAACATTGAGGACAATGTTTAGTTTTAGTATGGGGGGGTGAGTAGATACTTCACCTTGCTTACGTCACCACGCAATCCAAATTTCATCTTTTTCTTATCATTTTGTTGCAAAATAAGGCTAAAAATGGCCAAATTTTAAAAAATTTCGTATTTTTCTTAAGTGTTTAAGACACGAATGTAGGTTTTCCGATGGTGAGAATAAGAGTAATTTTTGACTCGACCGTACGTGTTGAGCACTTAGCTTCGATTCCTTAACTTTTTAGGCTAAGTCTCTTAAATGAGGACGAGAAATGATAGAGTTATTTATAAGTCTCGTAATCGTCACGATCTCATGTGTAGTAATTATTAGCTTATTCTCCCCACGCTTTTGATAATAAATTGTTAATAAATATTGATTTAGCGGTTTAGTCACTATTGTTGGTTTCTAATTTTTTTTTAGTAGCTTCCATGTAATTAAATTGGGAAAACATTAAGGTATCGCCAGCGTCATGGTTTTGAAGTATTGGAACCCGAATAATCGAAAGCTTCACCTAATAATAAGATTTCAAGTGCTCATCTAAATTAAGCAAAAATTTGAAGCTCACAAGGCCGAAAAATCTATACCCAAACTGAAAGTGAATCAAGCCTTAATCTTTGAAGCTTTAAAGATCCAAAATTTGCTTTAGCGTGAGGATATACGTCTTTGGCTAATAAAACCACCGATGAGGCGGATAATAAAAGGCAAGGCAAGACCGAAGTCATAATAAAAGCTCCATGGCGGAGTTGAATAAAAGATGGAGGTAAAACTATGATAATAAGGCCCTTCCGTTAGGGGGCGTATAAAAGTCTTGGTAATAAATCTCATGTTCAAAACTGTTATAAAACCGTGTTTATTGATCCTTCTTGTTGACTTAATTTTTTGACATCGTTTTCTATTGGGGTGAATTATTAATTTAATGATTTTGGTTACACCGTTAAAACTCTATTTTTAGATCTAATCTCTATTCACGCATAAGTCAATGATGTATCCTCGTGATCATTAAAACAAAAATAAAATATAAGAGATACCAAGTAGGAATAAGGGAGTTTAGATTCGGAATTAACACTCATGAGATATGATCGTGTTGCTAACTTATAATAACAATGATCTCGTTACACGCTTAGCACGGAATTGGGTGAAAATCGAGGACGACGAAATTATTTCTAACGAAGCATTCACGTGTTCTTGTTCTATGATCCCAAAAGTCACTTAATTGCGATGAAAACAATACATTATGTCGAAAACACGTGTAGTAGTTTATTTAAGTTTACGTCTTCAATAAAAGTCATCATAAAATGAATTTTGGAAATGCTACGATACTTAATTCTAGCATTGCATGGGGACACGGCAATGGTTTTGTATGGGGGAGTGATGAGACTGTATTTATACATAGTCTCATCGTCCAAATCGGGCTTAAAATGCTAAAAATATCATCAAAATACCCAAATATATGCTTGTGTTTGTTCATTGTGTATTTTAGGTACGCATATCGTGAATTCAACAAAAGATCACAGGAATCAAGCAAAAACGAACAGGGAAACGAAGCCGCACAAAGAACCGGGCCCAAGTATGGAATTTACAAAATTTCCCTTGAAGAATTGAAGAATGTCAAGTTTGGTCCCTCAACTTTTGAAGAATGACACTTTATACCCCTCAAATATCCAAAAACTATAAATGGGGTCCCTAAAGTTTGAATGCTTTACAAGATCAGCCCCTAAAGTTTGAAGAATATACAACATTAGACCTCATTCTTGAGATTGTTAACTTAAGGACTATGTTTGTAATTTGTGGAGGACCAACTATGAAAATGCATAAGGACTAAGGATGAAAAGTATGTAACTACTGCCACTAACAAGGGGGGACCATTCCTGCCAAAACCTAAAACTACTTAACCAACCCTCCCATTAAACTCATTAACTGCTACCGAGTCATCTCCCACTTACTCCCCTCACCCAATCCACTCCACCCACGTCACCACCTCCTACTCCCCAGCCAATCAACTCATCCCAACTCCACACGTCATTACCCACTAACATTTTAAATAACTGATTTTTAATCAGTTAACAAAAGTGGAGGTAAACAGATTTTTTAAACTTAATACCCCCAAAACTTAATTAAACCTTAACTGTTTACCCTCCCTAATCCCCTTTAAACCCTAAAAAACCCAGTTTCAATCAATCACTAAACAAAGGGTTTTTTACTATAAACCTCCAGATACGTAATTACCCATCATACAAACCAAACCCACCCATAAAATCTTCACCCCGTGACCACGAAGGGTCCCACTCGTACTCCCCTGCTTACCTTGATATGGAAATAAGAGCATCTCTTCATAAATCCAACGACTCATGGTATATCCTTGGTCCCCAATGCGTAATGGATGGTTGAGATTGATTAAAGACAGCTTGCACATCACCATCTTCACGTGAAAGCCACATTGACCAAGTTTGAACAAATCATTCAAGGGCAAGACTGGAATTCTCCAAATTAGGGTTTAGCTTTTTACTATTTTATTTTGTATCCTAGAATCTTCTTTTTAGTAGTATTTAAAGAGAAACTAACTTGTGGTTTGCCTTGTTCCTGTTTTTATGTAATTTTTTAAAATTGATTAATGAAAATGAAAAGTTTTGGAATTTACATATTACTGAGTTCCTTGTAGTTTAATCTTTAAATTTTCTCAAGTTTAGTTTTAATCTTCAAAGGTTTTTCATTTATCCTAAGTTTTCAGAAAATCCGTTTTAAAAGAGGTTTGTTCTTAAAAAGCTTTTCAAATGCTTGAATCCTCCATCAACAAGAAGTGAAAGTGGATTGTTGATGTTGGTTCAAGCTTTTATCAAGTTTGTTTAAAGGTTTCAAAGATTGGCTCCAAAGGATTTCAAAAATCAGTTTTTATTCATTTTTTTTATTCTCACCATTTACTGTATAAAAAGCCATAAGCTTCTAGCTTATGGTCTTTTTATGACAAGAAGTTGTTGGCTGTTGTTTGTGTTTGTGCAGGAACAAAGAAGCAAGTAGTCTCATCCTATTTCATTTTATCCTTGCATTTTCAGAAGATATTGTTTAACCCTAGGTCTTTTATAAGATTCTATCAACGGGTTTCTCTACTAGTTCAAAAGCTCTCTAAGATCACTTAAATCCATATAAAGAAGGCCTCGGCCCAAGGTGACAAAGGCTTGAACCTTTATATGCATTTGTTTAAGTTTTATGTGAAGTTTTACATGAATTTGTATGAATCTGTTTTAAAGTGTTAGTTTGTTTGTTTGCCATGTTCATTTAGGTTCTTATGCATGTTTTGATTGTGGGTAATCAGTTTTAAGTTGTTTTACTAAGGCTTGGTTTGAAATCTTCATTTTTAGAAAATTATAAGGGTGTTTGGGATTAGGTTTAGGGACAAGGTCTTGCCAAGTTTTTGGCCCATAAGCTGTCTTAACACACTTATATAGGCAGGTTATATGTTTATCAGTCATTGGTTTTAGATTTGATAGGATTTTAAGCAAGTCTACATTATAACAAATTGGTAAAAATAGCTAAAATCAGTAACTGCTCATATGCTTTGTTTTAGCTATAATTAGACCATCATTTTTGTAAGACTGTTAGATCTTGGTAGTATTTAGGGGTAGGATTGGTTTTGTAGGAGTTTGTGAGTCAAGTGAGTGAGTTTTGGTCAACCAAAACTCACCCATTTGCACTTTGTTTCAGCAAAGGCCCCACAGACCACTATCTGATTAACAGTAACCCTATTTGGGGATTTTTTGTGTAATTTTTGCTAGTAAGTTGTGTGTTTTTGTGATTTAACAGACTCCCTACACTCCACTGAGTGTAGGGGTGCCTTATTGTCCAAGAAAAAGCACTTAAATAAGCTTTCCTAAGCTTATTTCCATTCAGACCCTTTTTTTTGTACTACCAGTGGAAACCAAGTTCCCACTGCTAGCGGTATTGTTGGCATTGCCTAGCTACCAGACAAAAGGTCCAATGTTTCATTGTCAGCTTTTGACTTTTTTGTCTCTAGTGGTCAAATTTAGGAGTTAGCACTTGATTTTAGTTTCATAATTTTTCTTATTTAATTTCTGAATTTTCTGTTTAGTTTATTTTTATTTTACTATTCATCTTTTATTTTTTAGATTTAATTGCAATTTAAATTAGTTTTTAATATTCTGTTTTTGTCTTTTAGTGGCAAAAATGAATATTTTTTAGTTTTACAAATTTTCTTAGACTTAGAAAAACATTTTAAGATTTTTAGTTTAAAAATATTTTACTGTTCACATTTTTAGTAATTTTTAGAATTATTTTAGTTTAATTAGGGTTTTATTATAAATTGTTTTGTCTTTTAGTGAAAAATTTTACTTTTTTCAAACTTTTTCATTTTTCTACTGTTCAGTAGTATAATTTAGGATTTTTAAAATTGTCAAATCATTTTCAGCATTATGTTATTATTTTTTGTGATTATTTTAGTTTAAAAATAGTTTTTAGTGATTTAAAAATAGAAAATAGTTTTGAAAATTTTGGAAAAATACTTTTTAATCTTTAAATAATATAAGTGAGTTATTAGTTCATTAAAATAATATTTTGGGCTTTTTCTTAATTATATTTAATTTTAGGGCTTTAATTAGCATTTAAAATTGAATATTTCATTAATAAAAGGTTTTAAAATATATTTGTTGGATTTTTATTCTTATTTATATTATTTTAGACTTAGTTTTAATTTTTAATTAATTTTTAGGTTTAATTTTTAATTTTGTCACGTTTTACGTATTTACGTTCGCGTTTACGTCATTACGTCGTAGTTTAATTGTAGTCGTAGCTCGTCTTTAATTTTCTCTTCTAAACCAAAAACGTCACTAATCCAAATTTGATTTTATATAATTGGCACACTTAATCCACAAACCTCCTTCGAGAACGAACTTGGAATTTATTCGTCTTTACGGTTTTCTTAAATCGTATTGATTAATACTTACCACATACGCGTTTTTCCTAAAACGTGTACGATTTACCTATATCAGAAGTCTTCATGGATGATTTCTCGGTCTATGGTTATTCTTTCTCATCTTGCCTTGCCAACTTAAAACGTTTGCTCAAACGGTGTGAAGACACTCGTCTCGTTCTTAATTGGGAAAAATGCCATTTCATGGTAAAAGAAGGCATTATGCTTGGTCATAAAATCTCCAAAGCCGGTTTTGAAGTCGACCGTGCTAAAGTTGAAGTGATTGCTAAATTACCTCCACCTTCAACCGTGAAGGGTGTGAGAAGTTTCCTTGGTCATGCGGGCTTCTATCGTTGATTCATTCAAGATTTTTTTAAAATCGCTCGCCCGATGACCCACCTCTTGAAAAAGATACTCCTTTTATCTATTCTAAAGAGTGTATTGAATCCTTCAATCTTCTTAAGGATAAACTAACTAAGGCACCGATGTTGGTTACCCCTAATTGGGAATTACCTTTTGAATTGATGTGTGATGCTAGCGACTTTGCTATTGGAGCGGTTTTGGGCCAAAGAGTGAACAAACACTTCCAACCAATCCATTATGCTAGCAAGACAATGACCGGGGCTCAATTGCATTATACCACTACCGAAAAAGAGCTTTTAGCTGTAGTGTATGCTTTTGAGAAATTTTGCCCCTATCTTGTCCTTTCCACCACCATTGTCTATACCGACCATTCCGCGTTGAAGTACTTGTTAACTAAGCAAGATTCTAAGCCAAGACTTCTTCGTCGGGTTTTGCTCCTTCAAGAATTTAAAATTGAAATTCGTGACAAGAAGGGAGCCGAAAACCTAGCCGCGGATCATCTAGGTAGACTTGAGGATCCTTATCAAGGGGGTCATCCGAATCAAGAGATCAACGACTCTTTTCCCCTTGAGGCCTTAATGTCTATCAATTCCAATCTTGATGACACCCCGTGGTTTGCGGACATTGCAAACTACTTAGCGGGTGGTATTCTCATCGAAGGGTTAACATCCCAACAAAAGAAGAAGTTCTTTAAAGATGTTAAGACTTAATTTTGGGATGACCCTTACCTTTTCAAACAATGTGCAGATCTTGTCATTCGTCGATGTGTTGATGGGCCGACAGCGTTACTAATCCTTGAAGCTTGCCATAAAGGACCCACTGGTGGTCACTTTGGTCCTAAATATACCGCGAAGAAAGTATTCGACTCTGGATTCTATTGGTCCTTCATTTATCATGACGCTCATGAAATGGTTAAACATTGTGATGCTTGCCAACGCCAAGGCAAGATCACAAATAAAGATGATATGCCTCAAAATTTCATCCAAGAATGTGAAATCTTTGACGTATGGGGTATCGACTTTATGGGGCCATTTCCATCATCCAAAGGGAACAAGTACATCCTCGTAGCCGTTGACAACATATCCAAATGGGTTGAAGCTAAGGCTCTCCCTAGGAACGATGCGAGGGTGGTTGTGAACTTTTTGAAGCAGCTTTTTGCTCGATTCGATGTTCCTCGTGCTATCTTCAGTGACCGCGAGACTCATTTTTGCAATTATCAATTTGCTCGAGTCATGGCTAAGTACGGTGTCAATCACGGTCTTTCCACCGCTTATCATCCCCAAACAAATGGTCAAGCCGAGATTTCTAACCGTGGATTGAAGAGAATATTAGAGTGAACTGTGGGAGAGCATCGTGCCTCATGGGCCGATAAGTTAGATGATGGTTTGTGGGCTTTCTGTACCGCATATAAGACGTCGATAGGTTGCACTCCATATCGTCTTGTGTATGGGAAGGCATGCCACCTCCCTATTGAGCTGGAACATAAGGCGTACTAGGCCTTGAAGTGGGCCAATTTTGATATCAACAAAGCCGGTGATCTTCGGAAGATTCAACTCAACGAGCTAAATGAAATGAGGAATAAAGCTTATGAGAATTCATTGATCTACAAGGAGAAGACAAAGATCATCCATGATTCAAGGATTAAGAACTGAGAGTTTCACGTTGGTGATCAAGTTTTACTCTTTAACTCTCGGTTGAAGATCTTCTCGGGCAAGCTGAAGAGCCGTTGGTTTTGTCCATTCACCGTCGCCAAGGTCTTCCCTTATGGCACCATTGAGCTTTCTCAACCAAATGGGCCTAATTTTAAAGTGAATGGCCAACGTGTGAAGCTGTACTTTGGTGAGGACATCTCTCATGAGATGATTCCATCCCTCACCACGTTTCCCTTGAATTAGTTATGGGTCGAGTCAGGCTCGTGACTCTGTTAACAAAAACACGCGCTTCTCGGGAGGCAACCCGTTGATTTATCCTTTACCGTTTTCATAATAAGTGTAGGGGGATCCCCGTATGTGTTTGTTGTCTTGTTTCTTATGCTATGCAGGGATTAAAGCTTCAAAGAGCACTTTTGATAACATTTAACGAACCGTGATCCCGTGTACACGTCATCTTGGTTCTATCCTAAACTATCGTGATTCAATATTTCATATCTTATATTTTCACATTGAAATCACTACAGTTGTCCTTCACTTAGCAAGATTTAAACAAAGTGCACAATGTCCTAAGTGTAGGGGAGTTTACTCCCACATGCTTAAACATTAAGGACAATGTTTATATCAAGTGTAGGGGGACTTCTATCGAAGTAAGTGGGCTTTTCCATTAATTTGTCCTTATTTTAACTAGAAAATCTAATTTTTCGACATTTTTCAAAATTTTTAATCTATTTTGGCCTAGTAGTATAGTAGTATCTTCCTTTGTTATCATTATTTACTTTCTGTGTTAGAATAAATTTTTCATAAAGAGGTTTTAATTTTTTAACGTTGTGAATCTTTTGACTCAACCCGAGTTTACTTATCTAAGTTTACTCTAGCTAGTATCCTTATCTACTTATCTAAGTTTACTCTAACCCGAGTTTGCTAGGCTTTTATATTGGGAACTTTAAAACGCGAAGTCTTAACTCTCACGATTTAAGAACAAGAACTTTTCGCAAGTTCCTATAATTGATCCTAGAAAGTCGTTTATCAAGGGAACTTTAAAATGTGAATTCTAAACTTGAAAGAGTCTAAGAATTTACAAGATCCTATAGATGACTTGAAAACCCAAAACTGTGATTTAATTGGCTAAGCATCCACGAGTCTCATTCCTTGAGATCTTAAATTATGGAGAACGAGAGATGATAGATTCAATTATAAGTTTGGTATTCTTTCATGAATTTATGTGAGTTGATTATAAGCTTTTTCTCCCATCGCTTGCTAATTAATTTATTTGCAATAAATAAGGTTGTACGATTTGAAAAGTTACTTAGCTTCTAACACAAGATCGTTTAAAAGTTGCTCGATATTAATTAGAGTTCATAGCCAAGGCATAACTTATTGAAGCGGGATGCGAAGACTGGCGAGTCCGAAAAGGCCCTAATAAGGCATGAGGGCTACATTTTGTTGCTAAAGATCCCAAGTGATGCGAAGAATCATTTATCAAAAATCAATATGAAGGATCGAGACACACGACGAAAAGCAAATACTCCCCTAATGATCATGGAGAAGTCTATCCAAAAAGGCCCTAACAAGGTATGAGGATAAATAGATCCAAGTCCTAAAAGGAGGCGGATCGTTGTATATCAAAATCCCAAATAAAGATTGGAGAAAAATGAAGAAGTCGTGGTCCAAATATGAAGAATCTCTCAAAAACTTCAAGTGAATAAATTCCTATTATGAAGAGAAGACCATAATTTCAAGAACGTCTCTCAAGATTCAAAGTATGAAGTCGCTGCCAAATATCGGTCCGACAAAGGTCTCAAATCATGAAGCGATTTATGCCAAGATATGAACTTTAAGAGGTCCCGAGAAGCAGTTTTAAAAGATTTTGTCCTTTAGCTAACTATTGATTAAATCGTCCCACTTTATTTTCGGCCTAAATAAACTATCAAAATAAGTCAAACAATGTATCCTCGTGATCATTCAAGACAAAATTAAAATATAAGAGATACACCTAGGAATAAGGGAGTCTAAGTAAATAATTGGGCCACATGAGTTCGTGTTAGTTTGCTAATTTATAATAACAATGATCTCGTTTTAAGCTTGGTATGGGGAACGTGAAACTTGAGGATGATAAACATTCACGACAACTAAAACCCCAATGTAAGTCTTTAATTTCTTTACTTGTTTTGTTCTTTTAGTTTCCTTAGTGTTTAGTATTTAATAAAGGCCAAGGTGGGGTATTTATGATGAAGAATGTAAACCGTGCTTTGAAATTAATGCATTGCATGAGGGCATTGCAATAGTCAAGTGTAGGGGATTTAATAAGTGTGAAAATTAATAAGTGTGTAAACACTTATCCTTTTGCCACTAAAATCAAGGAAAAACAAGACCGAATCACGTGTTTATTATCATAAATGTCGGAATTACGCGTGGTTTTGTGTTTTGTGTGATAAATAGGTACAAATGATTAAAAGAAGAGAAAACACGGGATTTCACGGTCAAATGTCGAAGAAAAGTCCAAGAAAGAGATGAAGACAAAGTCAAAGACCAAAAGTGTGCCATGATCACGAAAACCGGCAATGATCGACACGAGTTTGATGATAAAGATTGAGAAAGCCAAAAATCGAACTCGACATGAGTGGATTTAATAAATTGTCGAGTTTTTAGTCAAGTGGGTCCCACATTTGTAAAATGGGCTCAATAGCCCATTTGAAATTCAAGAAGTATTTGTTATAAGAATAAGCCCAAAATTAAGGCAAAAGCCCAATTCCAAGGAAAGACGGTTGAAAATTATACACAAAGCCCTTCATGGCCCAAATGTTGGGACGGTAGGAATTGAATTGGGCCTTAAGCCCATAAAACAAACGGAAGAATTAGTGGCTAGGTCAAGTTTTCAGTCAAACTTACACATTTACAATACACGATTTTTTTTTGGTCAACCCTCCACTCAACTCACAAAATAAATAAACCTCACCCACACAATCCCCCAACTCACACGTTTACTCCTTACCCTGCACTCTACCTCACTCAAATATTCCCCTAACCCTCACACGGTTTGATTTCAACCCTACACTCCAACCCACACACGTGTATATCCATTTACCCAAACCTCCTTTTTATATAACGTTTCTTTTAACCCCACACACCTCACTTCGATAAAACCAAAGTAATTCCACCCACTATTCTCTCTTCTTTCTCCCTAAAGTTACACAGCCACCATTTTTACCCTTTAAACCCTAATTTCCAGGATAAAAATTAACCACAAAATCATGGGGCTTTTTACATCAAAAATTAATTCACCCAAATCCACATAAAACCCCATGATTTTCGGATCAAAACACTCAAGTGGTACTCTATATCCAACGTGGCCCTTTCTTGCATTTTTATTGGTGGAAACAACACACCAAATACATGCTGGCAATCCGTGATAGTGGAGCAATCTCAGCCGAAGATTCAAGAGAAGAAAGAGAGAGGAGAAATCAAGGGTCAAGATTGAAGCCTTGGGCACCAAGGAGTTTAGGGTTTCTCCTATAAAAACCCTTTTCACTTGTGTAATCTATCCAAGCTTTTCATTATTTAATTTTCAGTTTTTTTTAAAATTTAATTAGGAGTAGGGTAAATTAGATTTAATTTTCTGCAAAAATAGGTTTAGATTTAATATTGTAATCTTTTTAATTCCAGTTATGTAATTTCTTTCTGATTAATGAAAAAGTTTATTTAAATTATTTTCGTCTTGATTTTCTGTCTAGTTGATTCAATCGTTAATTTCTTTTTTTATTTATACCTGTTCACGGTGATTATTATGATATAAAAAAAAAATAAAAAAAAAAAATAAAAAAAAATAGATAAAACTGTTTGGATTCGAGAAGTGTTTTCGGTTCGAGGGTTTTATGATGATGATGAAGTTGATGATTACGGTGGTCTTGGTTTTCGGTTCATAGGGGGTTCAGCGCCCACCTACGTCCCAAAGGTTTCGACACAAGGTTCTAATCCCATCTTCTTTTTATTTTTTTTTATTTGTTAAGTTTTAATTTAGCTGTTTGAATGTTGATGTGTTTTTTATATATCTGCTTGTTATGCTTGTTAAGTTACTGTTTTGATAGCTTATGGTTCGGATCTGCTTGTTTTCTTAGGAATGTTATTGTTTTGTTTTTATTTTGTACTGTTTAATTATTTATGTTAAGTTTATTCAGTAAATCTGCATTTATTTACTTGTTTAAGTTGTTACCTGCGAATGACTAATTTAGTTGATAGCTTTTAAATTTAGATTTCATTTTAGTATTGGATTTGCTTATTCTCGATTCTGCCTTCAGCTTATTACTTGATTTGGGTTTTAGCTTATTAGTTTTCGATTTATTTGTTAGTCTTGGTCACTGTTTTGGTTTAATATCTTTTTGGCTTATTTCGGTTAGCTTATTTGATTCCAGTCTGCTTATTTGTTTTTAGTATTTTGGTTGTTAGCTATTGCTTATTGAGTTATACCTTCGATGTTTGTTTTGTTTTACTGTCAGCTTATTTCATTTCTGCTTGATTTAGTTTTTGTTCGCTTATTGATTTTGCTGGGCATCAATTTTACAATATCATAAAAACAAACAAATCTAAAAAAAAATTTAGCATAAAATTCGTCTGTCCAGGGATTCGTACCCTGGACCTCTCGCTCACCAGCCATAAGCACCAACCATCTCTGCTAGCTTCATTCTTGTGTTTAATCTCGCTTAGATAAATTAATATACTTTTATTTTCAGTGGCAAATTTGTTTAATTAGTTTTAATTCAAGTTTTTTTTAGTTTATTAAAAAGTTTTAAATTAATTTTCGTTTTTATTCAGGTTTCAAAAATATAAAAAGACAAAAATAAAAATATTTTATTTATTTCTTTAATAGTTTAAATTAGTTTACGTTTTAGTTTGATTTAAAAATAGTTTTTTTTTATATAGTCTTAAATTTACTTTTAAATAGTTTTTCTTTTAAGTTTTTAAAATTAGTTTAAAATTTACTTTCATATAAAATTAGACTTTATTTCAAATACTTCTAGTTTAAAATTAATTAGATTAAAACTATTTTATTTAAAATTTATTAGGTGTTAAGTTTTATTTTTAAAAATAGATTTCATTTAAAAGTTTTATTAGCTTAATTTTTTAAATTAGATTAGTTTTATTATTTTATTAGTTTTTAATATTAAATAGATAAAACTCCAAAAAAATAGATTTTACCAAAAACAAGTTAAGTCATAACGTTAAATTGGATTTCAATTCGAGTGAGTCGAGGAACGATAAAAGTAATATAAAAAGGGTAACAAAATCTCAAGTTTTAAAATGGCGCCGCTGCCGCTTCGCTCGTACGATTGACGATTTTTCGTGAAGACGTTTGGATTTTGGGATCCGTTCTTTTTGAACGTTACGTTTCTTGCACCAAAAATCAAAAACGCAGCTTTGGTTTTCTTTTTTTCTTTTTTTTGGGATGGCGTAGGGTAGGCAGAAAACAAAGAGATCCTCTATACAAAAAAAATCAAAAACTTAAAAATACAAAAAAAATTTAAAAAAAAAACCACAAAAGCAATATCTTTCCTAAGAATTGCACCAAAAAAATCAAAAAAAAATCCAAAAGTAATACTTTTTCCTAAAAGTATTACACCAAAAATATTACGTATTAGTGTTAATTTTTAGTTCGATTTCTTTCGATTTTTCTTGTGTATATATTTTTTTCTAAAAAATACAAAAATATTCTTCTTTATCCTCTTTTGTGTTTAATTCTTTTCTCAACCCCTCTTATTTTTAATTCTTCATGGATTCGTCTTGCGTTCGGTGTGGGAGACCATGGCATGGTTTTCAAACATGTCAATGGTGTATTTGTGAGCGGTGTGGTTTTAATATCGACAATACACAATTTGGATTTTGTCCATTTTGCAATTCAACGAATTCGTACTTCTCCTCTTACAATACTTTCTTCCCCCCTCCCGTCTATGACAATCCCTATCCGCAACATGAACCGGGTTTTTCCCAATACCCGTGTTGCAATCATTGTGGGGGCCCTCACGATACTTCCTATTGTCAGCCAATGAATTATTATGAGCCAAATCCGTGTCCTCATTTTTCCTCACCGATGGATTATTATGAACCAAATCCATGTTCTAATTCTTCTCAACCGATGACTTCCTATGAGCCACATCCGTGCTATAATTCTGGTTTTC
Organism: Glebionis coronaria; assembly: GCA_025667525.1. Lineage (NCBI taxonomy): Eukaryota > Viridiplantae > Streptophyta > Magnoliopsida > Asterales > Asteraceae > Glebionis > Glebionis coronaria. The sequence continues at coordinate 193,443 of JANFOE010001051.1, read as the reverse complement.
ATAACTATGAGCCCCCACATCCCATCCTCAATCATCAATCCTCTCATAGAATTCAACAAATCAATGCTTTGAATGAAGAAAGAAAAGCCCTTCTTTTGGAACTTCATGACGGCTTAATTCGACTGACCGAGACTTTGGAGGAGCAACAACGACAACTACAAGAGCAAGTATCTAATCTTAGTGATTATACTCCGCCCCTTGCGCGTTCTTTCTATTATGATGATGATGACGATGAGAATACAATTTCTTGGAATGATCTTTGTGCTCAATGTCCTAGTGCAATTGTAATTCCTTCTCTCGACTTGCCGGCTCTCGAGCCTAAGGATTCTACCACTCCTATTCTCGATTCTTCCAGTACGGAGACCGATGCCTCTCTCATCATGGGGGATGAGGGTCTTATCACTATTCCTTGTGACGAGACTCTTATTCCAATCCAAAGTGAGCCTACGGTTGCTTCCGATAGTGACGATGAGTGCGAATCTCTTTATAGTAATGATTCATTACCTCCCACCGACATCTTCGGAAACGATTCTTTGGCTTTCTCTAATCCCATTTTTAACCTCGATGATGATTTTACTTCTAGTGATGACGAGTCACTATCCGATGAAGACGTTCCGAAGGAAAATTTCAAAATTTATTCGAACCCTTTATTTGATTTTGATGACGCCTACATCTCTAGTGACGTGAATCCTCTCTTTGAAGAGGGGATTGAGGACATTGATAGCTCCGACTCTATTGCTATTGATGAGCATCCTTTGTTAGCCATGCCACCTCCCATCGTAGAGGAGGTGGAGAGATTTGACCCTAGTTTCCGTTTGATTCGGTCTGGTGAGGTGACGCGGGTGGTAGATATGTCCTCTGATATTTCTCATATTATGTTGCCACCCCGTCCTACCGCGTGCACACCCAAGCAAGTGATGTATCGCTTTTACTCTCCTCATTTCATACCGGGAAATGAGGATGAGTGCTTTGACCCGGGAGGTGACATTGACCATTCTTTGATTGATACCTTTACGGCTTTGCCGAATAGTGACCATCCTATGTCTTTGGGGGATGACAATTTGTCTCCTTTACCCATCCCACCTCCCGTGGATCAAGACTTCACTTACTTTTCTTATGTCGAGAGGACTTTTCTACCTTTTATGACTTATCCTCCTGCCTCTCATTTATTATGTTCCTCCGGGACCGAGGATAAGATTTTTGATCCCGGTATAACATTCGAGGCTTCCCCATGGACCATTTAATTCGGGGTCGAGTCAGGCTCGTGACTCGGTTAACAAAAACAAGCGCTTCTCGGGAGGCAACCCGATTATCTATCTATTATCTATTTTTCTATCTATTTTCTACAATAAGTGTAGGGGGGAGCCGTGTAGGTTGTTTGTTTGTGTGTTGTGTTGTGATTGTGTAGGTACATGTGCTTTGATGATCCACTTTTGGTACTTTTGACATGACCCGTGTTCCCGTGTTACCCGTGTACCCGGTTCCTTCGATAAGTTTTTGCTATTGTGATTCTATCTTAAAAACAAATAAATGTAATCACTTTAGTTGTCCTTTCCTTAGCTCGATTTAAACAACGTACTCAATGTCCTAAGTGTAGGGGAGTTTATTCGCCCACATGCTTAAACATTGAGGACAATGTTTATGTTAAGTGTAGGGGGGCCTTCTATCGAATTTTAGTGGCCTTTTCCATGAATTTGACCTCATTTTACCGGAAAATTTTTAAAATTTTTCAACGTTTTTCAAATTTTTGATCTATTTTGGCCTAGTAATATTTTTATTTATTTTCTTTCCTTTTATTATCGCAATTTCCATTTCAAAAATAAAGTCAAAAATAAAATAAAATAAATAAATAAAATGGTTTAACAAGTTTAGATGTCTTTGATATATTAGGCCCGTCGTGAATATTTTGACTCAACCCGAGTTTACTTATCCGAGTTTACTCTAGCTAGTATCCTTAACCATATGGACCTTAATTGGTTTATTAGGCTAAGCATCCACGAGTCTCATTCCTTGAGATTTTAAATTGTGGAGAACGAGAGATGATATAGTTAATTATAAGTTCGGTATTCTTTCATTAACTTATGTGAGTTAGTTATGAGCTTTTTCTCCCATCACTTGTTAATAAATATATTTGCAATAAATAAGGTTGTACGATTTAAAAGGTTACTTAGCTTCTAGCACAAGATCGTTTAAAAGTTGCTCGGTATTAATTAGAGTTCATAGCCAAGGCATAACTTATTGAAACGGGACGCGAAGATTGGCTTATCCAAAAAGGCCCTAACAAGGCATGAGGATACACGAGTCCAAAAAGGCCCTAACAAGGCATGAGGATTCACTTTTTTTGCTAAAGATCCAAAGATGACGTGAAGATCATTAATCCAAATCAATATGATGGATCAAGACACACGACGAGAAGCAATTACTCCCCTAAAGATCATGGAGAAGTCTATCCAAAAAGACCCTAACAAGGTATGAGGATAAATAGATCCAAGTCCGAAAAGGAGGCGGATCGTTGTATATCAAAATCCTAAATAAAGAAGAGGATAAATGAAGAAGTCGTGGTCAACGTTTGAAGCATCTTTCACTCCTTATAAAGATGTATACCAAAATGAAGAGAAGACCATAATTTCAAGATCGTCTCTCAAGATTTGAAGTTTGAAGTACAAGCCAAATATCGGTCCGAGAAAGGTCTCAAATCGTGAAACGAGTTATGCCAAGATATGAACTTTATGAGGTTTCGAGAAGCCGTTTTAAAAGATTTTGTCCTTTAGCTAACTATTGATTAAATCATCCCACTTTATTTTCGGCCTTAATAAATTATCGAAATAAGTCAAAAATGCATCCTCGTGATCATTCAAGACAAAAATAAAATACAAGAGATACACCGTAGGAATAAGGGAGTCTAAGTGATTAACTAAACCACATGAGTAAGTGTTAGTTGTGCTAACTTGTAATAACAATGATCTCGTTTTTAAGCTTGGTTTGGGGAACGTGAAACTTGAGGGTGATTAATATTCATGACACCAAAGCCCTAATCTAAGTCTTAGATTTCTTTACGAGTTTCTTCCTTCGAATAATTTCCAAGTTATCATTTTAACTTTTGTCTCCTTTTAAGTTTTTATCTTTCCGTAGTAGTAGTAATAATTAATAAAGGCCGAGATGGATTAATTATGAGAAAAACGTAACTTTTTGCTTTAAAACTATGCATTGCATGGGGTCATTGCAATGGTCAAGTGTAGGGGATTTAATAAGTGTGTAAACACTTATCCTTTTGCCACTAAAATCAAGGAAAAACAAGACCGAATCACGTGTTTATTATCATAAATGTCGGAATTACGCGTGGTTTTGTGTTTTGTGTGATAAATAGGTACAAATGATTAAAAGAAGAGAAAACACGGGATTTCACGGTCAAATGTCGAAGAAAAGTCCAAGAAAGAGATGAAGACAAAGTCAAAGACCAAAAGTGTGCCATGATCACGAAAACCGGCAATGATCGACACGAGTTTGATGATAAAGATTGAGAAAGCCAAAAATCGAACTCGACATGAGTGGATTTAATAAATTGTCGAGTTTTTAGTCAAGTGGGTCCCACATTTGGAAAATGGGCTCAATAGCCCATTTGAAATTCAAGAAGTATTTGTTATAAGAATAAGCCCAAAATTAAGGCAAAAGCCCAATTCCAAGGAAAGACAGTTGAAAATTATACACAAAGCCCTTCATGGCCCAAATGTTGGGACGGTAGGAATTGAATTGGGCCTTAAGCCCATAAAACAAACGGAAGAATTAGTGGCTAGGTCAAGTTTTCAGTCAAACTTACACATTTACAATACACGATTTTTTTTTTGGTCAACCCTCCACTCAACTCACAAAATAAATAAACCTCCCACACAATCCCCCAACTCACACGTTTACTCCTTACCCTGCACTCTACCTCACTCAAATATTCCCCTAACCCTCACACGGTTTGATTTCAACCCTACACTCCAACCCACACACGTGTATATCCATTTACCCAAACCTCCTTTTTATATAACGTTTCTTTTAACCCCACACACCTCACTTCGATAAAACCAAAGTAATTCCACCCACTATTCTCTCTTCTTTCTCCCCAAAGTTACACAGCCACCATTTTTACCCTTTAAACCCTAATTTCCAGGATAAAAATTAACCACAAAATCATGGGGCTTTTTACATTAAAAATTAATTCACCCAAATCCACATAAAACCCCATGATTTTCGGATCAAAACACTCAAGTGGTACTCTATATCCAACGTGGCCCTTTCTTGCATTTTTATTGGTGGAAACAACACACCAAATACATGCTGGCAATCCGTGATAGTGGAGCAATCTCAGCCGAAGATTCAAGAGAAGAAAGAGAGAGGAGAAATCAAGGGTCAAGATTGAAGCCTTGGGCACCAAGGAGTTTAGGGTTTCTCCTATAAAAACCCTTTTCACTTGTGTAATCTATCCAAGCTTTTCATTATTTAATTTTCAGTTTTTTTTAAAATTTAATTAGGAGTAGGGTAAATTAGATTTAATTTTCTGCAAAAATAGGTTTAGATTTAATATTGTAATCTTTTTAATTCCAGTTATGTAATTTCTTTCTGATTAATGAAAAAGTTTATTTAAATTATTTTCGTCTTGATTTTCTGTCTAGTTGATTCAATCGTTAATTTCTTTTTTTATTTATACCTGTTCACGGTGATTATTATGATATAAAAAAAAAATAAAAAAAAAAATAAAAAAAAATAGATAAAACTGTTTGGATTCGAGAAGTGTTTTCGGTTCGAGGGTTTTATGATGATGATGAAGTTGATGATTACGGTGGTCTTGGTTTTCGGTTCATAGGGGGTTCAGCGCCCACCTACGTCCCAAAGGTTTCGACACAAGGTTCTAATCCCATCTTCTTTTTATTTTTTTTTATTTGTTAAGTTTTAATTTAGCTGTTTGAATGTTGATGTGTTTTTTATATATCTGCTCGTTATGCTTGTTAAGTTACTGTTTTGATAGCTTATGGTTCAGATCTGCTTGTTTTCTTAGGAATGTTATTGTTTTGTTTTTATTTTGTACTGTTTAATTATTTATGTTAAGTTTATTCAGTAAATCTGCATTTATTTACTTGTTTAAGTTGTTACCTGCGAATGACTAATTTAGTTGATAGCTTTTAAATTTAGATTTCATTTTAGTATTGGATTTGCTTATTCTCGATTCTGCCTTCAGCTTATTACTTGATTTGGGTTTTAGCTTATTAGTTTTCGATTTATTTGTTAGTCTTGGTCACTGTTTTGGTTTAATATCTTTTTGGCTTATTTCGGTTAGCTTATTTGATTCCAGTCTGCTTATTTGTTTTTAGTATTTTGGTTGTTAGCTATTGCTTATTGAGTTATACCTTCAATGTTTGTTTTGTTTTACTGTCAGCTTATTTCATTTCTGCTTGATTTAGTTTTTGTTCGCTTATTGATTTTGCTGGGCATCAATTTTACAATATCATAAAAACAAACAAATCTAAAAAAAAATTTAGCATAAAATTCGTCTGTCCAGGGATTCGTACCCTGGACCTCTCGCTCACCAGCCATAAGCACCAACCATCTCTGCTAGCTTCATTCTTGTGTTTAATCTCGCTTACATAAATTAATATACTTTTATTTTCAGTGGCAAATTTGTTTAATTAGTTTTAATTCAAGTTTTTTTTAGTTTATTAAAAAGTTTTAAATTAATTTTCGTTTTTATTCAGGTTTCAAAAATATAAAAAGACAAAAATAAAAATATTTTATTTATTTCTTTAATAGTTTAAATTAGTTTACGTTTTAGTTTGATTTAAAAATAGTTTTTTTTTATATAGTCTTAAATTTACTTTTAAATAGTTTTTCTTTTAAGTTTTTAAAATTAGTTTAAAATTTACTTTCATATAAAATTAGACTTTATTTCAAATACTTCTAGTTTAAAATTAATTAGATTAAAATAGTTTTTATTTAAAATTTATTAGGTGTTAAGTTTTATTTTTAAAAATAGATTTCATTTAAAAGTTTTATTAGCTTAATTTTTTAAATTAGATTAGTTTTATTATTTTATTAGTTTTTAATATTAAATAGATAAAACTCCAAAAAAATAGATTTTACCAAAAACAAGTTAAGTCATAACGTTAAATTGGATTTCAATTCGAGTGAGTCGAGGAACGATAAAAGTAATATAAAAAGGGTAACAAAATCTCAAGTTTCAAAAATACTTATCCTTTTACCACTTATTTCCAATAATAACACGACCAAAACATATATTTTATGTCGTAAAAGTCGTAATTATGCGTGGTTTGTGTTTTTATTGTGTTTCAGGATAAAATTATGAAAAAGGAAGAAAACACTGGCTATCACGGGCTTTTATCGAAGAAAATGAGAAAAGACGAAGTCAAAATATCAAGAGTTTAAAAAGAACAGAAGTCCAAGGCCTATTCTGAAGATTTATCGAAGAAAAAGTCTAAAGACGGAAGTTTAATAAAGTCGAAGAACTCAAGTCTAATAGAAGAAGAAAATTATAAGACAAGTTCAATTTATATCAACAAATCCCGAGACGACATCGAGAAAGAAAAATAATTTAAATCGAGTCGAGACGTGAAGAAAGAAAAAGGAAGCAACACATGCACCTCCCCACTAGCTATATGTACCCTCTTAATGACACATTAGGAGGGTGTTAGTTAATTGTTAGCTAGTTCATTTTTTTTCTTTCTTTGTTTTTTATTTTTAGAGAGAGAAAGTGTTTAACTTTCTCTCACTAGAACTTCATCTTTTCTTTCCTTTCATGTTTAAGCATTGATTTAATCTTGTATTTTGGAATCATTAATATACAAGTTCAAGTTAAGCTTTTTATCTTTAATCTTATTCTACCTTTCTTGTCTTTGATTTTGATTTTGATTCGGATTAAGTATACATCTTGCTTAATCTTGATGTTTATGAGATAAAAAAGTTTATCTTTTGGTTTATATCTAAGTTTTATATGGATTAAGCTTTGAGCTTATCATGCTTATTGGCTTATTTTGTATTTAGCTTATTTGTTATAAAGTTTTCTTAAAGGTTTTGTCCTTTTATTATTTGATTTAAAAGTTTCTTATTTAAAGTTTTGAAAGTTCTTATTTATGCTTATTAGTTCTTCTTATTATTGATTTGCTGAGGATTCGGATTGTGCTTATCAAAAGAGTGCTTATTTGTGCTTATTAAGTTTACATACTATTGAAAAAGGGTAAACCCTTTTCCGACAGCTTATTCCGACCACACTATCGGATTGGGGTTTTTGATTCCCACCAGTATTCCGATGCTCCCATCGGATTAGGGTTTTGACATTCCGATCGTGATTCCAACCAACATACCGACAGTGGAGCTTATCTGATATTCCAATAGGACTTGATTTCCATTATTCCGATTGTTGTCTCTTTATACATTTCGATAGGTTGTTATTCCGATAGGTTTCATTGTGCTACTTTCCGACGGATTATTCCGACGGGTACATTCCGATGAGATTCCGATTAAGATCATTCCGACGGTTTTAAGTTTTGTTTTTACAAAGTTTTAAAGTTTTAAATTCACCTTTTAAGTTTTAATCATTTGAGTTTTTAATCATTTATTTTGAACTTGTAATTATTAGTTAATCTTTCAAAGCTTTCACTTTTACACAATGACATTTTCATCTTTGCTTTTCTTTCACCAAGTTCTTTTTGCAGCATTCACTCTAATCGAGCAATCAAGGTTAAACATTATGCTTTCTTTTAATTGTAGACTTAGACAACCATGCTTCCCCTTTTAGTGACCGTTACCGACTATTCCACCATTAACCGTGATCAATTCGATTAGATACCGAGAACGATATCGAGTACACAAATGCTAAGCAAAAATCATAAATCACATACCCGAATTCAAAACTTGAAATGAGGGTAAGAAGTCCGGATAGACTCCTCGGTCTCCCAAGTGGCTTCCCACTCGGTATGGTCCCTCCAAAGGATTTTGACGAATGGAATCGTCTTCTTCCTCATGACTCGTTCTTGCCTGTCAAGAACTCGTTCGGGTTCCTCTATAAAGGTAAGATCTTCACGAATCTGTTCCAGTGGATACTGAACCATGTAAAGGGGATGATACTTGTACCCTCTGAGTAAGGACACATGGAAAACGTCGTGTACGTGAGAAAGCTGCAGAGGTAAAGCTAAATGATAAGATACTTCACCGACTCGCTCAATGACATCAAACGGTCCGATGAATCGAGGATTGAGCATCCCTTTGATTCTAAAACGCTTAACGCCACGTGCCAACGATACCTTAAGAAAGACGTGATCTTTTACGTTAAAATGTAAGTCCCTACGATGCTTGTGGGCATAACTCTTCTGACGTGATCGTGCTTCTTGCATTTTCTGCTTAGCTACAGCGACCTTCTCGTTGGTCAACTCTTTCATTTCTTGTCCTTCAAGTGTTCCCTCGCCAACCTGATCCCAGTAGATTAGGGCGCGACACTTTCTACCATACAACATCTCGAATTGAGCACACTTAATGCTCGCGTGCCAACTGTTGTTGTATGAAAACTCTACCAAACAGATGTAATCGTCCCAATATCCTGTCCATTCCAACGCACTTGACCTCAACATGTCTTCTAATGTCTGAATCGTTCGTTCTGATTGCCCGTCTGTTTGAGGATGAAAAGCCGTGCTAAGCTTAACTTTTGTACCCCAAGCTTTCTGAAGACTCTTCCAAAATCGCGAAGTGAAACGAGGATCTCTATCCGAGACGATGCTGGATGGAGCACCATGAAGTCTCATGATCTCCTTCTTGTAAGTATCGGCGAGTTTACTGACCGGATCATCCTTACGGATCGGAAAGAAATGAGCTGACTTAGTAAGTCGATCAACGATAACCCAAATCGCATCGTGCCTCCTCTTTCTCTGCGGAAGACCTGTAACAAAATTCATGGTGATCTTGTCCCACTTACACTCTGGAATATCTAACGGTTGTAGAAGACCGCTAGATCGCTGATGCTCGATCTTAACCTACTGGAAGGTAAGACATTTGGAGACGTAAGTCGCACCATCCTGTTTCATACCATTCCACCAAAAGTATTGCTTGATGTCGTGGTACATCTTGGTCGAACCAGGATGAATGGACAATGGGAGATATGAGCCTCAGCTAACAATGCTTCCCGGAGTTCTTGATCATCAGGAACACAAAGTCTCGTGCCCATCCATAAGATACAGTCGTCGTCCACACGAAATTCTGTCTGCTTCTCTATGTTCTGAATTATCGACCAGATTTCACCATCATCCTTCTGAGCTTCCTTGAGCCTAGAGAGTAACTCAGGTTCCACTCTAAGATTAGCCCAGTAACCGTGCTGTCCACGTACCATGATCACGATGTCTAGTCGCTCTATGTCTCTTATAATTTCCTCCTCAATTTTTATGCTGTATATCATTCCGGACTTTCTACTAAGTGCATCTGCCACTACATTCGCCTTGTCGGGATGATACTGCAGATTAATGTCATAATCCTTCAACATCCCTAACAATATCCTCTGTCTCATGTTCAGTTCACGTTGAGTGAAGATGTACTCCAGGCTCTTGTGGTCTATGAAGATGTCACATGATTCTCCATACTAGTAGTGCCTCAATATCTTCAATGCAAACACGACTGCTGAAAGTTCCAAGTCATGCGTAGGGTAATTTTCCTCATAAGGCTTAAGCTACCGTGAAGCGTACGCGATCACTTTCCCATGTTGCATGAGAACACAGCCAAGTCCCTTCCCTGAAGCATCACTGTAGATTTGAAATCCACCTGTACCAGATGGGAGAGTAAGAATCGGTGCAGATACTAACTTCTGCTTTAGGTCTTCAAAGATCTTCTCTCTTTCTTCAGTCCAGACGAATTTCTCCCCTTTCCGTATCAGTTTGGTCAATGGTAGTGCTAAAAGGTAAAATTTCTCTACGAACCTACGGTAGTAAACAACTAAGCCTAGGAAACTGCGAACTTCAGTCGTTGATGTCGGTCTTGGCCACTTGGTAATAACCTAAACCTTTGCTGGATCCATGGTGATTCCTTCTACTGATACAATGTGACCTAAGAACGCCACCTTGTCTAACCAGAACTCACACTTGGAGAATTTAGCATACAACTGCTTCTGACGAAGAATCTGTAATACTGAACGAAGATGGTCTTCGTGTTCCTCCTTGGACTTAGAGAATATCAGGATGTCGTCAATGAAGAAAATGACAAACTTGTCCAGAAATTCATGGAAGATTCTGATCATCTAATCCATGAAAACAACTGGAGAATTGGTAAGGCCAAATGGCATGACTACGAATTCGTAATGCCCATAGCGTGTACGGAAAGCAGTCTTAGCGATGTTCTGCTCTTTAACCCGTAACTGATGATAACCCGACCTCAAATCAATTTTGGAGAAATGTTTGGCCCCTTGGAGTTGGTCAAACAAGTCGTCAATGCGTGGTAAAGGATACCTATTTCTGATGGTGATCTTGTTGAGCTCGCGATAACCTATGCAAAGACGCATACTGCCGTCCTTCTTCTTCACGAATAAGACCGGTGAGCCCCATGGAGATGCGCTCGGTCGAATGAAGCCTCGCTCCAGAAGTTCTTGCAATTGGTCCTTCAGCTCCTTCAACTCTATGGGAGCCATGCGATAAGGAGCCTTGGAAATTGGCTCAACTCCTGGGATGAGCTCGATATTAAACTCTACTTCACGTGCAAGTGGTATGCCCGGAAGTTCTTCTGGAATTACGTCTGGAAATTCTGACACTATTGGCTGATTCTGAATTTATGAAGATTCAGCATCCATGTCATGAATAGTAGCTAGATAGCCCTCGCAACCATGTGAAAGTTATGCACGTGCTTGCAAGGTTGATATGATTTGTACAAACCTTCCAGGTACGAACCCGTTGTGAATGTACTCTGGTGCATTTGCATCACCGAAGATGACCCGATATGTATGACAGTCTATGGTGGCGTGATGTTTGGATAACCAGTCCATTCCCATTATCATGTCAAAATCACTTATGTCCAGCGGAAGTGCGTCAACAGGACGAATCTTGTTGTCATACTCTATGGGAAGGCTCTTGTACACATGGGTTATGCGTAAAGAGTCTCTTAAAGGCGTGGAAATGTTTAGTACATTCTCTAATGGCATAGGGGATATCCTACATTCTTATCATAAGCAGTAGAATTGACCGAATGAGTAGCACCCGTGTCAAAAATAATACATGCAGCTTGACCATACATATAAAAGATTCTAGTGATGGTACTTGTAGACTTGTTGGCCTAGTCGCGAGAAGTCGTGTAAATGCGTCCACTAGTAGGAGGCGGTTTGGAATCAGCATATCCAGATGTGCCCTCCATCTCGCCCTTGCGGAAATCCTTCATGCGATGAGCAGTAAGGCAAAACTTGTAGCATGCGTCGCTGTCGCGACGACATAGCCCTGGGTGCCTACAGTTGCAGGTAGTGCAAAGAGGGTGAGTATACCCTCCAGCAGGTGCCCTTGCTGGCTGGGAGCCTGTTAAGAACATTATACACGAGACATGGTTTATAGGTACAAAAGGACAATGCGGAAAAACCGTAAGATGTAATACCAATGATAGCTGGACGGTTAGGCTGTGAACCTCTTTGGTTCTGGTCCCTCCCGTTACCATGATTCCTGGTAGAAGATTGCTAATGTGTCAGATTTATGAAATATCACATGTAACATAAGGAAATGAGTAAGTGTAAGGACCTGATGCTGTTGAAGTTTCCAGCGTTGTTACGGTAATTATCATTACCGCCACGCCTATCCGTAGAAGAACGGTCTTGAGTCTGACCGTTTCCCTTGGGCTGAGTAGGCTGTTGCTGAGTAGCCGGCTGAGACCGGTCCCTAGTCTTCTGCCTGAAAGATGCAGTTTAAAAGAGAGATATAAATATTGGATAAAACTAAAAGAATTAAGAATGGCCACCGCTGAATGACGAATATTTACCTCTTCTCAGGTCTCTCTGCTTCCCCAAAATCTTCTCTTTCTTGCAGCATCTCCAACTTACGTGCTGCATCGGCAACTTGTGCCACCGTGTTGAAAGTAGCACACCCCAAGGTGTTGGCGACCGATGTACGAAGAGCCCACCGGAAGTGGTATGCTTGCTCTTCAATATTACCTGCTGCTGCGCCAAGAAAACCAGCCAAACGAAGAAAGCGCTGCATGAAGTCGTTGCTGTTCTCCCCAGCTCTCTGCCTGATTCCGTGGTACTCCCTCTTCAGCTTGTCTTGCTCAGCCTTGGGGAAGAACTGCCCCATCACTAACTCCCTGAACTGAGCCCAAGTCAAACCATCCACCCAATTGTCACCTCCCTCAGACTGCTTGACTGCCTTCCACCATCCTAGCACATCACCTTCGAACTTGTAACAGGCCAACCTCGACTTGAAGACGGGGTCACAGCCCATTGCATCGAATATCTTCTCAATATGATTCAACTAGCTTTCAGCTTTACTGGGGATATTAGTTCTCTTGAAGGATCGAGGATGTTGCTTGTTGAATCTCTCCAGCCATGTGACCAATGTTGCTGGAGGAGGAGGAGGAGGAGGTACTGGGTGCTGTTGCTGATTGTTGGCAGCTTGCACCTCAACCCATATTTCGTTCCTCAGTTGAGGAAGCAAAGCATGCATCGTAGCTTGGACTGCTGCATTGAGTTGTTCCTGCTCGCGTGTTAGAACCATCTGATAGTATAACATAAAATACATGATTAAACTGATCAAAACATAAAATATATACATGAAAAAAATTTATACCAATAAATCTTGAGAAAAATTTTATGCAGGAAAACTAGTACATGAATGCATGATGCAGTTTTATGAAAACTTTTATATGTACGAGAGTGAACGCCTATGGTCAGTTCACTCAAAACAAAAGACATGGCGAGGGGACGTCAATGGGTTGGTCCCAAAGTTAAAAGTTTCGATAAAAGAACATGCGACTAAATAGGGCCAGTCCTGTACCAACCATTACTTAGTCATAAACTTGCGACAATGACATATATATGGATGCATGAAAACAATGAATGCATGAAAACCGACTGTCAGTTCTAGGAAGACCATAGTGACTACCCACTAATCACAGGTCGTGTTTCGAGAGCCTACTGGTCGAAGCCTTGGCTCTGATACAATAATTATAACACCCCATTTTGGTAAACGGAATGTCACGCGTGATTATGGCGTGTCATCAAAGCATACAAGAATAAATGTATTAAACATTACATGACCATAAAGGAAATACTGGAAACAAATACCGGTACCCCAAAGTATAAGCTCATCACACACAAACATAAGTATTGTAAAGGAAAAGGACTAAACAATGTCCATAGAAACAACTAGCAAAATGTATGATTAAAGGCATAAAGTAATGAAGGTTAGAAAGCTTCCAATCCATATGCACGTACGCTTAGAGTCTACGAGCGTCCCTAAGTACCTGCCGTTTTGGGAACATGAAAGGAAAACGGCTGAGCATAACGCTCAGTGCACGGATATACAAGCATAGAATGAATAACATAAGCATATACTGTTGGGTCAAAAAGTTGATGTGGCAGAAACTCAAAACGAAGAAAACATGAAGGCATTTGTTCAACGTTGACACATTGTGTCTAAGCGTTGACAACTGTAAATTAGGCGTTGACAGAAGTCAAAATTCTGTTGGAAATATCTATTTATGATAAGTATTCAGAATATTATTTAATAATATTCTGTATTAGTTTATTTAAATAGAAGATTTACATGTTTATTCATAGTTATCTCTTGTAAAACCCTAATCCTTACACTATAAAAGGAACCAAGGGTTATTAGGTTTTTCATAACTTCAATCACAATGTAAACCTAAATGTCGACTAGGTGTGGGATTCAATGTATACACACCTAGTGATTGTTTGTTATTAATATAATGAGCAACCCAATTGTTAATTTATGTGTTCTTGTGCCCCAAACACCTTGTTTCCTAATTGTTGTTCTATTTCGCTGTGATTGTATGATCACATGAACAATGGTTATGCCTAGCAGCTAAAAGATTCAAGGAAACCAAGGTTTCAACAGTTGGTATCAGAGCCTCGTGGCTCGTGATGCTAGGACCAACAAGGTGTTCGTGTTTAGAGAAGAAAAGAAAAATTCGTATAGGATTTTTCTGGGCGATTTTGTGTGCGCAACAGTATTCAGAAGGCCATAACTTTTTATTAAACTGTTGGATCGCCACAACATTTTATGTGTGTGTTCTACACACATATATCTAGATATCCACTGGAGGGATTTTCGAGATGTATCCCCAAGAAAAAGTTATTAAGCGCCAAAGTCAGCAGTGATCATATGTTGTTTTCTGTGAACAGTAATAGTAAAAACGTGATTTCTCCTTCGTTAACCGTTGATCGTCGTGAAATTCGCGTTGTAGGTTCTTGACACTTGTGCCTAGAATCTCAATGAAGGGATCTTCGATCTGAGCTCTCATGAAGAAAATATTCGATGTCGAAGTTTACTACCGTTTATGGTTTTCACATAAAATCATGATTTAGGGTTTATAAAACCCTAGATCAATTAGCCGCTGATGGGTGTTATTTAGACGCTGATAGATGTTGGTGTGACGCTGATAGATGTTGGTGTAATGCTGACAAGGCATGGATGAGACGCTGATGGCCAGGCGCTTACAGGTTTAAAGATGGCGCTGACAGTGTTATACATAGGCGCTGACAGGAAAATCATGTGTTGTCCGATATATTGATTTTCTAACGCTGATAAGTGTTGTCTGATATTGGACAAACACACTGATAAGATCTTGGACAGTGAAGGATCTTGGATGAAAAAGGAATAGCTTCTGTTTGGAAAATTGATACGATTTTGGCACACAAAAAGAGGTATTTACACACGAAGGTACATGGGATCTCCGTTTTTATACAGAATATCAAGTTGATATTTATGGATCGGATATTTTTAAAGGGGATTAATGATTTTTAAGTAAGTTATAAACAATTCATGAAGCCTTTGATTGATATTAGATTATGTAATCGGGATAGCCTTATGAAAGAGTTATTCAGTTACAACTTTTACATATGAAGATATTGACTCGTCATGAAGAGGTGTTGGCTTAAGGGGAAGAATTCTTATGGTAAGTTTGATGTTCGAAGAAGATTTTTGCGAGTTTGTGTTCTATCATATCTTGAAGTCGTGAACTCCCAGTCATTGACTTTTAAGATAACTTGTTGGTGCTTTTAATGGTTGGTGACGAAGACTTGTCATAAAACTTGAAGGAGTTACATTATCGTGCTCAGTGTCTCACAAAGGATGAGAATGTTGACAAGGGATCGAGGTCTTCTTATATTTTGCCATGAATATAAGTTCTTTATCACGTGGAAAGTACAAGACATGGAACACAAGGTTTGGGTAATTCTACTTCTACATCAAGATTATTATAGTTATTTTTCTAAAAAATTATTACATAGAGCCTACATTTGGAGAATCTTCGATTGCATACTTTGTTTCCTTCCCTATTGATGTGACAAAAAGGGGAAGACATGCATGCTACACTTGAGGGGAAGAAATTTGAAGATGATGTACCACTTACAAGAGATACACAAAGAGTTTTGCCGACATCAACTAGGGGAAGATTGTTGGGTCAAAAAGTTGATGTGGAAGAAACTCAAAACAAAGAAAATATGAAGTCATTTGTTCAACGTTGACACAGATACATGACTTTTGCTTAGCATTTGTGTACTCGATATCGTTCTCGGTATCTAATCGAATTGATCACGGTTAATGGTGGAATAGTCGGTAATGGTCACTAAAAGGGGGAGCTTGATATTATCTATTTCTAATAAAATGACAAGTTAAACAACTAGGAAGAAAGGCTTAAACAAAAATAGTAAAAGGATTAAAGTGATTAAAAACTAATTAAGAGTAAATTTTAAAGATAGAATAAAGTAAAATTGAACTAAGACGAAACTCGTTTAAAAACAACACTAAGTAAAAATTTGGGAAAATACTTACGTTTGAAACTTAAAACTTAATAAAAATAAACAATTAACCCCGTCGACATGCCCTTGATCGGAATCCCGTCGGAATGTTGCTGTTGGAATACTATCGGAATGTTCCCGTCAGAATAATCCGTCATAATAAGTTCAAGTGAATTCTGTCGGAATACTTAGGAAAGCATCAGAATAATAAACATGAAACCCTATCGGAATAATGGTGTCACAGCTGTCGGAATAACAAGTAAACACCTCCGTCGGAATGCCAATCGGAATCTCAGTCGGAATCAATAACCCTTTTCCGATACTATGTATCGGAATGCTGGTCGGAATATAAAGCCCTAATCCGATAGCCAGTGTCGTAATGAGCTGTCGGAAAACACAAACCCTTTTCCGACAGTTTTAAAAAACGTAATAAGAAACCAATAAGCTCCCTTTTCTGATAAAAAACACAATCAAAAACTTAACCAACTCAATTATGAGAGAAACAAATAAGCACTAATAAGAAACTTTCAAACTTTAAATAAGCAAACCTTTTAAAAACAATCTTTAAAAAGACGAAACCTTTTAGAAAACTAAAAAGTAAATAAGCTAAACACAAAATAAGCCAATAAGCATGATAAGCTCAAAGCTTAATCCGTATAAAACTTAGATAGAAACCAAAAGATAAACTTTTTGATCTCATAAACATTAAGGTTATCACGAGACAAAATCAAATAAAAAATAAGAAAGGTAGAAAGAGATTAAAGATGAAAAGCTTAACTTGAACTTGTAGATTAAAGATTCCAAAATACAAGATTGAATTTAAGCTTAAACATGAAAGGAAAGAAAAGATGAAGTTCTGGTGAGAGAAAGCTAAACACTTTCTCTCTCTAAAGATAAAAACTAGAAAAATGCAAAAGTGACTAAAAAACTAACTAACACCCCCCCTAATGTGTCATTAGGAGGGTATATATAGGAGGTGGGGAGTGCATGTGTTGCTTCCTTCTTTCTTTTTCTCGTCTCGACTTGATTTAAATTCTTTGTCTTTCTCGACGTCGGCTCGGGATTTGTCGATATAAATTGAACTTGTCTTATAATTTTCTTCTATAATAGACTTGAGTTCTTCGACTTCATTAAATTTCCGTCTTTAGACTTTTTCTTCGATAAATCTTCAGAATAGGCCTTGGACTTCCGTTCTTTTTACACTCTTGATCTTTTGACTTCGTCTTTTCTCGTTTTCTTCGATAAAAGCCCGTGATAGCCCGTGTTTTCTTCCTTTTTCATATTTTTATCCTAGAACACAATAAAAACACAAACCACGCATAATTCCGACTTTTACGACATAAAATACACGTTTTGGTCTTGTTATTATTGGAAATAAGTGGTCAAAGGATAAGTGTTTTCACACTTATTAACACATTGTGTCTAAGTGTTGACAAGTGTAAATTAGGCGTTGACAGAAGTCAAAATTCTGTTGGAAATATCTATTTATGATAAGTATTCAGAATATTATTTATTAATGTTCTGTATTAGTTTATTTAAATAGAAGATTTACATGTTTATTCATAGTTATTTCTTGTAAAACCCTAATCCTTACACTATAAAAGGAAGCAAGGGTTATTAGGTTTAACATGTTAACCATTAAGTCAATATAGGTCATGGAATATCAATATGCATGAATACTTGGAGGGGTGACCTCATCATGCAATTAGAGGGGTTGCCTCTAATTAATATAAGTTTAGGTAGGAGGGATCAACTCCTTGTGAAGGATGCAAGGCACACACCACATTCACCTGAATAATCTGCTAAAACATGTAACCTAGGATGCACCCATACGCCCCACATGATAACATAATAATATGGCCAAAAGCTGATAGGGACGCCACGAGCTATCACTCCGCCGTGGTGAAGTCATAACACTGGTGCCTCTAGTGTTATGGTTATGGTACCTCCATAACTAGGTGAAACTAGTTATGCATGTATATGGCTTAGGCATCTAGATTAAACATAAGCAAATCAAAACATATAAAACATATACTGGGAAAACAGTTGGCTGCATACGGGGAATCCTAATAAGGAAAGAATGTCGATACTGAAAGGACGGAGAATTCGTACCTTATGTCTAGTGAACGAAGAAGACGAACGGAAAAGAGTCCTACTTCGATCTCACTAATGCTACATAAATAGTATACGTGTATAAGTATTATGATTACTGAGTACGTAGCTTATTTTATATCATGTCTTAGCTTGTTTTATATGTTCATGTCTTGTTTTACTGATTTTAACGTTATACTGTGTTTATCATGTATTCTGTATATTCTGATTAAGTATTACTTGTATTTCTTGTATTATTATACTTGTTGTGTAATAATAAGTAACTTTCTAAAAATAGCAGGTTTCCTAAAATATAAAGTTTCCAGAAATAGAAAGTTTCCAAAAATAGATTAACTGCTTAAAATAGATAAGTTTCTAAAAATAGAAAGTTTCCAAAAATAGTAAGTTTCCTGAAATAGAAAGGTTCCATAATTAGAAATAAGCTGGATTAATAAGCTAATAAGATAAGCTTACGTTTTACTGATTAAATATACTAAGTCATGTGATTAATAGTATAGTTTATTAATTATAACATGTTAATTAAATAAACTATATGTTATACGATTTAATTAAATATAATGAGGATTTAATTAAATTAAAGTGTATATAACACTTAGGTTAAAACATGTATTAATACTTATATTAATATAACCTAAGTCATGGAAATTAATTAATTATATGTCATGTTTTAATAATTATTTAATTACTATAGTCTAAATTACATAAATGAATACTTAGGTTAAAATCATGTATTATTAACTAATAATAATTAACCAAAGTCCATGTTTTAATTAAATTAATTATATGCCACGTTAAATTAATTTAATTAACTTGTAAAATAAATATACTTGTAAAACTATTAAACTTATAAAAATAATAAACCGAACCCATGTATTATTTTTATAAAAACATGTCGCGAACCGGTCCGTGAACCCGTGAACCGGTCGAACCAAACCCCACCGAAAATAGTGGCAAACCGACCTAAGCTGGTTGCCCCTGCCTTCGGCAATTTACCACCGACTGCAGCCGGTGGTCTTGTCCTCTCGGCCAGCCGCTGACACACAAAGGGTTCCCAACGACAGTACGTCGGTGGCCCCACTGCTGCCTGCGCGTTTTCCCCCTGCTTACCAAAAATAGCCACCGGTTATAGCTGGTGGTTGGGGCTGTGTGGCTGGCGAGACCAACCGAACCATGTTCCCTGTTGTTGACCAAAACCCACCACCACCGAGACATGTGTCTCGGTTGGGGTGTGAACCAACGACGCCGAGAGCCTCGTGGCTCTCGGTTTGTGTGGCGGCCGAACACCAAACCCGAAAACACCCTAATTGATTTTCCCCACCATGATTATTAGCATGTTTTAATCTTGTTTTTAAAACCCCCATGATCACATGTTCATAACAACATAAAAAGAATTAAAAGAAAGGTTTCCGGATTACCAAAACACGTGGAATAAATGGAGGATGAATACACGAACACATTCTTATGATTTGCTAAATCAAAATCAACCAATCGCCCTTGTTTGATGATGTAGCCGCTGGCCTAAGGGAGCAAGGAGGAGGATGAGGGTTTTTTCTTTTCTAAAAATCTTCTATGAATGAAAACATGTTTTCCTTATTTTCTTATTTAGTAAAAACAAATGGGCTGGGCTCCTCCTTCTCTTGTTGCCGCGGCTAGTAGGGCCCACCAAGGGAAACCCGTAGTTTTTCCTTGTCCTAATAATTTACGTGTTCGTGCGCTCGTATATACGTTTCGTTATTATTAAATATTAGTGTTATTATATATACTTGTACGTAGTCGTAATAATAATTCCGTAAATACATAATTATATGTTCGTGATTCTTACGTTCATGATTTCATGTTCGTGATTTAATTATTCTTGATAATAATTATCGTGCATTTATACATACTTAATACTTATCGTGTAATAACACGTACGTAGTTCTTGTAATTTATGTTCGTGAACCGTATTCATGTTATAAAAGGAAGGTTTTAATCATGTATGTACGATTATAAGTGTACTATTCATGGTAAAAGCATGCGGTTTTTTAAATTATCCAACACATGACTTGGAGCTACCAATAGTAGTCTTTGCACTTAAAATCTGGAGACACTACCTTTCTGGTGATTCATGTGATATCTTCACTGATCACAAGAGTCTCAAGTACATTTTCACTCCGAGGGAACTTAACATGAGGCAGAGGAGATGGTTGGAACTACTCAAGGATTATGACATCAATCTTCAGTATCACCCTGTCAATACGAATGTAGTAGCAGATGCTCTTAGCAGAAAGTCGGGCATTATAAATGGCATGAAAATACAAGAAGAAATCATACGTGAATTCGAGCGATTAGACATTGAATTCCTAGTACGTGGACATCATGGATATTGGGCTAATCTGATAATTAAGCCATATTTAATTTCTCGGATTAAGGTAGCCCAGAAGGACGATGGTGAGATATGGGCTATCATTTAGAATCTTGATCGACATACATAATTTTGTCTAGACGAAGAAGGCATTTTTTGGCATGGAACTAAACTATGTGTTCCGGATGATCATACTCTCCGAGAAATCTATTGACAGAAGCTCACAGCTCTCCATTCTCTATTCATCCCAGATCCACCAAAATGTACCATGACATTAAACAACATTTCTGGTGGAGTGGCATGAAACAAGATGTTGCTACTTTCGTATCCAAGTGTCTAACTTGCCAACAAGTTAAGATCGAGCATCAGCGGGCTAGTGGTTTACTGCAACCGTTAGAAATTCCCGCATGGAAGTGGGACAAAATCTCCATGGATTTCGTCACCGGACATCCACTTAGTGAGAGCAGACATGATGCTATATGGGTCATAGTTGATCGTTTATGTTGATACAAAAGTTGGTTGGACCGAGCTTGACCCGAATTAGGCTTAATTCGCGGTCTTGTGGACTCCGGCTCCTGC
Source organism: Glebionis coronaria (assembly GCA_025667525.1). NCBI lineage: Eukaryota > Viridiplantae > Streptophyta > Magnoliopsida > Asterales > Asteraceae > Glebionis > Glebionis coronaria. The sequence goes on along the minus strand of JANFOE010001051.1, from coordinate 172,429 downwards.
ACCAAGTGAAACTTATTTTAAGGACCATGCGCACTAAATAGACACCGTTAGGCTTACTATGGGTTTGTGACCCACGATTAGACTCCGGCGTGAGAGTAAGTAAACGATTTAAGTATATTAGGGTTTACGGTATTCTGTGTATCGTACCTTTGTGGAACCGTGGGGTTCCTTTTATACTCGAGAGAGTCCAGGGTGGGCTCTCTGTTCTTACGGCCTAAGGAAGAGATAATGATTCAAAATAGATTTGATCCTTATCGCATAACTGAGGTACGTGTATATCCTCTTTACTTAGGCAAATATAATCATAAGATAGATTATATTCTTGTCTAATCCTGTCGCAGCGCGACGAGGACATGGTTTAAGCAATGAACCGTATGTGCGACAGCGACTTACCAGGCTTACTGGGTTTTGCACAAATCGTATAAGCATTAATCCATTCCCGATAGATACAGGTAGTACCCGTGAGTCTAACTATCCAGCCCGACTAGGGACTATACGTCATCATGTCCCCTAGTCTAGTGGTCGTAGGTTCTAACCGCGGCTACTAGACTACAATCGTCTAAGCACTAAAAAACCAATACATACATAGACCACACATGAGAAAAGAATTCAAACATTCCCCCCGAGAAGACATTCATCCCCCTTTGTACCTAACCTCCTCGAAACCCGGGAAAAGAGTCTGCCATGTCATAGTTACCCATTCATCTTCCACCGTTGGATTTAGCAAGTGGGTAACACGTGGTACATATCTATGCTGTGGACAGTAACTTAGGAGGGCTATATATACCCTCGACGCCCCCCTTTTTACTGTTTATTCACTTCTAAACTCTCAAGCTTCCATTCTCGTCTCCAAAACATTTGATCGTTACCAGATTTCTTCTAAGGTAACCTTTGCGACCACCTCATTTTATACACGCCATCATGGTGAGACTATTATCCGATGTCACGTCGATCCTGACCATAGGTGAGCTAGACCAATTTACGACGGACTACTACATACCGAATTATCTACACCCAGAAATTCCTAATCCTCGACACAATATAAGCCAGACTCCAGTGGGAAAGATAGGAGTGTATACCAAGTTTTTTGACTACGCGACTCAGCGTATACCAATGTCTCGATTTCTTGTCAGTGTGTTGATGCACTACGAGACCCACGTCTCCCAATTGCATTGTATAGGGGCGTCCAAAATTTCTAATTTCGAAATTAATTGCCGCACACTGGATATAGAGCCCATAATAGACTTATTTCGTGTCTTCTACCAACGACAACTAGCTAATGGTTGGGTTTCCTTCTCTAAGCGAAAGGGCGGGATGCAATGCTATGATGGGAAAATAGACTCCTTAAAGGACTGGAATGATAGGTTCTTTTGGGTTGACGAAGCCGCCTTTCCTTTTCACTTCCCCTTTTTGACCCCTGGAACGATGAGGAAGGACCTAATGCCTGGCCCTAACTCCTACAACTCTGAGGACGCGGAGACCTTGAACGACAACTGCATCCCTGTGCAACCTTATCCTGAGACGTTGTTGGTAATCCTTGGTCTAAGCCGCGCAGTCATCTGTGGCGCACATCAGATACCCTTCTTTCGCACCCAGAGAGGCCGGGGTTAGTGGTTCTTCCCGCGTTCTTCGTAGCATTTTTTAAGTACCATTCTTGCGCCAAAAACTAAATTTTTTTCTCTTGCTTGTTTGTTTATTTTGTCATGTAGGCATGGATTATTATTTACCTTGTTCATGGTACCTTCCCTGAAGATTTGATAGTCTACTCCCGTCTTGAGAGGGAGAATGAGGAGTCAATTCAGGAACATGCTCAAAAGAACACCATGGAGCTGGAGTTTTAGGAGGCTTCCGCAGCGCAAGAGCATGAGGACACCGGCGCAGACCATCCATCACCACCACCAGTACAACAACAACCACCCGCTCATCAACAACCACCAGTACAACAGCAACCACCGCCCTTCCTCATCTCCTTGCTATCGTCGGATAATCTTACCGAGGATGCTGAGAAAGACGCGCAAGAATTTGAAGAAGAGGAGGACTTTGCTTTGGGTAAGAGGTAAAGGAGCCCCCCAGCAGCTTCGATCAAAGCTGCTCGCACTGGGGCTGGGACCTCATGGACAGAGGCACGTGTGACTAAGGAAGAGATTGAGGAGAATCTCGCGAGGACTCCTCCATGTACTCCCCCTGCCACCATCAACTTAAGGTAGACACTTGTTTTTGTATTGTGGCTATCGTCTATATTCCTCCTTATATCTCTCTGATCGCTTCTGTCGTGTATCAGTGATGACCAGGAAAAGTCCTCCACGAAGGCTGATGTCACCCCTTCCCCCCAAAAGGAGAGTTCAACAGCGAGGGGAAGCGCGTTCCCTCAAGACCCCGTGTTCGCTCCTGATTGGGAATTGCCCGTGTCTTCAGAGTTGACTGGTGCGTTTGACTGTTCTAGCTTCTTGGACAACATCGTGCCTCCTGGCCGAGCTGCGATATTTAAGGGGATGAGTGATGTGGTTCTGGCAGAAGAAGTTAGTTATTTTTCATCGCAGAACGTGACACTGATGTCGCGCATCAAGAAGAGGTTTCTGGAGTTATCCGCCCAAGTTCAGAGCATTGAAGATAGACTTGGGCAAATTATTGAGGAGAAGTCTCTTGCCTTTAGGGAAATGCAAGAAAAAATCAACCAAGAGGTCGAGAGAGGGCGACAAGACGCTTCCCTCATCCACTCCCTAACAGAAGAGAAGGAGAAGCTAGCCTCCACACTTGAAGATGAGCGCGCCCAGCTCAATCGGCTAAAGGCCTCTAATCAAGTTGCAATGAGGGCTTTGAGGAGGGAAAGAATAAGTTTGTGGCGGATGTAGATGCACTGGCTGCAAGGGTTAAAGAAGATGTGGGTGATCTCATCAGCCAATTGAAGAGGTTGAGTATTGAGTTGGATGAAGACCTGTATCCGCGGTTGATGAAGGAGGTATCCGAGAAGCGATGCCTGGTGCGCTGTGGTTTGCGCCTAGCCGTCATGGGTGCTTTGGAAGACCATACTTTGCGGGCCGCCTTTGCCCAGTCTATCATAGCTGCAGTGAATTAGGGCACTTCCAAGGGTTTAGTGAAGTCGCACAAAGCTGGTTTATTGAAGAAAGAGTTGACAGAGGTGCCCTTTAATGACCCTACTACTGAGTCTAAGCTTACAGCCGCCCTGAAGGATATGAGTGTTTGTCCGTTGCCATCTTTCGGTCTTAGAGGCAAGGACCATGAGCTTCCCATTGAGATTGTGATGGAAGGACTCACTTTGGCGCGTCATAAGGCAGAGGGCGCAGAAGCACAACCAGATATTCACTTGAACCCTTCCGCGGAGCAGCTAGCAGTACCAATGTTTGCTCAGCTCAGGGATGTGCTTCACCAATTTAGGGTTGAGAAGGACGTGCCATTGTCTGAGGTGCTCATGGCACATGAAAGTCGTGCTGCTGCGAAGAAGGCTGTGTTGAATATAGAGGCTGCACCTTCTGTTGGTGCAGCCCACCTTTCTTCTTCCATCCCTGTACTTCCTTTGCCGCTGCTAAAGAGGGATGCACGCGTGTTGGATCTGATGCAGAAGAGCATGAAAGAGCATCGTGCCACAACTTATTACACCCCCCCCCTGCTGAAGTTGAAGAGATCCTCATCTGACACCAATTTACTTTCCAACAACTTATCTGATTTGTAAATATGTTGTGTACTTTTTATGTGCGAATGTTCGCCCTTTATTTGTAATGAACACTTCCTATTTTGTTTATGAGAAATATGTTTAATGTTTATAGCGCAGATTCGTATTATGAGTTAATGTAAACTCATAAATGGTTCTTATAGGTGAGGCAAACTCATTACGTGCAGTATACCGCTACTACCATAAAGACGGCCAGGTGAGGCTGACCCATTGTTAGGTGTGCCCGATTATGTCTTATCAGTCTCAGAGTGTACTGGCTGTATTACTTGCTACGACGTCATTAATAGCAAGGGGCCTAACAAGGATACATGATCCGTGGTCGACGGGGTTGCATCCCTCTTACTCGACGAGTCTAATTAGTAGGGTAGGCTCATTCCTCTTATTTTGCCTGGAAACGTTGTGTACGCATGCGCCAGTAGGCAACATAAAACATAGACAAAGTGTACCTACGATAAAAATAAATGTTTTGTAGAATGTGTCGTAGAACTAGCTAGGGACCACGACAGTTTTATTAACACTTCCAAGACTTTTAATACATGAAATAAAAGAAAAAATAATACATTGGTTTCAGAATTTCGCCGCTAAAGGTAGCACTTCTTTAAGTGGCATATGTTCCAAGGCCTTTGTAGGTCGCGACCATCCATGTCGCGTAGTCGATATGCACCATTCCCCAATGCATCTGTCACCATGTAAGGTCCCTCCCACTTAGGCCCAAGTTTTCCTGTATTTCTAGCGTGGCTGGCCGCGTTTGAGCGATACACGAAATCACCTGGCCTAAAGGAAGTCTTTTGTACCCTAGCATCGCAGTAACTCTTCATTTTTGCTTTTGACTTGGCTTCGAGGATAGCTGCCAACTCTCTCCGCTCCTCGATTATGTCCAGGTTTAATCGTAATTCATCATCATTTGTGACCATGTCTACTTCTGTTGTGCGGAGCGTTTGTAATCCAATCTTGGCTGGGATGACTGCCTCTGTTCCGTATGTTAAGGCGAAAGGGGCATCGCCTGCAGCTGTTTTTATCATTGTTCGATGTACCCACAAGACATGTGATAACTCGTCTACCCATTTTTTGTTGTGTTCCCCTAATCGCGCTTTGATGCCGTCTCTTAGACTCCTATTTTCTCTTTCCACAAGTCCATTTGTTTTCGGATGGGCTACCGATGCGAACCTTTGGTTTATTTTTTTTTCGTGCACCAATCTTTGAATGGGTTCTTCGCGAATTGTTTTCCATTATCAGAAACTATCTCCACGTGTAGCCCGAAGTGACATATTATATTGTCCCATACAAACCTTTTTACTTGGTTCCCTGTGATTTTCGTGACTGCCTTTGCTTCAATCCACCTTGTGAAGTAATCCATCGCGAGTATTAGGAACTTAATTCCACCCGCGGCTATGGGAAAAGGTCATGTGATGTCTATTCTCCATAATACAAGGCTTTTGACACCCCGTATAAAAATTAAAGTTCGTGTTCTCGGTATCTTAACGAATTGATTATTGTTCTATGTGTGACTCTATTGTTTTTGGTGAAACAAAAGTGTGTCGTTGTAGTATATTAAAAAGTGCAAAGACAATTAAAGTAAATAAACGTTAAAAGTAAATGAGGTTAAAGTAAAATGGCGTTAAAAATAAATCTAAGTCTAATTAAATGGGTGCAATATTAAAATGTTGACAAGTAAAATAATTAAATGACTAAAAATAAAGCGTGACGAAAATTAAAATTAGACAAAGTATAAAAATGAGAATGTAAAAAATTAAACAAGACAAAACATGAAAAATACCCCAGATCGGAATATATTCCGATCAGACCCAATCGGAATGTGCTCAAACCTATGGTCGGAATTTGGATCGGAAAATCCAATCGGAAAGCTGTCACCTTACCGTGATCAGAATACCAAACTCACCTTGATCAGAATATTTACTTACCTGATCGGTATGAAAAATGGAATGCTGATCGGAATGAATAGTGGGGTACCAATCGGAATATGTCACCTTACCTTGATCGGAATACCTCAAATGCCTCTGATCGGAATACCACGCCACCCAATCGGAATGTTATAACCCTTTTCCGACCAAGCCAAAGAGCTATGGTCGGAATGTATAAACCCTTATCCGATTACCAGGTCGGAATACCGTAGAAATAACCAAAAATAAGCTAGAAAAATAAGCTATAAGTCTAATAAGAACAAGACGAAAATCCTAAGGCAAACCGTATAAAAATAAGCTACTTAACTGAAATTTAAAGACTTTTAAGACACGAAATGAATAAGCTTTACGAAAAACAACTTTTATATAAAAATAACTTTTATAAAAACTTTAAAAACTTAAAGATGAAAACAAATAAGCTATAAGAATCAATAATCTAACTCAATCACAAGCATAAAAACAAAATCTTTAATCAAATAAGCAAGATAATAAACATGAAAACATAAAGATCAAGCAAGAAAGAAAGGTAGAATGAGAGATTTTGACAAGAAAAGTAGAAGTGCAATAAAGATAGAATTTGCAAGACAAGGTAATTAAAGGTGCAAGGTAATTAAATGTGCATAAAAGTAAAGGTGGAAGAACTAGTGTCACTCTAGCCAACAAAACTAATGAAATGAAAATGAGGGGTATTTATAAGAGATTAGGAAGGTGTTTAGAGGAAGCTTCCTCTCCTCCTTCCTTTCTTCTTAATTGCATGATCAAGTCCTTAAGCTTCTTTAATCTTCTTAAATCTTCTTAATACTTGGACTTTATCTTCGGATTTCTTTGAACTCGTCTTTTAATTCTTCAATAAATAAGACTCGAGTTCTTCGGCTTTAAGTAAACTTCCGTCTTTTGACTTTTTCTTCGATAAATCTTTAGAATTGGTCTTGGACTTCCGTTCTTTTCGCACTCTTGACTTCTTGACTTCATCTTTCATCTTTTTCTTCAATAAAATCCCGTAAATGCCGTGTTTTCTCCACTTTTCACAATTTCGTCCTAAATCACAAAAAAACACAAACCACACATAATTCTGACATAAAAGACATAAAATACACGTTTTGGCTCGGTTATTATTGTAATTAAGTGGTAAAAAGGATGGGTGTTTACACACCTATCAAATCTCCTACACTTGACCATTGCAATGTCCTCATGCAATGCATTAGTTACAAAGCAAGATTTCATTTTTCATCATAATCAATCCACGTTGGCCTTTATTAAAGAGATAGAAAATTATAAACATTCAAAGTAAAGAAATCAAAATCATACCTTGGGTTTTGAAAATGTCATGAATAATCATCATCCTCAAGTTTTCACTTTCTCCAAACCAAGCTTAAAAACGAGATCATTGTTATTATAAGTTAGCAAACTAACACGAATTCATGTGGGCAATTACTCACTTAGACTCCCTTATTCCTAGGTGTATCTCTTATATTTTATTGTTGTCTTGAATGATCACGAGGATGAATTGTTGACTTATTTCGATAGTTATTTAGGCCGAAAATAAAGTGAACGATTTAATCAATAGTTAGTTAAAGGACAAAATCTTTTAAAACTGCTTCTCGGGACCTCAAAAAGTTCATATCTTGGCATAACTCGCTTCGCGATTTGAGACCTTTCTCGGACCGATATTTGGCAGCGACTTCATACTTCAAACCTTGAGAGACGTTCATGAAATTATGGTCTTCTCTTCATAATGGAATTTCTTCACTTGAAGTTTTGAGAGATTCATACTTGGACCACGACTTCTTCATTTTTCTCCAATCTTTATTTTGGACTTTGATATACAACGATCCGCCTCCTTTTATGACTTGGATCTATTTATCCTCATACCTTGATAGGGTCTTTTCGGATACACTTCTCCATGACTTTTGGGGAGTTTTTGCTTTTCGTCGTGTGTCTCGATCCTTCATATTGATTTTCGATAAATGATTCCTCACATCACTTTGGATATTTAGCAACAAAATATAGCCCTCATGCCTTGTTAGGGCCTTTTCGGACTCGCCAATCTTCGCATCCCGCTTCAATAAGTTATGCCTTGGCTATGAACTCTAATCCATACCGAGCAACTTTTAAACGATCTTGGGCTAGAAGTTAAGTAACTTTTCAAATCGTACAACCATATTTATTGCAGATAAATTTATTAGCAAGCGATGGGAGAATAGGCTTATTATTAACTCACATAAATTCACGAAAGAATAACGAACTTATAATTGGCTCTATCATCTCTCATTCTCCACAGTTTAAAATCTCAAGGAATGAGACTCGTGGATGCTTAGCCTATTAAATCAAGTTTTGGGTTTTCGAGTCGCCTATAGGATCTTGCAAATTCTTAGACTTTTTCAAGTTTAGAAATCGCGTTTTAAAGATCCCTTGATAAACGACTCTCTAGGATCAATTATAGGAACTTGCGAAAAGTTCTTGTTCTTAACCCGTGAGAGTTAAGACTTTCGCGTTTTATAGCTCCCTATATAAAAGCCTAGCAAAACTTGACTTAAACACGTTAAGGGTACTAGCTAGAGTAAACTAAGATAAGTAAACTCGGGTTGAGTCAAAAGATTCACAACGTTCGAAAATTAAAACCACTTTATTAAAGATTTATTCTAATAAAGAAAGAAAATAATTATACAAAAGGAAAAACTAATAGGCCAAAATAGATCAAAAATTTTGAAAAATGTCGAAAAATTGATTTTCCGGTTAAAATGAGGACAAATACAAGGTAAAGGCCACTTAACTTCGATAGAAGTCCCCCCTACACTTAACATAAACATTGTCCTCAATGTTTAAGCATGTGGGAGTAAACTCCCCTACACTTAGGACATTGTGCACTTTGTCTAAATCTTGCTAAGGAAGAGACAACTAAAGAGATTCCTATTTTAATATTGAGAAAATATAAAATAGTGAATCGAAAAGAGTTTAGGATAGAACCGGGAAGAAGTGAACACGGAATCACGGGTCGTCAAGAATCATGAAGAGTGTGTCTTTGAAGCTCGAATCCCTGATTAAGAGAGGAGAGGAAAACAAACCAGCGGGTCTCCCCCCTACACTTATGATAAAGAAAGCTAAAAGATAGATACATGGGTTGCCTCCCAAGAAGCGCTTGGTTTTTGTTTACCGAGTCGTGAGCCTGACTCGACCTTGATCATCATAGGAAGAAGCATGAAACATATCCACCAGGATCGAAGACATAGTTTTCGTCCATCAAATAGCAGAGGCTTAAGGCGAACAAGGCAAGCCAAAGAAGAGTAGGCAAGGTTCCCTTAAGCAACGATGGAGCACGGTGAAAGCAAGGGTGAAGTGGTGCAAGCAGATTTCCAATAATTCCAAAGATATTTCGTTTTATTTCATCAGGTGGATACTGAGATGGCTGCAGAATATCAATACCGGGGTCGAACACCTTTTCCTTTAGGGGAAAATAGCACTCAGGCGCAGCAGAATGGGAAGAAGATCCGCGAAGAAGCACAACCTCGTCCTCAGAAGGGGGAAAAAGAGGTGTTAACTTATACGTGCTGCGGATATTGGTGTCGAACGGTTTCTTCTCCTTTGAAAGAATGTTCTTCAAATCCAAAGTAGGATCAAGACGATAATCTTCAAAATCATAAGGAGGAGCATCACTCTCATGAGGGAAGTAAGTGTTAAGAAACGTAGAGAAGTCTTCCTCAAATGAGTAATCGTCCAAAGTAGGATCGAGTGATGGCGGAGGATCTTCATTATGTGAAGAATCACTCGAAAGAGTATCAGCCTCATCAAAATCATCGTATGTGGACATCTCGGGATACTCGGAAGTAAGGTCATCATAATCATCCGTATCTGAGCTAGACTCATCATCATAAGCATGAAAGACCGGTGGAGAATCATAAATGGGAGAAGGTTCTAAATTGGGGAGAGAATCATCCACATCATCATGAAAAAGTGGATTATCGATGCAAGAATCGAATAGAGGATTGTTGTAGACGACAAAATCATCAAGCACATTAATCATATTCACTGATTCTCGGCCTCCAAAGGATTTACTTGTGAGCTTTCCCATTTTGAAAACTTGTGAATCATTCTCGACTCTTAAGATTAACTCACCTTCGGCAACATCAACTAGAGATCGTCCAGTTCTCAAGAATGGCCGACCAAGTATTAAAGGAATACGAGGGTCCATTTCATAATCAACAACGACAAAATCGACCGGGAAAGTAAATGTGCCAACTTTGATGAACACATCTTCGGCTATACCAACGGGGTAAGCGAGAGTGCGATTTGCAAGTTCAAGAGTCATCTTTGTTGGAGTGAGGTCGGGTAATGATAGTGTTTTCCAAACACTCAATGGCATCAAATTAATACTGGCCCCGAGATCAGCAAGGGCAGTAAATTCTTCAGTTTTGTTGAAAACGCAAGGCAACACAAAACGAACGGGATCTCCAAGCTTTTCCGGAAGTTCTTTAAGAATAACTGCAGAGCAGTTTTCATTTAAGCGTGTGTTGGCGAGTTCAATTGTGACAATCCGTCAATTTACGATTGATATTTTATTCTCAAATATTATTTGAAAATATTATTTTAATGTTACAATATGAACTCACTTATTTTTGGGAAGAAATTTGGATTTACGTCTTGAAGTAGCATCGACTACGTCTAAACCGGAGGATTCAACGTTACGTGCTTACGTTTACATACACCGTCCTTGGTGACAGTCCGACATTTCAGAAAATAAATTTATCCGTGAATATTATTTTGAAGTTTTAAAATTTGTGTTGGTTCATAAACTCACAAATTTACGAGAAGAGATTAGGACTTACGATTTTATTTTTACGTCCTTTACGACTAAACCGGAAACCTTAGGATTACGTATTTACGTTTTCGAACTCCGTTTTTGATGAGACAATTTTTATTGGATTCGTTTTGTGACGTTGATTCATAATTTATAAAAACGTTTTTCGTAAAACGACCCGAGGGCACGCAAATCAAGGAAACTAGAATCGAGGAGTACCCGTAAATAAATGGGATGAGACAAGTGGGACACTTGTCCCACCCCACTCATCAAAACCGGCTACAACAACACATACCACCTTAGGTGTCAATAACTTAACCAAAACAAGTCACACATGTCTTAGCTTAGCTAGTAAGCCAAGCCTTACCTCAAAACCAACAATCAAAACCATTTACCACACACACACTACATGCAAAACAACACATTTCTCTCATCTCTCTCAATTGTGCCGTCCCATTTTCTCAACAAAACACCCCAATTGATCCAAATTTAACCACAAAACATATGTTATGATTAACATATGTTAATCTCCATTCAAAAAGATGAAGATTGGTGGTGCTTATAACATCCAAGGAGGAGTTTTCATGGAGTAGGAGGGCTGATTTTCCACAAGGTTTTCATGGAGCATGGTGGTCTTGAAGATGGTCATGGTTGTCTACAAGTTTCTCCATCAAAAACCATGTCAAACTCATAACCTACATCAAGTTGGTGGTATAAAGATTGTCCTCCTCATCTCCTTATATTTTGATTATGTAAACATGTATTTTATTTCCTATTGTATATATTTATGATGATTATATGATGATAAAAATGTTATGTGGGGATTTGTTGTTGATAATCATGGATAAAAAGGTGAAAAACTATAAGAAACAAGTCTAAAATCTTGTCTAAATATGTTGGCTGTGTAAAACAGTAAATAAACAAGTCATGGACTGATAATATGATGAAGTAGAATCTATTTACAGTAAGTTATGGGTCTTGTACACATGTGAGAGTTGGCCATGCAATGGAATCAAAATAATGAGTGAGATATGATCAAAACAAGTTTAGGGTATAAATCTGAAGTTACTGTTTTGGACGATTTTTAGAAAATACTTAAAGGATGATTCAACAGTAGCTATAGAAGAGTTAACTGTAGCACATATCATGTAGTTTATGTGATAAAAATTTGAGCTTCTATCTCTATGTAGAACTCAAGATATGGCAGTTTTGGTGAAGATGAAGTTAAAAATCAGATTTTTGGAAATTAAAGAATAATACTATTATATAAGCACTCACATTTTAATATATAAAATGTAAAATAAAAACCCACTAACTTATAAAACTTATTTATAAATATATATAAAAGGTTAATCAAATGGATAAATTATATAAATGGTGGTGAAATAATGTTTATAAGTAATAAAAACTATAAACTTGATTTTTACGACTTTTTCGGCTATTGCCGTAAAATTAACGTTTTTGTTAAATAAAACTTAGATGGTTAGACCCGTCTAATGAAAACTTTATAAAACTTATATACTGATATATAGACATGTATAACAAGTAAAAACCGATAAAACCCGAACTATAGGGCATACGGACATTAACGAGCTAAGTAAACATATTGGACTAATACTTGGGCTAATAATTAGACTAAATAAGATAAACACCCATAAAAAGAACTTATTGGGCTTAACCCATTTGGGCCCAACTTGAAAGTGTATGTACTGATAATAAAAGTACAAAATGGATTAAAACAAGTTAAATAACTTATAATAGGCCTATTGGACCTAAAACACGTAAATAGGTAAAACGAGAAAACTAGTATAAAAGTTATCGACACATAGCACAAAAATGAGTAAATGAGAATATGTAAACCCACTTGATCATCATATATATATAATCATCATATGTATACATAATTGGTATTTTTATAAAGTCATTGGACAAACGTCTAAGACCGAGTATTATTTGTCTAGGTTTCCGTGATTGAAGCACGTACCGTACGTCCGAATTGGCGATAACCCGCCTTCCCACATCAACGTGAGTTCATAGCCTCGCACTCTTTTAAATGTTTTATAAATGCTTTATAAACCCGCGAGGGAGATAACATGTTAGTTTTTATAAAAGTTTGGACACCATTTGTCCCGATTGTTTGTTTATTGATTTCGGACCCGAATGATTGAATGACCCGATTGTATGACCTGATAAATGATTAATGGACCCGATAGATGAAATCAAATGGATTATTAAAGTTAGGTTATGTCACTAAAAGTCCCATTAGCATGAATTGTGAACTACCGGGAGTTGGTAGACGCTTATGCATTTAATAGTACTATTTGGGGACGATCACCCCAGTTCGCGCCTTGACGGTTGATCCCCGTCGTGCCACATTGATTGGTAAGCGAATTAATGTATGAGAAGATTTCAATAGCGTGACCTTTGTGACGACACGCTACTTTAGATGGGCAAAATTGGTATCGGGTTAGCTACCCGTTTTTGTTTTAGTAAGGTAACAATGTCATGCGGCTTATAATAATCCGAATTAACGAAATACTAATAGACGCTCCGAATTACGATGTATTGCCTGACTAGCAATACAGGGTCATACTATTGATATTATGATTGTATTTTGGTTTTCATAACCATATTCATATAACGGTTTTTATTTGATTTTATACAACGTTAGAAGACGTATTGTATGATTGTTTTTACGACATTGGCTCGTATAATGATTTTTTTAGGCAAAGGCCTATATTATGATTTTCGATAAGGATTTATATAAAATGACTTTGGCTATTTTATGGCCTATTACAAAGATTTGTATAAAACGATTTTGGCTATTTTACGGCCTATTACAATGATTTGTACGAATTGATTTTTGGTACTAATTTTATACCAAAGTTATATTGATGGAATTTATTAAACTCTATGAATTCACTCGGCGTTATCGCTGACCTTTTCTTTTAACATGTTTTATCTCAGGTACTTGAAGGTAATTCTCGGGAAGACAACAAGAATTCATGGCCCGCACCTAAACTATATTTTTCCATTCAAATACTTTGTAAAACTTTGTATGAAATATAATGACTTGGGACCTATGTAACTTTGATGTTTATGAATGGAAATGATTTATTATTAAACGACGCGATTTTTATGCGTTGTCTATGATGTGAGTAATGTGCTATCCCGTAACACCAACTAGTCTTCCGCTGAACTGAGTTGTATAAATTTGGGGGTGTTACAGTTTGGTACGAGAGCTCTTGTTATAGAGAACGAAAGATTTTTAAAACCAAGGTTTTGAATAAAACATTTCAAAATCTTTTAACTAAAAACATTTTTCTTAAAATGTCTAAAAATCTTTTGACTATAACGGTGCCGAAGAATTCCCGAGTTACCGACAAGGCCAGCCTGAGAAGTGTTATTTTAATATATATATAACTTGGATTATATATATATGATGTAATTTTATTACATGATTGTTTGATGATTATTTTGATGTTTATACGAGGTATTTATACGACGTAGATGGTCACAAGTAACCCTAAATCCCCTAGTAAATTAATCGAAGCTATTCTCGTAGGAATTCTAGCTATCCTAGATCTAAACCAAGTTGTGGATATTTATGATCCCAACAAATGGTTGATATTCGTAGAAATGTAGATATTAGTTGATTGCGATATTGAAAAAGGATTGGCGAGATTAAATCTGATATCGATGTTATGACGATCTTTTCTTATAGAGTGGAGTTTGACAAAACGTTACCACCTAGAAAGATGTCATCTGATTCGTTGTCACCCAATTCTTAAATTGAAATCGAAAGGGTGAATGTTGCACTTGAGGCTGTTATTGGAACCATTACCCAAAAGCCTCATGCCACTAATACCTTTCCGAGAAGTCTAGTTGAATGATCGAGTCATTTCATATTAATGACTCATTTGATAATTGTTGTGGTAAGAGATATAGGATTGGAAATTAAGTGTTGATTCATATTGAGATTGTATTGCCTTTTAAGGCCTAAGAATAAGGTTGAAGTATTGGAGAATGAGGTAGGATATCGAATTGAGTATAAATTTGGTTGAAACTTAAATAAAGTAAAATTTAACCCGTATGGAATGTGAGATTATTAATAGAAGTTGTTAAGTTCTGTGATTGAATTATAAGGTTTTAATTTATTGTAGGTTTGTGTTAAAGGTTGTTCCTAGGCCATGGTCCACTAACGAGGATGCCCAGTGTCCAAGAAATGAATTGAAGAAATCTTCTTCTGAATTGAGACCGATGGATCTTCTGGGACATGTGGAACACCTAATGACTCTTGTAGATTAGTATTCATTGTGGTATCTTTTAAAAATCCCTAACTTAACTGAGATATCAGTTGGTAGGATGAGTTCTGAGAATTGTATGACATAGTGACACATAATGTGTTACGGTACAATTCGACTTGTTTGTGATTAATAAAAAGACTACCTTTGATTGCTAAATTCTACATGTATCGATGTTATCTATCTTTTCTTGCTTGTCTCTAATGTTCGCATTAGTGATGCAACCATTGAACGAGTACTCATCTTGATTTGAGATACGTTGTAAATCATTCTTTCTGAGTGCCATCGAGATCATGAACCTCATGATTATTTGGCTAAGCTCATTCCTTATTATATTGTAGTTAAGTTCTTGGTGAACAACTCTTCATCACTCTTTTGCAGATCACTCATTGTTTTTATAAAGTTAAAACGGTATCCTTTGAGAAAATTTAATTTTCATCACAATAAGGACTATTCAAAGTGAGAATTATAAGTGATTGATATCAAAATGAAGTTGTTTATGAAAAGCTTTGGAAACTTAATTGTTTTCATAACATAGAAAATCTTTGTAAATTTATTCTTGATTCTTATCTAAGAATTAAGCATGAAAATGAATTTACTGTAAACATGGATGATAAAATTTTGACGAACTGAGTATTGCATCGTTAATCTTGAAATTCTATATAGTTGCGCGCCTACATACAATTTGGAATGGACCATGCAAGGCTGATTAGTAGTCACCATAAAACTAATGAATAAACACTACATTTTCTTTGAAGATTGTGAAAGATTAAATTATATGAGATCTGCAAGAAGTGAAAAACAAGGACATAGTGTTAGGGACACCTACATATGTGCCTGTAACACCTATTCTTCTGCGTCGAATTTCATCTGTGGAAATTGTCTTACTTAACAATTGACAATCCATTCTTGTCCAATTCTCCCGTAGTGAGATTCGTAGGAAAAGTATTTGATTATCGAGTGTTGATACCCGACTGGATGTATCGACGTTCTTATCATTTCTTATGATTTGATTTCATTTGAATGACCTGGGTAACGATCCGAGGAGCTTTCAAATGCGTACTCAAATTATGAAAACATGGGATATATTTATATTCGTTAAATGTTTTCGTCTGTATCTGATTTGAAACTCTATCGCATAGATTATGCGTTGACCTTACTCTTTTAATAGTAGTTGTGTCTCCTGATATCCTTTAATTTGTGAAGGATTGTGAGTTATTATTAGTCTTTTGAGAAGTTCACATCTTATCGACGGCAATGCAACTGGAAAGTTGATAGTGCCCGTAGAATGAATTGATTGATTATGACATGATGACATTGTCCTAATTGATGGGAACTCGAGTAAAATTCCCCTAAATGATAAGATGTTGATTATCAAAAGTGATCTAAATAATTCTTGATGGATGACCATATCCTGTATTAAGACTTGAAATTATACCGTGAATGGTTGTGAACTAGTTATAGATATTGTAACATAGAAGAACCTAATATGAATTTATTAAAAAGACGTTTCTGTTATCTGAAACTTTAGGAAGTATTTATTGGTAAATTTCCTAGACTTTCGCCATAGAGGCAAGTTGAGATTAGTATTGATTATATTTCCGGTGCTGCACCTATGGCTTGTGCACTGTACGTCAGCACCATCTGAATTTAAGGAATTACCGTACAACTGAGAAAGTTGTCGGAGAAAGATTTTATTATACCAAGCCTGTCATCCTGAAGAGCTATGGTGTTATCTTTCCTTATATTTATAGATTACTGTGACTGAGTAAATTGACAATGGAAAACGATATCCATAACTCGAAATGGAAGATTTGTTCGATCATTTACAAGGTTTTAGCGTATGTTTTAAAGATTTGATTCACGGCATGGTTATCATCAACTTCGCATCTGCGAAAAAGATTATCTATTCCAATCATTACATCCGATACTTGTAATGAAAGTTATGAGTTTCACGTGATGCCGTTTGGATAGACTAACGCACATGTAGTATTCATAAATTTGGTGAATCACGTGTGTAGGTTGTAATTTGATAAATTCATGCTCGTGATCATTAAGGACCATTTATTTGTTTATAAGAATAAGAATGGGTTAATAATTAGTTATAAATTTCCCTGAATTGGCTAAACAATGAAAACCTATACCTTAAATATTTAACATGTGATTAAGGACTTAATCCTTTATATGATTTAACCATGTGATTAATAGATAATGGAAGCTATATTTACTTTACAAAGATTAGAACCATTAACGCTTAGGGATTTAAAACTTAATCCTTTACATAAAATGACCGTTGGATTAACAATGGTAAGATGTATGCATATATTGACTCTTTAAAAATTAAGAGCCCTTTTAAGACTTTGGATTTTACTAAAAAGAAAGTGCAAATATATTTTGACAAATATTTTAACAAATATTTTAACAAAGGATTTTAAGGGATTATTCCCTTATACACAAACCATTTAACTAAACTTCTGTTTAGGGGTAAATGATTGTGTATACCTCCAGATAACTTAAAAAGGATTGAGGAAAACCATTAAAACCATAACTTGAAATTTGGAACGACAATTTTTGCTTTTCAAATAAGAAAACTTTGACCAAAGTATAAACAAAGGTTTTTCGAACATTTACGAAATCTTATTAAATATTTTCGATAAATCAACAAAAATCTTGTTACTTAAATTCAAATTATTTTTGAACATTTTATATAATTGGTCGAACTAAGAAATTTAAAACTTTTACGTTTACGCTTCACAAAAATTAACTAATAATTATTTAATTAATTATAATAATTATCGACGCTTTAGACGATGGATTGAGTAAAACGGATAAAAATGATAGTAAAGACGAAACTAAAACATAGAGGATATGAAGAAAGAATTTTGAATAAATACGGTTGTGATATTTATTTCATCAGGAGAAAGTGAACGTAATTACTGACGCTTGATATAGAAATAATATCTGAGTAAATTGTGGACATGATAGTTATATCATCATGAGAAGTGAATATAGATACCGATGCATTATGTCGAAAATATAAAGAACCAATTAGGATGTATTTCTTAATAATGAACGTGCAAAATAAATTGCCGAACAATTTAAAATAAACGATGTTTGTAAAAAGGATAAAATAGATAATAAAAAGGGATTCGCGGCTAATGTGAACCAACAGAGTTGAGAAGCCAATGGCGTTAAATATTTTAAAGATCACATGTGATTGTCTAAATATGGAGGATTGTGAGATATATTTATGATGGAATTTGTAAGTATAAGTATTATATGTATGTCATTTTATGACTAAAAGTATCTTTGTCTGAAGAAGTTGTACTAATGGCAATTATGAAGGCAGACATCGCCTCATACATTAGTAAACATCTAGCTATTGCAAAGGTCATCATCTGAATTTGATTCGATTTGAGTCATCGTCGACAGACTGACCAAATCTGCTAATATCATTCTCGTTAATGATAAATGCAAAAGAGTTGTGTAAACATGGTGTGCCGTATCGATCATCTCTATCAAGATCCTTGATTCGCATCAAATTTCTTGAGATTTGCTCAGAATTCATTGTGGACGAATCTTGATGAGAATACTATGTACCACCCCAAATCGAAGGGACGAGGTAAAGTAACGATACAAAATACTATAAGTGTTGTTTTATGTTTGAATGATTGACCTTTGGTGATAGACTGTATAATCGTTTTCCTTTGGAGAGATTATCATTTATAATCATCGTATTAGGATCGAGATCGAATCTTGTTAAGATCTAAATCTTAGAGCATCTATAAGCGAGAGTTGAGATAAAGACACCCGACGTACACCCATTGTGAGTTGGACGTGTCTTTTAGGTTTAAGGTTTCCTATGATGGCGAACCTATCCTTGCAAAATAACCGACCCGCGAGATCTGAAATGATTGTTGAAATTAGGATTTGATTATTAACCGCCGATAGTGGGCAAGAGGATTATATGAATGTGAAATGCAGATCTTGAAGTGCCAAATGTGTAGCGAAGTTATGCCACGATTTTTAACCTTAGAAAGATGAATTCATGATCTGACAAATCATGGGATATAAGTCCTCGTTGTATGGGACCATTGAGATGATGTAAAAGTTGGGATTGAAAGGCATATAAGCTGGATCTACCCTAGGACTTCAAAGACTGCGTGAATTATGTTTCGTGTATCGAACTTGATGGAGTATCTATCAAGTGAGAATCTGATTATTCTTAGTAAAGCTTAGATCGGCGAAAAGTTTCATTCATCAAAAACCCGTGAACATCATGGATAGAGAAAGTAAGTCAACATTAAGCCTGATCTTATTCCCGTAGTTATGTTTGATGAAACTCGCGTATTATAATGGATTACACTTGTGAGAAAAGACCGAATGTGGAGGAAATACCCACATGGCTTTAACTCTATAAGAAGCGAGTAGTAAGGTAAGATGATCTTTGAGGACAAAGATCCTGTTTAGGGGTAAATGCTGTGACAATCCGTCAATTTACGATTGATATTTTATTCTCAAATATTATTTGAAAATATTATTTTAATGTTACAATATGAACTCACTTATTTTTGGGAAGAAATTTGGATTTACGTCTTGAAGTAGCATCGACTACGTCTAAACCGGAGGATTCAACGTTACGTGCTTACGTTTACATACACCGTCCTTGGTGACAGTCCGACATTTCAGAAAATAAATTTATCCGTGAATATTATTTTGAAGTTTTAAAATTTGTGTTGGTTCATAAACTCACAAATTTACGAGAAGAGATTAGGACTTACGATTTTATTTTTACGTCCTTTACGACTAAACCGGAAACCTTAGGATTACGTATTTACGTTTTCGAACTCCGTTTTTGATGAGACAATTTTTATTGGATTCGTTTTGTGACGTTGATTCATAATTTATAAAAACGTTTTTCGTAAAACGACCCGAGGGCACGCAAATCGGGGAAACTAGAATCGAGGAGTACCCGTAAATAAATGGGATGAGACAAGTGGGACACTTGTCCCACCCCACTCATCAAAACCGGCTACAACAACACATACCACCTTAGGTGTCAATAACTTAACCAAAACAAGTCACACATGTCTTAGCTTAGCTAGTAAGCCAAGCCTTACCTCAAAACCAACAATCAAAACCATTTACCCCACACACACTACATGCAAAACAACACATTTCTCTCATCCTCTCTCTCAATTGTGCCGTCCCATTTTCTCAACAAAACACCCCAATTGATCCAAATTTAACCACAAAACATATGTTATGATTAACATATGTTAATCTCCATTTAAAAAGATGAAGATTGGTGGTGCTTATAACATCCAAGGAGGAGTTTTCATGGAGTAGGAGGGCTGATTTTCCACAAGGTTTTCATGGAGCATGGTGGTCTTGAAGATGGTCATGGTTGTCTACAAGTTTCTCCATCAAAAACCATGTCAAACTCATAACCTACATCAAGTTGGTGGTATAAAGATTGTCCTCCTCATCTCCTTAATATTTTGATTATGTAAACATGTATTTTATTTCCTATTGTATATATTTATGATGATTATATGATGATAAAAATGTTATGTTGGGATTTGTTGTTGATAATCATGGATAAAAAGGTGAAAAACTATAAGAAACAAGTCTAAAATCTTGTCTAAATATGTTGGCTGTGTAAAACAGTAAATAAACAAGTCATGGACTGATAATATGATGAAGTAGAATCTATTTACAGTAAGCTATGGGTCTTGTACACATGTGAGAGTTGGCCATGCAATGGAATCAAAATAATGAGTGAGATATGATCAAAACAAGTTTAGGGTATAAATCTGAAGTTACTGTTTTGGACGATTTTTAGAAAATACTTAAAGGATGATTCAACAGTATCTATAGAAGAGTTAAATGTAGCACATATCATGTAGTTTATGTGATAAAAATTTGAGCTTCTATCTCCATGTAGAACTCAAGATATGGCAGTTTTGGTGAAGATGAAGTTAAAAATCAGATTTTTGGAAATTAAAGAATAATACTATTATATAAGCACTCACATTTTAATATATAAAATGTAAAATAAAAACCCACTAACTTATAAAACTTATTTATAAATATATATAAAAGGTTAATCAAATGGATAAATTATATAAATGGTGGTGAAATAATGTTTATAAGTAATAAAAACTATAAACTTGATTTTTACGACTTTTTCGGCTATTGCCGTAAAATTAACGTTTTTGTTAAATAAAACTTAGATGGTTGGACCCGTCTAATGAAAACTTTATAAAACTTATATACTGATATATAGACTTGTATAACAAGTAAAAACCGATAAAACCCGAACTATAGGGCATACGGACATTAACGAGCTAAGTAAACATATTGGACTAATACTTGGGCTAATAATTAGACTAAATAAGATAAACACCCATAAAAAGAACTTATTGGGCTTAAACCATTTGGGCCCAACTTGAAAGTGTATGTACTGATAATAAAAGTACAAAATGGATTAAAATAAGTTAAATAACTTATAATAGGCCTATTGGACCTAAAACACGTAAATAGGTAAAACAAGAAAACTAGTATAAAAGTTATCGACACATAGCACAAAAATGAGTAAATGAGAATATGTAAACCCACTTGATCATCATATATATATAATCATCATATGTATACATAATTGGTATTTTTATACAGTCATTGGACAAACGTCTAAGACCGAGTATTATTTGTCTAGGTTTCCGTGATTGAAGCACGTACCGTACGTCCGAATTACCGATAACCCGCCTTCCCACATCAACGTGAGTTCATAGCCTCACACTCTTTTAAATGTTTTATAAATGCTTTATAAACCCGCGAGGGAGATAACATGTTAGTTTTTATAAAAGTTTGGACACCATTTGTCCCGATTGTTTGTTTATTGATTTTGGACCCGAATGATTGAATGACCCGATTGTATGACCCGATAAATGATTAATGGACCCGATAGATGAAATCAAATGGATTATTAAAGTTAGGTTATGTCACTAAAAGTCCCATTAGCATGAATTGTGAACTACCGGGAGTTGGTAGACGCTTATGCATTTAATAGTACTATTTGGGGACGATCACCCCAGTTCGCGCCTTGACGGTTGATCCCCGTCGTGCCACATTGATTGGTAAGTGAATTAATGTATGAGAAGATTTCAATAGCGTGACCTTTGTGACGACACGCTACTTTAGATGGGCAAAATTGGTATCGGGTTAGCTACCCGTTTTGGTTTTAGTAAGGTAACAATGTCATGCGGCTTATAATAATCCGAATTAACGAAATACTAATAGACGCTCCGAATTACGATGTATTGCCTGACTAGCAATACAGGGTCATACTATTGATATTATGATTGTATTTTGGTTTTCATAACCATATTCATATAACGGTTTTTATTTGATTTTATACAACGTCAGAAGACGTATTGTATGATTGTTTTTACGACATTGGCTCGTATAATGATTTTTTTTAGGCAAAGGCCTATATTATGATTTTCGATAAGGATTTATATAAAATGACTTTGGCTATTTTATGGCCTATTACAAAGATTTGTATAAAACGATTTTGGCTATTTTACGGCCTATTACAATGATTTGTACGAATTGATTTTTGGTACTAATTTTATACCAAAGTTATATTGATGGAATTTATTAAACTCTATGAATTCACTCGGCGTTATCGCTGACCTTTTCTTTTAACATGTTTTATCTCAGGTACTTGAAGGTAATTCTCGGGAAGACAACAAGAATTCATGGCCCGCACCTAAACTATATTTTTCCATTCAAATACTTTGTAAAACTTTGTATGAAATATAATGACTTGGGACCTATGTAACTTTGATGTTTATGAATGGAAATGATTTATTATTAAACGACGCGATTTTTATGCGTTGTCTATGATGTGAGTAATGTGCTATCCCGTAACACCAACTAGTCTTCCGCTGAACTGAGTTGTATAAATTTGGGGGTGTTACATCAATCAGCTTCTCCTTCTTGTTAAGCAATTCCTTAAATGCTTTAACAAATTTCGGCATGTGGACAAGTGCTTCAAGAAAGATAATGTTGAAGTTCATTTGAGAAATCATCTTCACATAACGTGACACTTCAGAGTCATCCTTGGTTAGCATTTTGGTCTTGCCTAAACCAGAGGGATAAGGGATATTGGGTTTGGGTGGTGAAGAGGAAGGCGTATCAGGTAAAGGTTGAGATGTTGAAGGTTCCTTGCTAGAGACATCGTCATGGCGAGGCGGAGACGGTAATGGTGCACTAATACTAGGTATAGGAGGAGTAGGGATAAATGGTGGTGGAGGAGGTGTAGATGATGGGGGTGGAATTGGTGGATCGACAATGGTAATTCCACTACGTGTAGTAATAGCACTCACATTAGCTCGCGGATTGGTGACGGTGTTTGAAGGTAGAGAACTCGAAGAAGAAGGTTGAGCGGCGGGCAAGAAACTAGCAAGCATATTCTTCAAATAATTTGTTTGATTGCTGAAGGAGGATTGAATATTATCTCGAAGCTCGGATCTAATCTCATTTCCTTGCTTTGTAATATCTCCTTTAAGATTGATAATTTGGCTCTGTAGATTCTTGATTTGCTCACCGTGGGTTCTCATGATGGCTTCAACATCGTGGTTAATGGGTGGGGTTTGTTGAGCGGGTGGGTGATAAGGATTAGAAGCTCTTGGTGGGATTTGGTTGCTTCTATTGTAGTTGTTGACGGGGTTTTGGTTTTGAGGAGAAAAACCGGGTGAAAGGTAGTTGTTTGATTGGTAACTCAGCAGATTTCGATCCCCTTGTGGTCGAGCTTGGTAATTTTCCGGTGAATAATTACCATAAGCTGCATACACATTTTCCGGATTTCCTTGAGTAGAAGGACAATCGGTGTATGAGTGAGGACCGCCGCATGTTTCACAAGGATTGGCAACCGCTTTAACTTGTTGTTGTTGTTGTTGGTTTGAAGCGAGAAGCGTGATACTTTTGCTCATTTCAGTCATCATACGGGTGAGTTCGGTCATATCAGGGTTTGCTGAGGTGGAAGAAACATTGACTCTCGGGTTATTCCTTGAAGAAGCGGAGGAATCCCAGTTTTGGTGGTGAGTAGTCATGTTCTCAATTAGCTCTCTACACTCCTCGGGTCTCCTTTTCATGAATGTGCCACCGGCGGCTGCATTAATCGTATCACGATCACGAAAAGTCAAACCATTGTAGAAAGTATCTATTAAGGTCACAGGGAGCATGTTGTGGTTTGGAGAACGATCAATCAAGACATTATATCGTTCCCAAGCATCAAAAAGAGATTCATCAGGGTCTTGCATGAAACCGCTGATTTGATTGCGAAGGCTTGTGACCATGGATGGTGGAAAGTAGCGCGACAAAAAGCGTTGAGTCATGTCATCCCAAGTGTGAATAGAGTTCTTCGGGAGACGATCAAACCATTTCTCGGCATGATGTGATAAAGTATGTGGAAAGAGTTGTAGGCGTAGAACATCCATTATGGCACCAGGCAACTTCATGCTTTGGGTGATTGTAATGAACTTGTCGAGGTGTTTGTTGGCATCATCATCAGGCATTCCGGCGAATGGATTAGTTTGCACTTGCTGAATCATGTGGTGCTTCAACGAAAACTCCGGAGCGTTGATTTGCGTCGGCGCAATCGGTCCTCCTCGTCCAAACATGGTAGGTTGACAAAGCTCCTCCATGGTCCGAAGATCGGGCTGTGGAAGAACATTGTTGTTATTGTTTAGGTGCGGTGGATGATTATTGTTGTTAACACCTGACATAGCTAAATCTTCTTGAGTCTCGGGCTCTTGATAATTAGAAGATCTAGTACGCATACACTTGAAAATGTAAAAGAAAAGAAACCAAACACAAAGACAATATATATACACAATAAAGATAAAAAAATTTGGATTTTTGAAATTTTTAATTTTTATGGATTTTTAGCATTTTTTAAGCAAGAAAAATAACGCTCACAAGTGAACGGATCCCAAAAAGCAACGCGTCTCTCACAGAAAACCGTTAATCTTTACGAAAAGAGCCTGCAGCGGCGCCATTTAATACAAGGCTTTTGACACCCCGTATAAAAATTAAAGATCGTGTTCTCGGTATCTTAACGAATTTATTATTGTTCTATGTGTGACTCTATTGTTTTTGGTGAAACAAAAGTGTGTCGTTGTAGTATATTAAAAAGTGCAAAGACAATTAAAGTAAATAAACGTTAAAAGTAAATGACGTTAAAGTAAAATGGCGTTAAAAATAAATCTAAGCCTAATTAAATGGGTGCAATATTAAAATTTTGACAAGTAAAATAATTAAATGACTAAAAATAAAGCGTGACGAAAATTAAAATTAGACAAAGTATAAAAATGAGAATGTAAAAAATTAAACAAGACAAAACATGAAAAATACCCCAGATCGGAATATATTCCGATCAGACCCAATCGAAATGTGCTCAAACCTATGGTCGGAATGTGGATCGGAAAATCCAATCGGAAAGCTGTCACCTTACCGTGATCGGAATACCAAACTCACCTTGATCGGAATATTTACTTACCTGATCGGAATGAAAAATGGAATGCTGATCGGAATGAATAGTGGGGTACCAATCGGAATATGTCACCTTACCTTGATCTGAATACCTCAAATGCCTCTGATCGGAATACCACGCCACCCAATCGGAATGTTATAACCCTTTTCCGACCAAGCCAAAGAGCTATGGTCGGAATGTATAAACCCTTATCCGATTACCAGGTCGGAATACCGTAGAAATAACCAAAAATAAGCTAGAAAAATAAGCTATAAGTCTAATAAGAACAAGACGAAAATCCTAAGGCAAACCGTATAAAAATAAGCTACTTAACTGAAATTTAAAGACTTTTAAGACACGAAATGAATAAGCTTTACGAAAAACAACTTTTATATAAAAATAACTTTTATAAAAACTTTAAAAACTTAAAGATGAAAACAAATAAGCTATAAGAATCAATAATCTAACTCAATCACAAGCATAAAAACACAATCTTTAATCAAATAAGCAAGATAATAAACATGAAAACATAAAGATCAAGCAAGAAAGAAAGGTAGAATGAGAGATTTTGACAAGAAAAGTAAAAGTGCAATAAAGATAGAATTAACTTACTTGAAAATTAAAGTGCAAGACAAGGTAATTAAAGGTGCAAGTAATTAAAGGTGCAAGGTAATTAAATGTGCATAAAAGTAAAGGTGGAAGAACTTGTGTCACTCTAGCCAACAAAACTAATGAAATGAAAATGAGGGGTATTTATAGGAGATTAGGAAGGTGTTTAGAGGAAGCTTCCTCTCCTCCTACCTTTCTTCTTAATTGCTTGATCAAGTCCTTAAGCTTCTTTAATCTTCTTAAATCTTCTTAATACTTGGACTTTATCTTGGGATTTCTTTGAACTCGTCTTTTAATTCTTCAATAAATAAGACTCGAGTTCTTCGGCTTTGGGTAAACTTCCGTCTTTTGACTTTTTTTTCGATAAATCTTCAGAATTGGTCTTGGACTTCCGTTCTTTTCGCACTCTTGACTTCTTGACTTCATCTTTCATCTTTTTCTTCAATAAAAGCCCGTAAATGCCGTGTTTTCTCCACTTTTCACAATTTCGTCCTATATCACAACAAAAACAGAAACCACGCATAGTTCCGACATAAAAGACATAAAATACACGTTTTGGCTCGGTTATTATTGTAATTAAGTGGTAAAAAGTATGGGTGTTTACACACCTATCACTCCACTTGAAGAATGACCAAGGAGAAGTGATGGGTGTCAGTTCCTCTTGGGGTTGACGTGGTATCGACCTGTGTACCTGGCAGTCATTGCATTTATTGATGAGCTTACGCGCATCCGTGTGCATGGTTGGCCAGTAATACCCACTGTGCAATACTGTTTCCACCATTGACCTTTGTCCTGCGTGCATGCCGCAGCATCCCTCGTGTATTTCACTAATGACATACTACGCTTGACGCGGCCCCATGCATCTTAGCCATGGCTAAAGGAATGATCGTTTGTAAATAATCCCGTCTCTGACTTCGAACTGCCTCGAGCGTCTGTGTATTCGTCGCGCTTCGATTTCGTCATGCGGGAGAGAATCTTTCGTCAAATAGTCCACAATCGGTGTCATCCATGTAGGACCTTCTTCCTCTACTAACGATGTGACTTCCTGCTCTTTTATTGATTTGTCTTTAAGGATCTCTACCAGGACCTGTTTTGATAGGTGTGCAAAGCTAGTGGATGTTATTTTATTAAGTGCGTCTGCTTTCTTGTTCTCCCTTCTAGGTACTTGGCTTATTAGGAACTTTTCGAATCCTTCAATCAATGACTTGGCTTTTCGCAAGTATTGTACCATGTTCTCTTCTTTTGCCTCATATTCGCCAAGTATGTGGTTTGCTACCAGGCGAGAATCTACATTTGCTTTGAGATTGTGCACGCCCATTCGGGCTGGAATTCTTAGTCCCGCTATAAGCGCCTCATATTCCACCTCTTTATTTGTGGCTGTGAACTCAAAACGCAGCGCGTATGTAAATTCCATCTCTTCAGGATTGGTGAGTATGAGGCCTGCGCCAGATCCATCAGTGCAAGAGAACGTATCAGTGAATAAGATCCATGGGTCTTGGTCTTCTTCCTTTTGTTTTTTCTCTTGAGCGTCCTCTTCTAGTTTTTCGATGATGAAATCTTCCATAATTTGTCCTTTTACTGCATTGCACGGTCTGTAGGTAATGTTGTGCTCCCCCAGTAGGACACTTCACTTCTGTAATCTACCTGTAACGTCCGGTTTTGATATTATCTGTTTTATGGGTTGATCTGTTATCACCACTATAGGATGTGCTTGGAAGTATTTGCGCAACCTTTTTGCTGCAAATACTAGTGCGAGCACCAATTTCTCCATGGGGGTATAATTTAGTTCCGAGCTTTGTAATGCTCTGCTTAAGAAGTATACTAGTGTTTGCACATTTTCCCTATCCGTCATTAGCACCGCGTTGATTGCACCGTGTGTGGCTGACAAATACATTATCAGTTCTTCTTTAGGGCGTGGCGTGAATAACATAGGGAGTGAGGCTAAATGTGTTTTTAGTTCCTCGAAGGCTTTTTCAGCTTCCTTTTTCCAATTGAAGTCTCCTTTCTTGATGCACTTCTTGAGTGTTTTAAATAAAGGGAGCGACTTCTCTACGGATTTGGACAAGAACCTATTCAACCCCGTGAGCTTCCCATTTAGCGATTGCACTTCCTTTTCGTCTTTGGGCTTTGAAGCTGAATGACTGCGTCTGTTTTTTCCGGGCAGGGTTTGATGCCATTAGGGTCAATCATGTATCCTAGGAACATGCCTTCTGTTGCCCCAAAAGTGCATTTCTTTGGGTATGTTGGAAATACGTTTTTACGTATTTAGGAAGATTCGGTCACTCCGAAAATATATTAAGTAGTAGCTCGTAGTTTAGTTATTTTATATCAAGTAAACATAGAAAGGCCTAGTCCATGGATTGTGTGGATGGCCCAATATGTAAGCCCAAGCCCATCATAAGGCTTGGATATATAAACCCTCTCCTTAGATGGAGAGGGTGTGGTTCAGTTATTATTACACATAGTAAAAGTGTGTTTTCTATACTTTCTCTCTTAAAAAGTGTGTGTGTTCTCACCATCATTCTATCTCTTTCTCTCTCTAAACATAAGCAAGATTTACAATATCTTACAAATGGTATCAAGAGCCATGGGATGATTGTATTGTTTATGTGTTTATTTTTATAGAGATTCGTGTGTTTTTGATCATAAATCCCACGTTCAATTTTTTTTTGTGTTTTGTGGTTTGATCTTCACCAATATCATCTACATATACGTGTTAGTGATTTGGGTTACTTGGATCACTCAAAAACGCGAAATTTTTGGGTTTTTGGATTCTTTTTTGGCATCTAGATTCGAAAATAATGAAGTTCATCCGAGATCCTTGTTTTTCACTAAATTCCGCAATTTATAGAATAATTTCGCAATTGTTGAATTGCGAAATTGATTACTATTGCGAAATTGAACTTTCTACGCATTATGGAATCTTAACAGTTTGGTTTTTGCGGAATTGATTGCTTTTTGAGCATTGCGGAATTGAACTTTTGAAGCATTGCGGAATTGAACTTTTGAAGCATTGCGGAATTGAACTCTTTGAAGCATTGCGGAATTGAACTTTTTGAGAACTGCGAAATTGAACTTTTTGAGAATTGCGGAATTGAAGTTTTGAGATTTGCGGAATTAATCAATTATTGCGGAATTAATTATTAATTGCGGAATTAATTATTAATTGCGGAATTAAATCCTTCATTGCAGAATTATTTAATTACGGATTTGTATCCATTTTAGGATTGCGAAATTGAATCAACTCTAGGATTGCGAAATCATTTAACATAACTGAGGAATCTTCACACATTCCGAAATCTTTTGAATTTCAAGATTTTCAAAAAACGTGATTTAGGGGATTTTAACATAAATTTTGCAGTGGAATTTTGGGTTTCTCAAGAAGACAATTTAAGGGGATTTTAACATAATTTCTCGACTTCAACACACGACAACAAGCACATTTACTTTCTCTCATTGTTCGATCAACGTTTGTAAATCTTAACTTATCAAAATGGAGTACATATCTCTTACGGATAAGTCCATCCTCTCGGGTACGGATAATCGTCCACCAATGTTGGAGAAGACTATGTACGAGGATTCGACTTCCCGAATTGAACTTTACATGTTGAACAAAGAGAATGGACATCTCATTTGGACATCGGTGCTCAATGGACCATTAGATTATGGTACTGTGACGGAAGGTACAATTACTCGTCCTCGAACAACAGGTGAATTGACCGGAGATATTAAGATTCAAGACAAATGTGATAAGTATGCTACAAACATCATTCTCCAAGCCCTTCCTCCAGATGTCTACAAACTCGTCAGCAAACAAAAAGTTGGCAAAGAGTTATGGGATATAATTCGTGTTCTAATGCAAGGCACCTCGTTAACTAAACAAGAACGAGAGTGTAAGCTTTATGATACATTTGATATGTTTGCCTATGTTTCCAGGGAGACTCTCAATGATTACTATTTGAGATTCAGTCTTTTGTTGAATGAGCTCAATATCTATGGCATGGCAATTCCTACGTTTCAATTAAACACCAAGTATTTGAACACCCTTCCTTCAGAATGGCGTAAGTTCGTGACGGTTGTTAAATTGGCTAAGGACTTGCATAACACCAATGTGGATCAAATTCAAGCTTTTCTTCAACAACATGAATGCCACGTGATCGAGGCTCGGTTGTCTACACCACAAGTTCGTGAGAAGATGTATTTGGTCGATGCTCAGTCTAAGGGAAAGATTTTGGATTCAGAAGAGTTAGCATTTCTTGCAGACCCAAGGGAAACAGACAATGAAGGCATTGCAGTCGTTTCTACTTCTAATGCAACAAATCAAGCAGATGATCTTGATGCATATGATTTGGATTGTGATGACATTCACTCATCCCAAGCTGCACTCGTTGCTAATCTCTCTCACTACGGTTCTAATGTCGTCAGTGAGGTACCAACCACATCTAATAATGTTCATGATAATCCACATCATGTTGAGCATGAAAATGACAACCTCGAACAGAATTCAGGAACTAGTAACTCAAATGATGCGGTATCCAATCCAACACATTTGAGTGAACCTCAACCAAATGCTACAACGGGTTTGGAATCTTATGAACAACGTGATTTGTTAATGGTGCCTAAACATATTATTGATAACCTGAATGTGGCTGTTCGACAAACCATAGATATGAATGCCAACCTAACCGCTGAGCTTGCGCTGTATAAGGAAAAGGTCAAAACTTTTGAAATGGTCCCTCAAGCAGAGAAAATAACGTGTTCTTAATTTGACAAATTTCGTTTTGAAAAGATTGAACACTTAAAAGAAATAGAATCATTAAAAGCTAATCTTTCCAATGAATTAAAAGCAAAAGAGTCGGTTGTCAATGATTTTTAGAAACTTAGAATGGATTTCAAAACTCTCGAGACTAAAAAGTTTGAATAGGAAATTAATGCTACCAAACTTCTTAAATTCAAAGAACAACAGCTTTTAAAACAATACGCTTCAACAGAAAAGGTTCATCTTTTAACTAAATCGTTTAAATAACTCGAACTTAAGCATCTTCAAGATTTACCACCTTATCCCGGTTATGCAAAACAAGCTCAGGAATATATTCCTTGCCTTTATGATGTGACCCTAATTGGTAAATCAAAAAAAGCACCTTATGTTCATAGTACTGAGGAGACACAGTCACTTGCAGAAGAAACTCAATCTAAAATTCTTTCAAAATTCCATAAGCTTGATTATGATAAGCATAATAAAGATCAATTTTCTGAAAAGACCCGCATTCGCTTACAAAAGGAATTAGCTCAATTATTAGCTTTTGTGCCCAAAAGTTTGTCAACGGAAAACCTTCCTAGTACATCTCATACACTTGTCAAAACGGATTTAACTAAGTTAATTCCATCGGTAAGTAAGGTTTCCGTTAGCTTAAATACGGTGCACCAACACTTAGCCGATTTTGATAAGGTCATTTTGGAACGTACGACGGCTTCGGCCATAACGGAAGGTGAATGGAATTTTGAGCACACAAGAGCTGCATTTCGAGACAAAATTGTTCCATTTGTAAACATTGTTAAAGCTTGTCTTAATAATATTGATCAAGATCTGCTTTTGGAAATAGAAGAAGTTAGACGTGTTTTCAATGAAATAGATGATGCTTATGAAAACAGTTTACTTGAAATAGAACGAGTTTCACGCAAAAAGGATCAGCTTCTGAAGCAAGTGATCTCTAATGATATAGTTTCCGTCTGTGTGAATAAAAGTGTTGATAATGATTCTATTGTGCATAATGTGGTAGATAGTACTTGTCACGAATCTGACGCTGAATTTTTAAAGCTTCAAGATTCATATTCTTCGCTTTCAAAACGTTTTGATGAGATTCAAACACATTGTATTTCGCTTGAATGCAAGCAACAATTTATTCAAGAAATCTTTGAAACTTCATTCGAAGGTGTAAATATCGATGATGCAAATTTTCAAAAGAATTTTCTATTGAATTTACAATCAAAACTGCGTCAGCCAAGTGACAAGGTTGCTAAATCATTGCCGATAGACATAGAGAAATATAAGAAGATTAACTGTGTAAACGTACTTGAGGCCGCTGAGAATTTTAAACTTGATCTAGATAATCGAGTTTCCAAGATTTTGTCCAAAGTTGATAACTTAAAACAAGAAAATACACGACTCTTCGATTCAGTAAAGCCTGCACGTGCTATTACCACTGCACAAAATCAATCATTGATTGAACAATTGAATCAAAAGTCGGTGGAAATATCTGATTTGAGGGAACAAATTTGTGATAAAATTCTGGCTTTGACTGAGTTAAAGGAAACACTTCGTACCCTAAAAGGTGAGAATGTTGTGGATAACGCATCCACTATCTCAGCACCGTCCTCTAGTGCCATCAAAACGAACCTCATCACCGTCACACCATTTAACAAGGGCCCTAGGACTAAACCATCTCAAATATTGGTCACAAAAGATAAGGCAAAATCAAAACCAGCTTCTAATATTCCTGTGTTGCCTTCTACAAGAGTAAGCACCACTACTAAGGCTCAAAGATCTAAGCTTAAAAGAAACAAGAAGAATGATAGGATCTTGTCCCCATCTAGTAATCAAGTGAAGAAGAAAGTAGAAGCCCATCCTAGGAATGTTAATTCTGTTTTGAATAAAAAGTATCATGTAGCTAAACCTAAAGGCTCTACAGTTATGCAGTGTTCTAAGCCTACTGTGAATTCTAATTTGAAATGTTGGAATTGCAATGAATGTATGTTTTCTAGTCGTCATGATTCTTTCCTTATTGATCATTTGAATGAGATGAATGCCCGTAAAAATGATTTAGATTAGAAACCGACTGGGAAAGTGTTAACCCAAGTTGGCTGGATGTGGCGTCCCACTGGTAGAACTTTCACTATAGTAGGAAATACGTGCCCTTTAACTATGATCACTCCACTATAGCGAAGAAAGCGTTCCCTTTAATTCGGAGTACCAAGCTACCAAAACACAAGTGTGTCCTTTAACTAGGAACACCGACACTACTGTAGGAAACAAGTGCCCTTTAAATAGGTCTACTCCCACTATAGTGCCCGCTAATACTCCAAAACCTCAGAAAGTTAGAACAATAAAACCTATTAGTGGTAAAACTCACATTAGAAAATGCAGGAAATCTAAGGGTCACACAAATGTTAGCAATTCTGATAATATTATATCTGTATCTGCTAACACTCCGGAACCAATAGTTTCCAATGCATTGTCTACTGTTGTTGTTGAAAACAGGTGGTCCAAATTGTTCTCTGGTATTTGGACTCTGGTTTCTCTAAACATATGACCGGAGATCGCTCTCAGCTCAGAAATTTCGTCAGCAATTTTCTTGGTACAGTTCGATTCGGAAATGATCATATTGCAAAGATAATGGGTTACGGTGAATATCATATTGGGAATGTTACAATTTCAAGAGTGTATTATGTGAAAGGTCTCGGTCACAACTTATTTTCTGTGGGACAATTTTGTGATGCAAACCTAGAAGTTGCTTTTCGAGAGCATACTTGCTTCATTCGTAACTTGGAAGGGGTTGATTTATTGAAAGCTACTCGAGGGAATAATTTGTACACTTTGTCTCTACAAGATATGATGTCCGCTTCTCCCGTATGTCTTCTCTTCAAAGCCTCAAAGACTAAGTCATGGTTATGGCATCGACGGTTATCTCATCTTAACTTTGAAGCTATTAATCATTTGGCGAAAAACGAACTTGTTCGTGGTCTTCCTAAACTTACATTTGAAAAGGATCATTTGTGTTCCACGTGCACTATGGGGAAAAGCATTAAGAAATCATACAAACCCAAGACTGAAGACACCAACCAAGAGAAACTTTATTTGTTGCATATAGATCTTTGTGGGCCAATGCGTGTTGAAAGTCTTGGTGGTAAAAAGTACATCCTCTTCATAGTGGATGATTACTCTCGGTTTACATGGGTGAAATTTCATGTAACAAAAGACGAGGCACCTAAAGTCATTATCGATTTTCTCAAGATGATTCAAGTGCGTCTCAACACTACTGTTCGACGCATTCGTATAGATAATGGAACCGAATTTGTGAATCAAACTTTGCGTAAGTATTATGAAGAAGTTGGCATATCTCATGAAACATTCGTGCTCGCACTCCACAACAAAACGGTGTTGTTGAAAGGCGAAATCGCACACTTATGGAAGCAGCTCAAACGATCTTAATTTACGCAAAGGCTCCATTATTTTTATGGGCAGAAGTAGTAACTACATCAGTGTACACCCAAAACCGATCACTAATTCGTAAACGCCATGGTAAAACACCTTATGAGCTTCTTCATGGAAAAGTACCTGATTTATCATATCTTCATGTAATTGATTCTCTTTGCTATCCAAATAATGATGGTGACAATTTGGGAAAACTTCAACCAAAGGCTGATATTGGTATTTTCATTGGTTACGCACCCGCAAAGAAAGCATACCGAATCTACAACCGTAACTCTCGCAAGATCCTCGAAACTATGAATGTTGATTTCGATGAGCTGACAACAATGGCTTCTGAGAAAAACAGCTCTGAATCCGCACTTCATGAAATAGGACCCAGTAACATTAGCTCTGGTCTTGTCCCAAACAACCCCACTTCATCA
The DNA here is from genome assembly GCA_025667525.1 of Glebionis coronaria. Lineage (NCBI taxonomy): Eukaryota > Viridiplantae > Streptophyta > Magnoliopsida > Asterales > Asteraceae > Glebionis > Glebionis coronaria. The sequence continues at coordinate 137,937 of JANFOE010001051.1, read as the reverse complement.
TCATTTACACCACCTTCTAGGAATGAATGTGATACGTTGTTTCAATCGTTCTTTGATGAATTCTTTACTCCTCCAAGTATTGTTGCTCAAGAACCTGAAGTAATTGCTCCGATCACCGAAGTTGTAGCTCCAGCAACCGAAGCACAATCTGATACGTCTACACCTACAATTGGTAAAGATATACCTTCAACAAGTAATTCTCAATCAACACATGTAACAACTACCAATGTCATGCCTATTGATGATGAAGAGGATGATTATGATCACGATTTGGAATTCCCTCAAATGCGTGAACTTCCATTCTTTGGTGACCCTAATCGTCCGGTATCCACACGAAGTCAGTTACAAGAAAGTGCAATGTTTTGTCATTCTGATGCTTTTCTCACAGAAGTTGAACCTAAGACATGGCAAGAAGCTTTTACACAATCCTGTTGGATAGAAACTATGCAAGAAGAACTTAATGAATTTATACGTCTTGATGTATGGGAACTTGTCCCATGCCTAGATAAAGTGCAGTTACTCACTTTGAAATGGATTTACAAGGTAAAACTTGACGAGTTAGGCGGAATATTGAAGAACAAAGCTCGACTAGTAGCTCGTGGATACAAGCAATTATTGGGCATCGACTTTATGGAATCCTTTGCATCTGTTGCCCGTTTGGAAGCTATTAGACTATTCCTTGCTTATGTAGCGCACATAAATATGATCGTCTATCAAATGGATGTAAAGACGGCATTTCTTAATGGTGAAATCAAGGAAGAGGTCTATGTTCAACAGCCGGATGGTTTTGTGAATTCTAAATATCCTAACCACGTGTACAAGCTAAAGAAGGCTCTCTATGGGTTGAAGCAAGCTCCACGCGCATGGTATGATCTATTGTCACAATTCCTCATTACACAAGCCTTCGCTAAAGGCAAGGTGGATCCCATGTTGTTCATTCAGAAACGAGGTAAAGATATGATTATGGTACAAATATATGTTGATGATATTATATTTGTAGCCTCGACCCAAACCTTATCCGATGAGTTTGGGACACTCATGTCTTCCAAGTTTAAGATGTCAATGATGGGCAAGGTATCATTCTTCTTAGGTCTTCAGATATCTTAGAGTCCTAGAGGCATCTTTATCAATCATTCCAAGTATGCCCTTGAATCTCTTAAGAAATATAAGATGGAATCTTGCGACCCCGTGGATACTCCAATGGTGGAACGAACTAAGCTTGATGCAGATCCACATGGAGTTGCCATTGATCTGACACTTTATCGTGGATAGATCGGTATCCTTCTGTATATCACAGCTAGTCAACCTGTTCTACAGTTTGCTATATGTATGTGTGCTCGGTATCAAACTCGACCTACTGAGTTACACTTCGCTACTGTTAAACAGATCTTTCGGTATCTTAAAGGAACCATTAATCGGGGAATTTGGTATTCGAAGGACTCTTCGATTACACTAGTGGCATATGCAGATGCGGATCACGCGGGTTGTAAAGATACAAGGCTTAGCACGAGTGGAACTTTGCAACTACTAGGAGATCGACTACTCAGTTGGGCATCGAAAAGGCAGAAAAGCGCTGCAATTTCAAGTACGGAAGCATAATACATAGCTATGTCCGGTTGCTGTGCTCAAATTCTTTGGATTAGATCGCAATTAACCGACTATGGTCTAGGTTTCAACAAAATTCTGATGTACTGCGACAACAAGAGTGCAATTGCCTTATGCTGCAATAATGTTCAATTCTCTCGGTCGAAGCATATTGACATTCGCTACCACTTCATCAAGGAGCAAGTGGAAAATGGAGTGATCGAGCTTTACTTTGTCTGATCTGAGTATCACTTGGCGGATATTTTCACGAAGGCTTTAGATCGCGTTCGAATTGAATTTTTGGCTGACAAGCTAGGAATGAGAACCTTCTCGCCTGAGACTCTTAAGGAACTGGCAGATGAAGCGAAAGAATAGTGGTGGGAAACTATTCTCCGTATCCTTGGTGATCATCTGTATATACTGTTTATATTTTTATCCACAAAAGCAAAATACAAAAATATCAAACCATAAAAATTGAAAAATTCAGAAAAATCGAAAAATATTTTTACTTTATTTTTCAAAGGCATGTCTTTTGGTACGATAATATTTATGGCCTTAGAAATGTCGATTAATATTGACACAACGCCATAAATAGAGTTCGTATAAAAGTTGTAAATATTTCATAAAACATGCCCATATGGCTTGTAGTTATTTCAGACTGCAACCCGCTTTTCATATTAAAGTCAAGTATTTCTTATGAAATCTTTGGCTCACAACGGGAACTAATTTTCTCGGGTATGGTTTACTTTATAACCATGTAAGGGATTGTGTTTACGTTATAACACAATCTAACACGGATATATGTACGCATCAGTGCATTTATTTGGTACAACAAGAGAAATCTTGTTTTTATGAAGTTATCATCTCTACAACCATATCAATCTACAATTGGTATCTACATACTCGACGATGCGACTACTCAGACGGCGACTACAGTTTTTCAATAGAACACGGGTCAATAATTGAGGGGGAGCAATTTTCAAGCATTCAGAATCTTTGATGCCGAAAGTGCCAAGTTCACAAATTGGTGTCAAGACAACAATACCAATCGTATATGTGGTGTCAAGAGATGACTTCAGACGTGACGAGGCGACCAACATTTGCCAACAAGAACCATTTGATCGTATCATATGATGTTCTCATCATTCAGGTCCAACCTTGTCAATTCATTCTTATATGGTGAATATGTGATCATGTTACAAATCGGTATCATATCTCACAAATTGGTCTCATGAAGATTAAACGGACTTGCATGTTTCTTCCAAAAACCTTTGTTAAAACTTCATTAAATCAATAGATAGTAAAAACATCGATTGGGTTAATATTTTTAATATGGGGGGAGAAAATGTGATTTACTATGGGATATTATCACAAATGGTTTGACTTAACGTGATAACTCATCCCGACATGTGCAAAATGTTTTCGAATATAGTGGCATGTGTTAAGGGGGATCAAAATGGATTTGCTATACCAAAATGGACTTTCATGGTGACATATACTTACCCTAAACCTATTAATTTCACGACGATGAAGATTGTGGTGACATAAGGATGGTAGGATAGGTTAAGTCCAATGATTCTTCCAAAACCGGAGGAATCTTCCCAAGGAAATTCCATAGCTAGAAATAGTAGTCCTTAGGAAATATGGGGAAGATTGTGAACGTAGCTGAATGCCGATCAAGTACTTAAGTTAGCACTGGAACAATCACAACAAGGTGCTAATTATGACGTATTGGTAAGCATTGAAGGGGTTGAAGAATGAAAAAGAATTGTAAAGATAAAGGGTCTAAAGAAAGAAGCCCTCCTTACAAACTTAGGCAGAAACCGGGTCAATACATATGCTATTGAGATCATTTTAATGATTCTTGATATTGAAGAAAGACATCATGGACCCAGTGATGCAATGCACAACCCATTCCAGCTAACTCAGATATCTCTCAAAAGGTATTTTTTTTATTCACACGGAGACAACACATTATCTATCGATTTATTCACTCCGAATATATTGATATTGAAATGGTGGCACTCCTCTCCAGCCTCCGATCACTAAAATCCAAAATGCACGATCGAGTCTAGAGCCATTTGAGATCATCTAATATCTCATTAGGACACATTTCCATATTTCCGTGCTTCTTCACACACTGTGAAAAGTAAGAAAGATATTAAGAGTCCTACGCAAAATCTTCATGATCTTGCCTGAACATCCGAGTAATACGAAAGTATTTACAATGAAGATGGAAATCCTTCTTGAGCGAATATCAAAAAGCTCATGGTAGGTGCCTTGTGCGATTCTTTATGAATCAAGCTTGTGATAACTAGAAAGCAACAGTGGTATAATTCTTAACTGAATTAAAACACGTGCCAGGCCTCTATGTAATATCTAAGTGATCTTGCTAGAACACTCAGAGTGATACCTCAGTGTTCACAGTGATGAGTGGAAATCCTTCTAGTTTTAACCTTAAACAGCACTTGGTAGGTAACTTGCAAGATTCAATATGAATCAAGCTCGTGACAACTGGAAAGCAATGATGGTGCGATTCTTTAATGAATCAAACTTGTTCCAGGAATCAGAATTGACGGCTTCAATCATGTGGATAATTTTATCCAAATGATTCACTCTTTACGTTTCGCAGTCAGCTTTGGACGGTCGAGTAAAGAGAACGGGTTTACCCGCGAAGTCTTGTCAAGCAAATTTTTAATTAAATCTACCTGCCACAAGTACGATATCTTATATAGTCCAACGGTCTTCACCGATCGGAGGTAAAATGCTACCGAATTAGAATGAAATGTTCAAAGCCATTTCGTTCGTGTGTACTTATGTTGCGGCATTTGAAGACGGTGGCGTTGCGGAATCCTAGAAGAAGTCGTCCCCGCATGCTTATACTTAATGCACTTAATACTTAATATAGTTCAAGAAAGCTTAAAACTCAAGTCTTCCGCTGTATCAAACTCTGAAGCTTTCAAGAATTACAAAGGTATAAGTATGTGGGGCGTGAAGTCACGAAGAGGCGAAGATCACAAGTGAATGATGCACAAGATCAAGGCAAGAGATTAATGCTAAAGATTGATGTCAAAGATCACATCAGCATGTTCACCTGAAAAGAAAAAGAAAAGAAAGACGAAGACTACGAGCTCAAGACAAGCATAGTATGCTAGGTTTATTTTATTATTGTAACATGGGTAATGCCCTTGTTTGGAGTGACCTCCCTTAGGGGGAGATTGTTGGAATTTAGGAAGATTCGGTCACTCAGACAATATATTAAGTAGTAGCTCGTAGTTTAGTTATTTTATATCAAGTAAACATAGAAAGGCCTAGTCCATGGATTGTGTGGATGGCCCAATATTTAAGCCCATGTCCATCACAAGGCTTGGGTATATAAACCCTCTCCTTAGATGGAGAGGGTGTGGTTCACTTATTATTACACATAGTAAAAGTGTGTTTTCTACACTTTCTCTCTTAAAAAGTGTGTGTGTTCTCACCATCATTCTATCTCTTTCTCTCTCTAAACATAAGAAAGATTTACAATATCTTACAGGGTCTAACTTCATGTTTATTCTCCTATGTTTTGAGAATTTTTCCTCTATATCCCAGATAAGTTCACTCTCTGTGTGACTTTTTATTACCAGGTCATCAACATGCACCTCTAGGGTTCATACATTCATAATTGGGGATTTTTAAAATTGACATTGAATTAGAACCTTACTAGGAATAAGAGTTGACATAGTATTGTTACTATGATTCCTTAGGTTCATATTCATTATGATTTCACTAAAACCCACTTGTAGAACAAATCCGAATTTTGACTAAATAATTTTGGTTAATTGATGGAATTTATATGAACCAATGAACAAGGTTGTAATGGCATTGTTAAATGCTTACCTAAAAACCTTGTTTTGAAAAACCAATGTTCAAGTTCATTATTGATCTTACATGGTCAATGTTGTTAATGATGAACTAGGTACATTGTGAATATGAGAGTGATAAGGATTAAACCTTGGTTTCTCAATAGATTAATGAAACACATTCTCATCTTTTTTATTTTTGGTTTATATATAACATATGAGTAATTAGGGAAATATGTTTATATGTTATTTTTAGGTACTGTCATGACTTCGGGATATCAAAATGACCACCAACGTACTAGAGAATACATGCCTAATCTTTCCTTGTTGAATCAAACTCGCTCTACTCAAAACACTTATCATTGTCTTGAAACTCGTTGTTTCCATGAAGGATGTATCGTTCCTTTTAACTTTCTTGGACTTGATTTCATTCGATTCATGTTCAATACCATTGGCTTTGATTGTTTGTTCGATATAGATGAGCCAATCTTTCCCTCTTTCCTCATGGAATTCTTTAACTCGTACACACTAATGTGCATCAATAATGGTTTATCTATAAGATTTTCCATCAAGGGGAAAACCTTTGTGTACACTCTTGAGGAATTTGGTAAGATTCTCAGAGTTCCATACGAAGGTCAATGTAGGTACACCGATGCTTGGGGTTTAAACCACTTAGAATCAGCCCCTATTGATGTGCATTATGTGATCGAGATACCTTCGGCTTCGGCCATCTCTTGTGTCATTTCTAAACCTCGTGAACACCCTATTATTGGTAATTTGAAGGATAATTTCGTTCTCTCACTCCTTGGGAATTACTAACTAGCGATCTTAGTGATTTTATGGTTCCTTGGGCCAAAATCATTAGGGAAAATGCAATGTGCTTGGATGGTAATCGCAACCATGTGCCCGCTTGTCTTGCACATATGGTATATTGTGTTGACACAACCACTCCATACAACCTTGCATTTTTCATAGCTAGAAGAATAATATTTGTTCTCAATGGATCTCGTTATACTCTTCCATATGCCATGATTGTCTCACGGCTTCTTAAGAAACTACTTCTTGAATTTCCACCTCTAAATGCTTCATCATTTCACTCCGTGGATCGAGTCATACTTCCTATTGAAGGGAGTGTCTCTTATATTCCCACACATGATTCAAATGAATATGGAAATATCTCTCAAGACAAATCTCCCAATCCTTGTTATGACTTGTCATCCTCTATCTCTCAACTGTCTTCTCTAGACATTGATTCAGACTATCAGTGTTGTCTAAGTCTCCATATTCAAGATCGAATAAGAAGTGAATCAAGGCAAGGAGGAAATTCTCATAGATGAATGATATATCCCACTCTTGAATGATTAACATGTGTGTATACATGTCTGGATTGTTGAACTTCATCTCCTTTATCTTTATTCTTAGGATGGTATGTATTCATTAACTAACACTTTGTGTTTGGATTATCTAGTATTTTAATCCTAATTATCCATGCTATCCATCTTTCGATTTGCATGGCTCTATGCATTTAATGTGTTTGTTAGCTTCCTAGATTTTGATTTATAGTTAACTTTGGCTTGCTATTTACTTGTGTGAAATTTGGACTAACCAAAGTTTGAGGAAGTGCACATTTTTTACATCTCTGGTCGCGGTTCCATATCGAACCTGCGGTTCCTTAGCGATAAAGAACCTCGGCCCTACATAAGGAACCACTTGTCACTGTTTCGACAGAATCTTTGCTTTACACTGTTTCCTTAATTTGTGTAAAACTTTGAAAATATTTTTTGCAAAAAACTACACTTTCCTAAACTAGGCTACCTAATTTCATTATTCACCTAAAATGATTTTAACCCATTACTAGTTTGGATCATTCCCTTCTCTTCTTAAATCCTCTCTTGTTGATTGTGTTCTTCATCCCTTCAACTTTTCTCTAAACCTTAACACACAACCATGGTGTCCACTAGAACACCCACTTCTTCCAAAACTTCCTCTTCCAAAAGCAGCCTTAAAATTAAGATTAAGTTACCTAATATTGGTTCTTCATCTTTTCACACTCCCAAAAATGAGAATTCTCCTATTCTCATTTCCTCTTCACCTTCACCACCCCTTGCTCCATGCAAGACAAACTCAATCCATGGTACTAACCATTCACATGGTTCTACCTCCTCTTCATTCCAATCAAGAATGAATGAGCTTTCTTCACCTTTCACTCCTAGTCCTTCTTTCGATGGGAATACTTAACCTCAACCTCTACAAAGCATTCCCTTTGTCCTTGAGCCTTTGGTTACCTCTCCTTTCACTCCACCAAATTCTCCCATTTCACCCTTGTACACTATACCTCCACCACCTCTACCCTCAAACACTAATGCTCCTATTTTGGGCATTCTTATTCCTCACTTCATGGGTGATCCTTACTTCTTTGGGTTCCTAGAAGCTCATGGTGCAAATTGCCCATGTTGTCTCTATAATAACTACATCATTCAAAACCTAAGGTTGGAGATGCGTGGTCTTTATAGAAGGTTGCATTATTTCTTGCTTGCCTTGTTCTCCATGCCTCCTCCTCCTAGGAGATGAATGATGGTTTTCAAAATAAAATTATTTTTAAAGAAGGTTAAGCCAAAGAGGACTATGCATTCAGGACCTAGTTTTAGCTAACTTTGTATTTGTTAGTTGTTATTTTATTTCTTGTATTTCCTTTCCTTTCCTTCATGATTTTCTCATGAGGGTGATCTATGGATTTAATTTTATGTGTTTTAACCTATGTGGTCACATTAATCAACTTTAATTTATCTAAAATTGAACCTAAATCTATCACAACCTCTAAAAACATGACTTAAAATTAGATCAAAATGTTATCTAAATATTTTGTCACCCTTTGTCAAGACATTCTTTGTGAATGTGTTGCTTTTATGCAACCCTAGCATACTAATAAGTGTGAAAACACTTATCCTTTCACCACTTAAAACAAATAAAAACGAGACCAAAACGTGTATTTAATGTCGTAAAATTAGGAATTATGCGTGGTTTGTGTTTTTATTGTGTTTTAGGAACAAAATATGAAAAAGGAAGAAAACACGGGCTTTTATCGAGGAAAATGACAAAAGACGAAGTCAAAAGATCAAGAGTGCAAAAAGAACGGAAGTCAAAGGCCTATTCTGAAGATTTATCGAAGAAAAAGACTAAAGACGGAAGTTTAACGAAGTCGAAGAACCAAGTCTAATAAAAGAAAAAAATTAGAAGACGAATTCATTTTATCTATCGACAAATCCCGAGACAAAGTCGAGAAAGACGAATTATTTAAAAAGACGAGAAGACAAAGAAGCAACAACACCACATCCCTTCCACTATATATAGTTGAGTTTCCATCATTTATTAGTAGTTAGTTAATTTTTAGATAGATTAGTGTAGGAGTAAGAGTAGGTTAATTACATTCTCTCTCTAAACTTCCTTTAATATTTTCAAGATTTTCATCTTAATCTTGTATTTTGAATCTTAATCTTAATCTTAATTTCAAGCTTTTTATAATCATTCTCATTCTTCCTTTCTTGATTTAAATCTTATGTTTTATTTGGTTAATCATGTAGTTTGTTTGATCTTTATGCTTATTTGTTTATTAAAGTGCTTATTTCATTGATCTTATGGTTTTGATGTGGTAGATGTTATAGCTTATTGTGCTTATTGATTAATTTGTGTTTATCTTATTTTTAATTAAGTGGTTTTGGTAGATTAATGTTTTAAAAAGTTGATTTTATTAATTTTTGCTATTTGGTGTTTGTTAGATTGTAATTTGTGTTTAGTTTGGCTTATTTTCTAGATTAATTTTTTTCTTATTTTGGCTTATTTTTATTCCCGTATTTTTTGGATCGAGTCTATATTTTTTTTATTATTGCGAAGTCAGACTTAGAATCCAACTTTCGTAAGAGGTTTGGGCAATTCTCCGAAAGTCAGTTTAAATATTTTTCTCCGAAAGTTATTTTTACATTAGTCCGAAACTACAAAAAAATAAAGTTACGAAAGTTTATTTTATTAAAAACACCGAAAGTTTCTTTTATTAAAAAAATATTCCGAAAGATAACTTGCACAAAAGTTCCAAAACTTGTCATTTCCCGCCAAAATGAAAATCCTCCGACCGTAAACATAAAAAAAAGTTACGAAAGGTTTTTTACAAAAACCTCCGAAAGTTTACATTTTCCCACTATTAGTTTTCCCTCCAAAATTCTTGTTCCCCTATGGGGAACATGTTACCCATTTCTATTTTTTTTAACATTTAGTCCATAAGTCGATTTAGTTTTATCCGAAAATCGTTTTATTTTTATTCTGAAAGTAAGATATTTTTAGTTTTATTTTTCGTCAAATTTTAGTTTTTATATTTTATCCAAAAGTTTTAGTTTTAATTTTTATTAAGTGCCCGTTTCAATATTTGTCTCGTTTCTTTTTAAAGTAGCTTTATAATCCAATTTCCTTTATTTTTATTAAGTACGTTTTATTTTTAATTCAAAAGTTTATTTTTATTTTTAGTTTTATTTTTATTTTTATTAATTGTTTCTTTTTAATATTTGTTTTTAAATTCGTTTTAATATCGTTTTAATTTTTATTTTATTTCTAATACTTTTCACATTTACTTTTTAAATAGTTATAGATAACCAATCTTTATTTTATCTACCAAAAACGACTGAGTCACACTTTAAACCTTTTGTCAATTCGAATCGAGTCAAGAGAAAAACGAAGTTAATCAAAAATCAGTTATTAAAATGGCACCGCTGCCGGCTCTTTTCCTAAAAATTAACGGTTTTTTGTGAGAGACGCGTTGGATTTTGGGATCCATTCACTTTTGAACGTTATTTTTCTTGCTTAAATTTAAAAAAAAATTAAAAAAACAAAAAAAAATCAAAAATTTCAAATATCCAAAAACATTTAAAAAATCCTAAAAAGAATTTCTTTTTCAAAAGTTTTGCACCAAAAAAATAAAAAACCTCCTCTTAATCCTCTATTGTGTTTAATTCTTTTTCTCACCCACTCTTGCTTTTAATTCTTAATGGATTCGTATGTTGATTGTGTAGGGTGTGGAAGACCATCGTCAGGTAGTCAATCATGTCCATGGTGTTCCTGCGAACGGTGCGGAAGAGATATACCTAATTACGAATTTGGACGTTTTCTAGCGTGCAATTCAATCAATTCATCATTTACCTCTAATGACACTATATCACATTCTTCCATTATGAGGATCCGTATCCGTAAAATGCACCGAGTTTTTCTCAATACCCGTGTTGCAACAATTGTGGTGGCCCTTACGATGCTTCTAATTATCAACCGATGAATTATTATGAGCCAAATCTGTGGTATAATTCCAGTTTTCTTAATTTTGAGCCCCCAAAATACACCCTCGATCATCAACCTTCTTTGAATCCGAATGACGTAACACAAACCCTTCTTTTGGAACTTCATGACGGCTTAATTCGACAGACCGAAACATGGGAGGAGCGGCAGCGAAAGCGACAAGAGCAAGTATCTAGTCTTAGTGCTTATACCTCTCCGCCTCCTGTGCGTCCCTTTTATTATTATGATGACGAGGATAATATCTTTGATCTCAACCCATCTACTGAGATTACTACTCCTACTCTTGATGTCCCAAATACGTTTAAGGATTGTGATACATCGAGTGAGATTAGTGACTTTGGTCTCAACAAATTCTTTGATGAGGTTTGTGATGAACCAACTTTGACGGAGCTTACGGACCAGGTCGCTCTTAATGATGATTTTTCTCCATGTTATGAGAATTTCACATTTCTTCTGGGAGATGAGGGCGATATTGATTTATTCTCTCCGGTCTACGAGAAGTTCACTGATGAACTTGGTCTTTTAGATGAGGTGAAAGACGTTATTCTTCGCAACAAACAATTGAAAGTTCATCTTCTTATTGCTGAAATTGAAGCGTTGAATTCTACTCTTATTACCAAGTCTTTACCCCCGTCTATTACCCCCGTTGAGAATAATGACACAATTATGGAGGAAATCGACATTCTCTCAATACCTATGGGTATTGATGATGATGACACGGAGGGGGATATTCTTTTTTATACTTTGATGCATGAAGATATTGTCTCAAGTTCCCCTCCCGAGCACCTTTCATGTCATACTTTAGAGACCATTACTGAGGATGAGTGCTTTGACCTGGGATGACATTGACTATTCTATGATTGATACCTTTACGGCTTTGCCGCTTAGTGACCATCAACTGTCTTGGGAGGATGAAAATTTCCTTCCTTTACCCACCCCACCTCCCGTGGATCACGACTTCACATACTTTTCGTATGTTGAGACGACTTTTCTACCCTTCAAGACTTATCCTCCTGCCTCTCACTTATTAATGTCCTCCGGGAACGAGGACAATATTTTTTATCCCGGTGTTACATTAGAGGCTTCCCCATGGACCATTTAATTCGGGGTCAAGTCAGGCTCGTGACTCGGTTAACAAAAACAAGCGCTTCTCGGGAGGCAACCCGCTAATCTATCCTTCTTTATCTGTTTTTATAATAACTGTAGGGGGAGACCCTCGTAGGTGTTTGTTGTTTTCTTTCTTATGATGTGCAGGGATTAGAGCTTTCAAAGATCCACTTTTGATGACTTTTGACGACCCGTGATTCCGTGTACCTGTCTTCCCGGTTTAATCCTAAAACTCTTTTGATTCACTATTTCCTATCCATAAATGTTGAAATAGGAATCACTTTAGTTGTCTCTTCCTTAGCAAGATTTAAACTACGTGCGCAATTTCCTAAGTGTAAGGGAGTTTACTCCCACATGCTTAAACATTAAGGACAATGTTTATATTAAGTGTAGGGGAATTTCTATCAAAGTTAAGTTGGCTTTTCCATTAATTTGTCCTCATTTTAACTGGAAAATTGATTTTTCGACAATTTTCAAAATTTTTAATCTATTTTGGCCTAGTAGTATTTTCCTTTGCTATGGTTATTTTCTTTCTTCGTAATTATTTAATAAAAGGGTTTAACAAGTTTAGATGTCTTTGATATATTAGGCCCGTCGTAAATCTTTTGACTCAACCCGAGTTTACTTATTTGAGTTTACTCTAGCTAGTATCCTTAACCATATGGACCTTAATTGGTTGATTAGGCTAAGCATCCACGAGTCTCATTCCTTGAGAGTTTAAATTGTAGAGAACGAGAGATGATAGAATCAATTATAAGTTTTGTATTCTTTCATGAATTTATGTGAGTTAATTATAAGCTTTTCTCCCATCGCTTGTTAATAAATAAATGCAATAAGTAAGGTCGTACGATTTGAAAAGTTACTTAGCTTCTAGCACAAGATCTTTTAAAAGTTGCTCGGGATTAATTAGAGTTCATAGCCAAGGCATAACTTATTGAAGCGGGATGCGAAGATTGGCGAGTCCGAAAAGGCCCTAACAAGGCATGAGGGCTACATTTTGTTTCTAAAGATCCAAAGTGATGTGAAGAATCATTATTCAAAAATCAATATGAAGGATTGAGACACACGACGAGAAGCAATTACTCCCATAAAGATCTTGGAGAAGTCTATCCGAAAAGACCCTAACAAGGTATGAGGATAAATAGATCCAAGTCCAAAAAGGAGACGGATCGTTGTATATCAAAATCCCAAATAAAGATTGGAGAAAAATGAAGAATTCGTGGTCCAAGTTTGAAGAATCTCTCAAAAACTTTAAGTGAAGAAATTCCCATTATGAAGAGAAGACCATTATTTCAAGAACGTCTCTCAAGATATGAAGTATGAAGTAAATGCCAAATATCGATCCGAGAAAGGTCTCAAATCGTGAAACGAGTTATGCCAAGATATGAACTTTATGAGGTTTCGAGAAGCAGTTTTAAAAGATTTTGTCCTTTAGCTAACTATTGATTAAATCGTCATACTTTATTTTTGGCTTAAATAAATTATCGAAATAAATCAACAATGCATCCTCGTGATCATTCAAGACAAAAATAAAATATAAGAGATATAAGGGGGTATAAGTGAATAATTGAGCCACATGAGTACGTGTTAGTTTTACTAACTTATAATAACAATGATCTCGTTTTTAAGCTTGGTATGAAGAACGTGAAACTTGAGGGTGATTAATATTCATGACACCAAAAGCCCTAATGTAAGTCTTAGATCTCTTTACTAGTTTCTTCCATCAAACATTTTGTAATTTTCTATATTTTCCGTTTCCTTAGTGTCATAGTACTTAATAAAGGCCAAGGTGGGTTAATTATGATGGAGAATGTGAATTTTTCTTTGTAACTAATGCATTGCATGAAGTCATTGCAATGTGTTAGGTTCACTAGATGTGAATCTTGCAGCCTGTCAGGAACGGTGAACGACTTATGTAATCACAAGTCAATTCACAGAGAGACTCTATACACAATATGAATGCAGAATACAAATATAATAAAGAAGAACAGAATAACTATAAAGACTTGATCCTTTCTAAGGATTTCTAATATTGATAATGACTAGAACTACGTTTGATGAAGGTGTCTATAACCCTTCTGCCTAAGGTTCCTTTTATACTACAAGGAAACCCTAATACAGCATTAAACAAAACGTGTAAAACTGATATGCATATCCTTTCCTAACATATCTCATGCATATCCTAACAGAATAATAAATAAATAATAAAGTTTGACTTTGACTAGGACCAGGAGCACGACTTGCTCCTACTACTACTAGGACCAGGAGGAACTACATACCTCCTAGTCTACCTATTAAATTTAACTATTCTAATGGTCCTAACAATCCTCCCCTAAACTTGAATTTGACCTGTTGAGTTCAAGTTTCCTGGAAAACGTGCAATAAAGCTCGAGGATTGAATCAGAAAAAGTAATAGCAGCATCAGCAAGATAAGAAACAGAAGAACCGCCGCAACATGGAACACCAGAAGCTTCTCCAAAGCTTGAAACAAATCAGCATCGTGTTGAATCTTTACAGCAACATGAGCAGATTTGATGAGCCTTTACCAAGTAGCTGCTCGCTCTTGGGCTATCCAGTCTTTCTGGTGGAATAAGCATCACCCTGGGAGACCAGAACCCAGCCCAACTCTTAGAACGTGAATCAATGGTGAGTGGGGGTACCCTGATGATTTTAGGCAAACCATCACAGCCGTCAACGGATTTGATATGTCTTTACCAGAAGTGTACCCCTCTGGACTCGCCAACTCTCAACAATGAAGCATCGGTGAGTTGAAAACCCTATAGCTTTAAGAAAGCCATTACAACTATCAACGGATTTGATAAAATCTTTACCAAGAGCCGTACCCCCTTGGATTAGCCACTTTTCAGTCTAGGACCATGGCAAGTGAAAACCATCCAGTTTTGGGTAACCTGGCAACCATCAACGGATTTGAAAATCGCACCAGGAGCCGTACCCTCAAGGTGAATCAACTCTTTCTTGTCGATTAGACATGGTGAGTTGAGGACCATTTGTTGTGAGGACCAAGTCCAACACCAGATGAAACCAGGAACCAGCACAAGCAGAACTCATCAACCAGAACCCAAAGTGTGAAGCAGCAGATAGTATTATATCCACAAGTGTAAAATCCATGATGTGTTTAAAGTATAAGCAGATATTATATAAAAAGTATATATATTTTTTTTAACTATAAAGAATGAAATTCACCAATCACTTTACATATTGGTGAAAAGAATGGTAGTATTAACAAATGAACAAAAAACACAAAACATAAAACTTACAAACCAACCTTCTCAGAGAATAGAAGCAGCCTTCTTATCTGCTTTCAAACGGGCCTGGATCCCTTCCACCAACGCAGTTGCCATAGAGGACTCATTCCCTGAGGGAGCATTTGAAATTTGCAAGTGACAAGCTAACATAGCCTCCTTCGAAGCAATCGTCAACGGATAATCCAAGTCTCTGAGCATGAAGACCATATGACCAGACTCCAATTCTAACATATGCACACCACATCCTGCATATAACTTCCATCACTGAATAACCCATTGCATCTGATCCTTCCAGACACCAGAAACAGGAGCATGAGGAGGGGCATCAAGCATCATCTTTAGATCAGCCCATACTCGCAGACCAGGCCAGGAAGACACAACCATAGGACCAACAGGCATGCCAGTATCCATAAACCCATATAAAGCCATAAGATCCTTACGATCCGCCCAAGACAAAATACCCTGCAGACCCGAAGCTAACCGCACAGACCCATCACTAAGTGTAATTCTATGAGATACCGTACCAGGAAGAGTCGTGGAACGCGCAACCGTCCAACCAGTAATATATCCATTTCCCAAAGGCAAATCAGAATCACTATCAGAAGCTGCATCTATAAGATTTTCGGGAGCACGCTTCTCATAGGGAACGGTCTTGCCACGTCTAACACGTCGAGCCGATTTCTGGCGAAGCGAACGGCGAGGTGTGGGATCACTAGGAGAGGGTTCAACCTTTACCTTTACTGGAGCAGCAGCAGTGGGGGCAGGAGAAGTAGACTCAATAATTTGCCCACCCAAGGGATCAACAGGATCTGCACTAGAAGAAGGAATAGGTTGAGAACCAGGAACCGGTGGTGATGGTGATGCCAGATCAGGTGAAGGAGTAGTGGTGGTTGTGGTAGCAAAGGTGGGGGTGGTGGTAGCATGTGTGGTGGTGGTGGCAGGACCTGAAGAAGAAACCATAGGAGCAACCAAAGGAGTATTGGTGGTACCAACTGTAGAAGCAACAAAAACCGATGGAATAGCACAGAACCAGGAGTAGGATCAGATGTAGGACCAGTAGTAACAGCAGGTGAAGAAGTGGTCACCACACGTGGGGAAGGACGATAGATAAATCGTTCCGGAATTTGGGTGCTTTGATGCTTGACCATTCTTTCATATAGTGCTTTAAGTTCATCAAAAGACAAAGCCCGAACCCTGTCCCACTTCCAACAAGTTTGGAAATAAGCAGCCGACTGATACTTCACATATCGCTGCATCTGCTTTCGCTCCTTAGTTCTCGATAAAGGTCTGTTCTTATGCTTCTCACGAAGCTGTGCAGCAAGCGCCAATTGATGCTTGCGCATCAACACCATAGCTCTTGGAATACAGTTATGCTCATCCACATCCGCACCCAAAAGATCAGTGAACTGGGAATAATCCCTGGTAAGAATAATCAACACCTGCATCCAATCACTATCATTCCAATGCATTGCATCATGATGGACTTGTTCACGTCTCTGCTGTTGAAGCGCTTCCTCCTCAGCCCCAGCAGCTTCATCAATTTCGGCTTGCATCCGTTGAGCAGCCTCCTCACCCAACCTATCCTCCTCAAGCTGTCTGCGTGTACGCTTGCGAGGTGGTGAGGGAGCATCAGTCATTGGGGCCTTACCCTTTGGATCATGGGATGGACCAGCATTGGAACCAACAGTAGGACCAGAAGCACCATCCATAGGTGTGGGAGCATCAGCAGGAGAAGGAACACTGGAGGAAGTCAGAGGAATCGGCAAATCATCATACAATTTATCAGCAAAGGCAGCCTTTGCCAACAAAGTCAAACCATCCTCAACACGATCCTTAACTTCCTCATCAGAATTAGAATTAACCACATGCTTCTTTCGTCGTCTTGGCTGAGTCTCCAAAGCTTTGATGCGATCAGCCATAGGAAGAACACACTCCCTAGTAAGCTTCCGGTGTTGATTCAAATCTGCTTCCAAGGAAAGAATCCGTGTATGATACCTGTGCATAAGATCAAGTAGAGAAGTAAGTGTAATAGGTTCCTCCGCTGTCCCACCAAGAGGACTTGGATCAGGGAAGGCGTCATTGGAACCAGAAGCAACAAATGGGTCAACATTAGGAGTACTAGCACCAGTAGGCTTATCAGAAGAGTGTGGAGCAAGACTAGGAGGGGGAGTCTCCACAAATGGAGACGAATGTGGCAATGAAGAAGGAGCAGCCTTGGAAGTGGATGGCCTTTCAACCACCACCTCCACAACCGGCTCTTCCTCAACCACAGGAGGTGCACCACCAGCATGAACCTCCTCCTCCATGGGGTCATCATCAAATTGCGGTTCCTTCTCGGCTTGGTCAACCGGAGGAACAACACCATCAGGAGGACCCTGAGCCTGCCCCAACATGGCCTCAGAAAGGGGCCTCCACTCCCCGCTAAACCCATGGACCATATTATAATACACTTTGGCAGTAAGCTTAGAAGGCACATGTTCAGTCCTATCACGAGGTATGCAGACCAGTATTTGTTGTAAAAACCTAGGATACATCAGAAACTTCTTCCTAGAACCAGCACTAGAAAGATTGCTGACCATCCCCTCAAACAAATAACGAGAGAAATTAAAAACTCTACCCTGTGCTAAGCAAATGAGACCAGTAGCCAAAGGAGTAGGGAAAGCATCCCAACTCCCAGACTTGGGACTTAAACAATGAATCAGAAAATGCACCAGAAGCTTCCATTGGGGGGAAAACCTATTCTTCTGGAAGTTAAACTTCCCCCCATGATTATATCCTATAGCAGCCATCCCCTCCAACACCTCCGCAATGGGGATGGACACAACACCACCTTCATCTTGAAGATGAAGGGAAGATCGAATAGAAGCCTCAGATACCACGTATGAACGTCCATTTATGGTAGCATGGAGTTCTCGTGGACGGCCAACCACAACCACAAGACGAGCAGATTCCCAAAACTGACGAATGACACTATCATAAATAGTGGGACATACAGTAAAAGCATACCTTAGGTTTGAAGCCTCAATGAAGTCCATAATGTCAGTAAAATCATCACGATGTGGACCATCTCCTAGATAGGCGACCTTGTTGTGAGCAGGTTGGTATACCAGGGCAGCCATAGATCTTGATTAATTGAATGGAAGATGATTTTTGTTAGGGTTGAGAGAGTAGGATCAGTTGTGTGTGTTATGAGTGGAATGAATGAGTCAAGGGGGGTTAATTGACCATAAATAATGGAGGTAGTAACTTTTCATTGACCCCTAATAATGGGGGGTTGCCCTTTCAAATTAGACAGTTATTACATAGTAACCACTTGCCCCTTTTAACATAATTTCCAAATTCCAATTTACCAAAGTTCAATAAGAGTGTAAATACCAGAATTTGAAGCATTGACTAAAAGTCAAAGCGCACAATTGGCAGTACTAGAAGCAAAATGTGGTCAACAGAAGTCAATAAGAATGAAAAGTGTCCCAGACGAGTACCAGAAGCCAACCCTCACTTGACAAAGAAGAATTTTTAACCACAAGAAGCCAACCAATAAGGACTATAAGCTAACCAATGAGGACTAGAAGCTAGTCATGAAAGAATATAACCACCAGAAGTGAGCAAAATCCTCCACCAGGAGTAACACACACCACCAGAACCAATGCAATATATTGTTAAAAACTACCAATATGTTAGTCTGTGCAAAGTAATATGTACACTAAGCCTCCCCTTAAGCTTAGCCTCCCCTTAATCCTAGACCTCAAGGATTGACCATCCCAATGTGAACCACCAAGTGGTTAAACCGAGGACCATCAACGGCTTTTGTCAACAAATCAGCAACATTATCATCCGTATGAACTTTAAGAACCTGTATCAACTTCTTCTCATTGTCATCCCGTATAAAATGGTGCCTAATTTCAATATGCTTTATTCGCTGATGAAAAACAGGATTCTTCACAATGCAGATAGTACTTTGATTGTCAATGAAAATTTTGGTGTTCATAGAATTGAACCCATAATCCAACATCTGATTTTGGATCCACAATACTTGTCCACAACAGCTAGCAGCAGCAACGTATTCAGCTTCTGTTGAAGAAGTAGCTACTATCGTCTGTTTCTTGCATTGCCATGAAATAATTCGGTGACCCAAAAATTGACAACCACCAGTAGTAGACTTTCTGTCATTATTAGCACCTACATAGTCACTATCACTATATGCTTCAAGAACAAAAGGTGATTCTTTAGGATACCACAAGCCCAGTTTAGGTTGAGCCTTGATATACTTGAAAATCTTCTTAACTGCATTCAAGTTCGAAACCGTTGGAGTCACCTGATGTCTAGAACAAGCACTTACGGCAAACATGATATCCGGACGTGATGCAGTCAAATACATGAGGGAGCCAATCATAGACCTGTACATGTGAACATTGACCAGGGGGTCTGGCTCATTCTTGAGTTTGACTTTAGCAACTTCATAAGGAGTTGATGCTGGTCTAAGAGGATCCGTGTCAAACTTTTGAAGGATCATATGAACATATTTATCCTGACTGATGAAGATCCCATCCGACTGTTGCTTGACTTGTAGCCCAAGGAAGAAGGAAAGCTCTCCCATAGCACTCATCTGAAACACGCCTTTCATCAAGTGTTCAAACTCATCACACCATTCCTTCTTAGTAGAACCAAAGATAATGTCGTCCACATAAACCTGAACAAGGATAATGTCCTTGGTATTCCTCTTAAGAAATAGTGTTTTGTCAATAGTACCTCTTCTATAGCCATTCTTTAACAAGAAAGTTGAAAGACGCTCATACCAAGCTCTAGGAGCCTGATGTAATCCATAAAGAGCCTTGACCACCTTGTAAACTTGCTTGGGATGAAGTGGATCTACAAAGCCCTTAGGTTGAGTGACATACACCTCCTCATCAATTTTGCCATAGAGAAATGCACTCTTGACATCCATCTGAAACACCGTAAAGCCCACATAAGAAGCAAAAGCCAAAAACAGACGAATAGCCTCAATCCTTGCAACCGGAGCAAAAACTTCAGTGTAGTCAATGCCCTCAATTTGAGTGTGGCCCTGTGCGACAAGCCTAGCTTTATTTCTCACGACAATTACCCGTGCATCCTTATTGTTCTTGAGAATCCATTTGGTATTGATTACTGTCTTTCTATCTAGTAAGTCAACTAGAATCCAAACATTCTGAAAAAAGAATTGCTGCATTTCCTCCTGCATAGCCTCTACCCAGCTTTGATCCTCAAGAGCATGAGAGACTGCCCTAGGTTCCACCTGTGAAAGAAAACAAGCAAACAAACAGTGTTGAAAGTCTGTATGATTATTACGCTTTTGATCTTCAATATAGCTCACAAGAGCATGATGATCAGACGAGGCCTTCTTCTGCATTCTGTGTGTCTTGACAGTAGAACCAGGATCTCCAATGATTTGGGTGGTAGGGTGATCTTTGTGGGATTGCAACACTGGATTGAAAGTTACCTCCACTTCTGGTGCCAAGTTATTGAGATCCCCAACAAAGTCAGCATCATATGAAGCAGCGTTGAAAATGCCACTGGTTGTTTATGAATATCATCCAGCTTGGTAGAAGACTTCTTTTGATGGTTCCCCAAGTCTGAAGGACTGGAGAATCGATTATTTGAAGCAGACTCACTAGCTGGAGTACCAATAGGTGATAAGCTAGCACTAGGAGCAGAAGTTGGGGTACTAGGAGCAGCTTTGTCAGTAGGCGTATTCAAGGGAAACTCAAAGCCACCTTGAGCAACTGCTGTAGTAGCTTCTTGTTGTTGTTTGAGAAGGGTGTCAAGCACTACTTGTGAATCCAATACATCCAATGGAGTTGTATCACTAGGAGGAGTAGGAGAGACGGTGGTGGAGTAGGATGGAACCACAAAAATATCATCCTCGTCATCTAAATCAGAAAGACTAGAAGGAACACCTGTACTAGGAGTTGCAAACACTTGTGGACCTGCATCATGGTTAGTTTTGAAATGAAAATATCCTAATGAATCACTAAGATAATCAAGATCAAAATACCATTCAGGACCCTTGCCTTGGATTTTTGACTTCTCTTCAAAATACCTGAGATTTATAGTTTCAATGATTCGCTTGGCTTGGAGATTGTAGACACGATAAGCCTTAGAGTGAGCTGAATATCCCACAATGTATCATGTATCTGCCTTGCCATCAAACTTCCCCAAATAGTCACTAGTATTCAGAATGGTTACAGGACACCCAAAAGGCTTCAAATGAGCAATATTTAGAACTTTGGCCGTTAGGAGCTCATAAGGTGTCTTCTTCTGAGGATTGGTAATAGAAACCCTATTCAAAACATAACTTGCAGTATTAACAGCTTCTGTCCAGAACATGGTTGGAAGCTTGGAATCGGCAAGCATTGTTCTTGCAGCTTCTATTAGAGTCCTGTTCTTTCTTTCTGCCACACCATTCTGTTGAGGAGTTCTTGCTGCACTATAATCTCTTTTGATGCCCTTAGCATTACAAAGTGCTATGAGGTCTTTATTTTTGAACTCAGTTCCATTATCACAACGAATACCTTTAACCTTCTTGGACAACTGGTTCTCTATAAGGGTAAGAAAATCTCTAAGAATTGAGTAGGTCTCACTCTTGGCAGCCATGAAGAACACCCACGTAAACCTGCTATATCCATCAGTTACCACCAGGTAGAATTTATTTGTGGTCAATGCTCCTAATGGAAGTAGGACCAAATAAATCCATGTGTAGTAGCTGCAATGGTTCAGTAATAAGACTAAGAGCAGTAATGGCCTTGAAGGATGCTTTATGCTGTTTGCCTTTGCTACAAGCAATACAATTTATATCATTTCAAAATGACTTGGGAGGTAAACCAGAGACCAGATTCAGATTTGCTAGTTTGTGAATGGTCTTGAAGTTCACATGCCCCATCCTTCTGTGCCATTGAGTGGCTTCATCTTCTGAGGCTTTAGCAACCAGACATGCTAGTTGACCCGTAGGTTTGACTTCATTCAGCTTGATGCTATAGAGATTGTGTCTTCTAGGGATTCTGAGCAGAACCTGTGAGTCATCCGGAAGCTGAAAGTCTTTGGAGAGCACAAGTGCATCAGTATCCGTGAAGAGAACAAACTGCTTCTTATCACAAATCTGAGAGACAGATATCAAGTTGAAGTGCTGAAGTGCTTCCACATAGTAGACCTGCTCAAAATTTAGATTAGGCGTCTTAATTGTTCCTTTGCCAGTGATCCTTCCTTCACCTCCACCAAAATAGACCTTGCCGCCTTGAAATGGTACAAAGTTAGAGTGAAGACTTTTATTTCCTGTCATGCTCCTGGAGCAACCACTATCAACAATGCCTAAACTAGGATCTTGGTATGGAGTAACCTACAACAACAAGATAATAAAAATGCAAAAGTTAGTGTCTTAAGGGGACCCAAACCTTTTCAGGTTTGAGCCTGCCTTGTGGATCTTTAGTAGAGAGCCAAGAAGATTGATGAGATCCACCGTTATTCCTTGGTTGCCTATGCATCATATGGGTATTATTGTTTGACCAAGAACAACCTGCTGAGGGCTTAACAGTAGTTCCCAAACCTCCCAAACCAAAATACATATGGTCAAAATTTTGCGGATAAATTGGATTAAAATTTTGAAAATAGTTACTCGTGGTTCTATTTGTTGTTAATCCAATGTTTAATGATCAGAAGTTAATGGAGAGGACCTTCTAGAAGAAGAAAACGATTGAGCACTAGGATTGAGTCTTCTAGAAGAATATGGGGCAGCTCCTGGTGGACCAGGAGCAGGAAATGCTTGATTAACAGAAGCATGTGTGTCATAAAAATCACAATCTTTAATCAAATGAAATGCACTTCCACAAACAAAACATGTTTTAATAGACCTTTTATTCGAATGACATCGTTTCATACTGCTAACATTATTACACACAATTCTAGGAGAATCAAACTTCCTAGGACACAATAAACCAGGACCAGACATAGTTGACTCAAAAGTAACTTTCTCTTCACACTTCCTAGCACTAGTAGCAGCATGATCATTCTTCTTGGAACTTGTAGGTCTTGACTCTTCACTTGAACCACTTGATGTAGAGTCACTGGCTTTGTCACTGAAAGTACACGAGACAAAGTCATTAGAATTAGTAGAACTTTTTGGGGACTCATGCATCTATGATCCATCCAAGTCATTATGCCTAGAAGTGGGCATGAAAGTTCCAGTAAGAGGGGGAGGGACAGCATGCATTTCTGCTGCTGGTCTAAACCTATTGTAACTAGGTTCTCCCTCTTCCTCTTTGTCGGCATCAAAGACACTCGAAAAAGATAAATCAAACACATCTTTTGAATCAATATATTTATAAAATCCTAATCCTCTTTTAGTCCTACCAGACATGCTACTATCGATTAATTTTGAAAGATTTTTAGGTGCCTTTTGCCATTTTTTAAATCTCAACATTGTAGCATCTAATCTTTCTTGCATCTCCTGTTTTTCTTTGATACTGGCATCTTTTACCTTTTCTGTATATTTAAGCATATTAGTTGTGTTTTCTAAATCGATGCTTAGTATCCTAATTTTATCCTCATACTCACGTTTAGTATCTTGTAGCCACCTCTTTTGTTGTTCCAATGTGTTTAATGAAGCCTTATAGGCTTGAACCTCTAAAAAATATTTATCATTCTGATCATTTACTTCATTAAATTGGGACAACAATTCTGAGTATTTATCATGACAACCAAGAGGAAAATGTTGTACCTGAGGTGAGATGCCCATAAGAGCAAACTCGCCTGCTTCTTCTGCCTCAGATAAGTTCCCAGCAATCATTACAAACACGTCAGTCGAGGATTCAGCTGATCCAAAGTGGTAGTCTGATGATCATTCCAGTTGACCATAGAGTCAACAGATACCAATGCATTCTTGTCATCTTTTACTTCCTGAACCTTAAAAGCTGAGTACCTGCTCTTCTCCTAGACATTCTTGCTAGGGCATTCCCTTGCAAAGTGACCTTGTTGCTGGCAGTTATAGCATCGAACCTTGCTTCTGTCGAATCTTGCTGGCTCCCGTGGGTTGTAATTAAATTTTCGACCTGCTTTCTTCTCAAACTTGTGAACCCTAAGAGTGAGCATGGCCATCTGCCATTTAAGATCCATTTCATCCAGGTCAAGTTTATCGACCTGTTTGAAGTCATCAAAAGCAAGTTGTTGTTGAGCATCAACATCAGCGACAAAAGAATGAAGAACGGCTTCTACCATACTACCAGACTTGGCAGTAGGATCAGGAGCAGATGTATGCTAAAAAGTATGTTGAGAAGACACAGTATTGCTTGGGCTGCTAGCATATGACATGGGACTGGATGCCATAGAACTCACAAAGGCAGAATTAGCTGGAGTGGGAAAAGAATCACTTGAATATCCTCTCACATGAGGTTCAAAAGTTTTGAGCTTATGAAATAGATCATCAAAATTGAGATAGTCAAGCCAACCTTATGCTTTGAGAGAGATTACCACTTAATTCCATGAGTAGGGTAAGGCTCTAAGAAACCTTGCATTAATATCACCATCGTCAGGCTTTGAACGAAGTTGATTCAATTGGCTCAATATCTTTTGGAACATGTCATACCCTTGATGTAAACCTTCAGTTTCTGAGATTTTGAATTCTGTGAATTCATCTCTCAGCATGGATCTTCGCATTTTCTTTGACTCCTCATTCCCACCAAACCTTGCTTTTATACCATTCCAGATCTCTCTGGCATCATCCAAATGGTAGAAGTCACCTAATAAGTGTGAAAACACTTATCTTTTTACCACTTATTTCCAATAATAACAAGACCAAAACGTGTGATTTATGTCATAAAAGTCGGAATTATGCGTGGTTTGTGTTTTTATTGTGTTTTAGGACCAAAAGAAGAAAAAGGAAGAAAACACGGGCTTTCACGGGCTTTTATCGAAGAAAACGGGAAAAGACGAAGTCAAAAGATCAAGAGTGCTTAAAGAACGGATGTCCAAGACCTATTCTGGAGATTTATCGAAGAGCAAGTCTAAAGACGGAAGTTTAATGAAGTCGAAGAACTTAAGTCTAATAGAAGAAGAAAATTAAAAGACAAGTTCAAATCCCGAGACTACAAAGACGAAGAATTAAAATCGAGTCGAGAAGAAAAAAAAAAGAAGAAAGCACCACACATGCCTCCCACTTCCCTATAAATACCCTCCTAATCACATTAGGAGGGAGTTAGCTAGTTTTTATTTTCTTTAGTTTCTTTCTAGTTTTTAGAGAGAGAAAGTCTTAAACTTTCTCTCACTAGTTCATCTTTTTCTTTTAATCTTTCAAGATTAAACACTTTTTTGTATTGCTTATTTCATTAATCAAAGTTCTAGTTTAAGCTTTTGATCCTTATTCTCATTCTTCATTTCTTGATTTATTTACTTTTGATCCGAATATCATACTTCATTCGTATGATTTTATGATTTCGTGGTTAAAGGGTTGATCTTTTAGTTTTACACACAAGCTCTTTCGTCTAAACCATAAGTTCGTAATGCTTATTGGCTTATTCGAATCATAGCTTATTGATTTTCGGATTTCTTCAAGGTTTTTAATAGTTTAAAGTTCATTTCATAAAGTTCTTGATTTTAAGTTTTGAAAAGTCATCGAATTTAAGCTTTTTGGGATTGTTTGAGATTCGTTTGGATTTGCTTATTGCGTTTGCTTATTGAGATTCACACTTGCCACGAATTTCGGAATCTGTTGCCTTCCATCGCAAAACTAGGGTTTTGTACTCATTCCGACGGTTACTCCACATTCCGATAGCCTTTGTTTTTTATCGCAATAACCCATTAGGGTTTTACTTTGCGATCAGTTGGTTAACCCCCTTATTCCGATCTGGGTTGCGATCGCACATTGCGATCGCGTATTCCGACGGGACTTAAGGACTTGGTTAAGACGAAGTGCTGCCCGTTTTTCGATAAAGTCATTGCGATAGCATCATTCCGATAGATAGACATTGCGACAGTAGCCCTTTACATCATTCCGATCTGGATCATTGCGATAGTGGCTTTCCGATAGATGGTCATTGCGATAGAATTGATCTTGACTATTCCGATGGTTAATTTTAGTTATATTCCGATGGTTGCTGTTTGGTGTATTCCGATGAACATGAATTGTTTTCTTACAATTGATTAAGTTTTTAAGTTTTTAAGTTTTTCAAAGCTTTAAGTTTTAAGAATTTTCATAAATTAACTTTAAGTTTAATTTTGTCAAAGCTTTAATTTACTCAACGACACTTTAATTATTTGCTAGTAGTTTAAAACAAACAAACCAAACCATTCTCTTGATTCACCAAAAGACGATTGAGTCGCACTTAAGACCGGTTTTCAATTCGAAAAGATTCGGAACTATAACGAACTTGAACTTTGATACTTTAGGTGGCAAAATCTCGAGTATTAAATGGCGCCGCTGCCGGGTCTTTTCGTTAAGATAAACGGTTTCTAGTGAGAGACGCATTGAATTTTGGGATCCGTTCTTTGAACGTTATTTTCATTGCTTTAAAAATTTCCAAAAATCCTAAAAAATATAAAACTCTTCAAAAATACAAAAACATTAAAAAACCTATAAAAACCAAAAAGATTATATAGATATTCCTTGTGTATATTTTTCTTCTGCAGGTGCATGCGTACTAGATCTTCCAACTATTCTGAGCCCGAGACTCTTGAAGATTTAGATATGGCTGGTGTTAACAACAACAATAATCACCCACCTCAAAATAATTTGAATAATAACAACAACAACAACAACAACAATGTCCTTCTACCTGATTTACGAACCATGGAGGAATTGTGCCAACCTACCATGAACGGACGCGGAGGCCCGATTGCGCCAATGCACGTCACGGCTCAGGAGTTTTCGTTGAAGCATCATATGATACAACAAGTGCAAACGAACCCGTTTCGTGGAATTCCGGATGATGATGCCAACAAACACCTCGACAAATTCATTACCATTACCCAAAGCATGAAGTGCCCCGGTGTTTCTATGGATGACCTTCGCCTTCAACTTTTTCCACACTCACTTTCTCACCATGCCGAAAAATGGTTTGACCGTCTTCCTAAGAATTCTATTCATACGTGGAACGACATGACTCAACGTTTTTTATCGCGCTACTTTCCCCCATCCATGGTCACTAGCCTTCGTAACCAAATCAGTGGATTTATGCAAGAGAATGATGAATCGCTTTTCGATGCTTGGGAACGTTACAATGATTTGATCGACCGCTGTCCTAATCACAATATGCTCCCCGTCACTCTCATTGACACCTTCTACAATGGTCTCACCTTTCGTGATCGTGACACGATCAATGCCGCCGCCGGTGGTACTTTTATGAAAAGGAGACCGGAGGAGTGTCGAGAGTTGATTGAAAACATGACTACTCACCACAAGAATTGGGATTCTTCCGCATCCTCAAGATCTAATCAGAGAGTCAATGTTTCATCTACTTCTACCACCACCAACTCGTCTATTTTGGAACGTGCTATTCTTGATATTAACAAAAGTCTCCAAATTTTGACTTCTAACCAAACTCAACAAGCTAAAGCCGTTGTTATCTCTTGTGACACATGTGGTGGTCCTCATTCCTACAATGAGTGTCCTTCTACTCACGGAAATTATTCTGAAGATATTAACGCAGCATATGGTACTTATCCCACGGGAGGCTATCAAGCTCGCCCTCAAGGAGACCGTAACTTGCTAAGTTATCGCTCCAACAATTATCTTGCTCCTCCCGGTTTTCCCCCTGCAAACCAAACCCAACAACTAAGCTTTACCCGGAACAATCAATCTCAACCTCGTGCAAACAATCAATATCAATCCCAAAGACACCCATACCCAACTCAAGGAAATTCTCAAGCTCCACCTCTCAATCAACCGATGGCCGTAAGTCAAGACGTCGAGACGTTCATGAAGACTAATCGTGAGATGGTGACGAATCTTCAGAGCCAATTTGTCAACTTGAAGAATGACATGGTGAAACAAGGGAGTGATATTAGAGCCGAGCTAAGGAATGATATGGCCAAACACAGCAATGATATTAATGCCAACATGCAAAACTCTTTCAACAATCAAGCTCTTCACCTTCGTGATATGATTGGTTCGCTCATCCAAGGTAATCAACCCTCTTCTTCGGGTACGCTTCCGAGTAATACCGTTGCGAATCCAAGGGGGGAGATGAAAGCAATCACTACTCGAAGTGGAAAAGGTTATATGGAACCCGATACACCTCCACCGGTGATTGTGAACAAGGAAAAAGAGCAACTTTCCCCACCTCCTTCACCTTCTATCCCCATTTCCCCACCACCCGTGGTTGTGAGTGATCCTACTCCCTTAAAGCCTTCTTCTTCATCCAATATACCTTATCCATCAAGGTTGAGGAAAGAGAAGCAAAAGAGCAAGGATGATATTCAGGTTTCGAACTTCCTTAAAATGTTCAAACAATTGAATTTTAACATCTCCTTTGCCGAGGCTCTCGCTCACATGCCCAAATATGCTAAGATGTTTAAAGATCTTCTAAGTGATAAAGAAAAGCTTCTTGACATTGCTCAGACCCAACTTAATGAGAACTGCTCCGCAGTGCTCTTAAGGAAATTGCCCACCAAACTTGGTGATCCGGGTCGTTTCTTGATTCCTTGCAACTTCTCGGGAGTAGAGAATTGCATGGCCCTAGCCGATCTAGGTGCCAGTATAAACTTAATGCCTTTAAGTGTTTGGAAGCAATTATCTCTCCCCGAGCTAGTCCCCACACGAATGACTTTGGAACTAGCCAACCGTACGGTTGCTTATCCAGTGGGGATAGCCGAAGATGTCTTTGTTGGCGTCGATAAATTCACCTTCCCGGCGGATTTTGTCGTTGTTGACTACGAGATGGATCCCCGTGTTCCATTAATCGTTGGACGTCCATTTCTGAGGACCGGTCGCACTCTTATTGATGTAGCCGCAGGCGAAATAATCATGAGAGTTGGTGACGATCAAATTGTCTTCAACATGGGTAAGATTTCTAAGCAACCTTATTCGTATGAGAGCGTTAATGCTATTGATGTTCTTGATGAGGCTTGTGAAGAACATTTTCATGATGCTTGCAATAGTACTCCTTTTTCTCTGCCCAATGTTGAGACCGTTGCCTCAATTGCTCCAGCATTGACTCCTTTTGGAGAAAGTGATTTGGATGACTTCGAAGCTAGTTTGGGTCCTCTCGATATTAAGTATGATAATTTGTCCACAAATTGGGATGAAGACATTAGTACTATTGAGAGACTTCTCAATGAGGACCCATTCTCTCCTCCTGCTCCTACAGAGGTGACTAATGATGATCCATCGTTAGTTTCGCCATCTATTGAGGATCCTCCTACTCTCGAGCTTAAGGACCTACCACCTCATCTTGAGTACGTTTTTCTGGAAGACGACGAGAAGCTACCAGTCATCATCGCAAAGGATCTGCAAGAAGACGAAAAAGACCGCCTTGTCGCTGTGTTGAAGAAGCATAAAAAAGCTATCGCTTGGAAAATCTCGGACATCCGTGGAATTGATCCTCATTTCTGCACACATAAAATTCTCATGGAGGACGACTTTAAGCCCACAATTCAAAGTCAACGAAGGGTGAATCCTAAAATCCATGAAGTCATCAAAAAAGAGGTTATCAAACTTCTTGATGCGGGTATGATTTACCCTATTTCGGATTCACCGTGGGTTAGTCCAGTCCATTGTGTGCCTAAGAAAGGTGGAATCACCGTTGTGCCCAATGCAAACAACGAGTTGATTCCTACCCGTCTCGTTACTGGGTGGAGAGTTTGTATAGACTACCGCAAACTCAATGATGCCACGAGAAAGGATCATTTCCCTCTACCTTTTATGGACCAAATGCTTGAAGGTTTAGCGGGTAATGAATATTACTGCTTTCTGGATGGTTTCTCGGGTTATTTTCAAATACCCATCGATCCCCAAGATCAAGAGAAGACAACATTCACCTGTCCCTATGGTACATTTGCCTACAAAAGGATGCCTTTTGGCTTATGCAATGCCCCCGGGACTTTCCAAAGGTGCATGTTGGCTATCTTCCATGACATGGTTGAGCAAACCATGGAAGTCTTCATGGATGATTTCTCGGTCTTCGGGGATTCCTTCTCTGCTTGCCTTGCCAATTTGGAACGTATGCTTAAGCGGTGCGAAGACTCTCGCCTTGTTCTGAATTGGGAAAAATGCCATTTTATGGTCAAAGAAGGCATTGTGCTAGGACACAAAATCTCTAAAGCCGGTCTTGAAGTTGACCGCGCTAAAGTAGATGTCATAGCCAAATTACCTCCACCTTCAACCGTGAAGGGCGTGAGAAGTTTTCTGGGTCATGCGGGCTTCTATCGTAGATTCATTCAGGATTTCTCTAAAATCGCTCGCCCGATGACCCACCTCTTAGAAAAAGATACTCCTTTTATCTTTTCTAAAGAGTGTCTCGAAGCCTTCAATCTTCTCAAGGACAAGCTAACTAAGGCACCGGTCTTGGTTACCCCTAATTGGGAGCTGCCTTTTGAATTGATGTGCGATGCTAGCGACTTTGCTATTGGTGCGGTTTTGGGCCAACGTGTGAATAAACACTTCCAACCAATCCACTATGCTAGCAAAACAATGACGGGGGCTCAATTGCATTATACGACAACCGAAAAAGAGCTTTTAGCTGTTGTCTATGCTTTTGAGAAATTTCGCCCCTATCTTGTTTTATCCACCACCATCGTATACACGGACCATTCCGCGTTGAAGTACTTGATGACTAAGAACGATTCTAAGCCAAGACTTCTTCGCTGGGTTTTGCTCCTTCAAGAATTCAACATTGAAATTCGTGACAAGAAGGGAGCCGAAAACCTGGCCGCGGATCATTTGAGTCGACTTGAGGATCCATATCAGGGGGATCATCTGAACAAAGAGATCAATGACTCTTTCCCCCTGGAGACTCTAATGTCTATAAATCTCAATCTTGATGGCACCCCGTGGTTTGCAGACATTGCAAACTACTTAGCGGGTGGTATTCTCATCCAAGGGTTAACATCCCAACAAAGGAAGAAGTTCTTGAACGATGTTAAGACTTACTTTTGGGATGACCCTTATCTATTCAAACAGTGTGCTGATCTGATTATTCGTCGATGTGTTGACGGACCGGCAGCTTTTGACATTCTTCAAGCTTGCCACAAAGGACCCACCGGTGGTCACTTTGGTCCCAACTACACCGCTAAGAAAGTGTTTGATTCTGGATTCTACTGGCCTACCATTTATCGTGACGCTCACGAAATGGTTAAACATTGTGATGCTTGCCAACGTCAAGGCAAGATCACACATAAGGATGAGATGCCTCAAAATTTCATACAGGAATGTGAAATCTTTGATGTATGGGGCATCGACTTTATGGGGCCATTTCCATCCTCCAAAGGGAACAAGTACATCCTCGTCGCCGTCGACTACGTCTCTAAATGGGTTGAAGCTAAGGCTCTTCCTACGAATGATGCGAGGGTGGTTGTGAACTTTTTGAAGCAGCTTTTCGCTTGATTTGGCGTTCCTCGTGCTATCATCAGTGACCGCGGGACTCATTTTTGCAATGATCAATTTGCAAGAGTCATGGCAATGTATGGTGTCAATCACCGTCTTTCTACCGCCTATCATCCCCAAACCAATGGGCAAGCCGAAATTTCCAATCGTGGCTTGAAGAGAATTTTGGAGCGTACTGTGGGAGAGCATCGCGCCGCGTGGGCCGATAAATTAGATGATGCTCTATGGGCTTTCCGTACTGCCTACAAGACCCCGATCGGTTGTACACCCTATCGTCTTGTGTACGGGAAAGCCTGCCATCTACCCATCGAGCTGGAACATAAGGCGCACTGGGCCTTGAAGTGGGCGAACTTCGACATCATTAAAGCCGGTGATCATCGCAAGGTTCAACTCAACGAGCTAAATGAATTGAGGAATGAAGCTTATGAGAACTCGCTGATCTACAAGGAGAAGACGAAGATGATCCACGATGCTAAAATCAAGAACCGAGAGTTCCACGTTGGAGATCACGTTCTACGCTTTAATTCTCGGTTGAAGATCTTCTCTGGCAAGTTGAAGAGCCGCTGGTCTGGTCCATTCACCGTCGCCAAAGTCTTTCCGTATGGGACCATTGAGCTTTCTCAGCCAAATGGGCCCAATTTCAAGGTGAATGGCCAGCGTTTGAAGCTGTACTTTGGTGAGGACATCTCTCAGGAGATGATTCCATCCCTCACCACGTTCCCCATGAACTAAAATTGGGTCGAGTCAGGCTCATGACTCGGTGAACAAAAACAAGCGCTTCTCGGGAGGCAACCCGTGTTCTATCTTTTACTGCTTTTACAATAAGTGTAGGGGGAGCCCCGCATATGTTTGTTGTCTTGTTTCTTGTGATGTGCAGGGATTCAAGCTTCAGAGAGCATCTTGATAACTTTTGACGAACCATGATACCGTGTTTCTTATCTTCCCGGTTCTATCCTAAACTCTTGTGATTCAATATTTCATATTCTATATGTTCACATTGAATTCACTTTAGTTGTCCTTTCCTTAGCAAGAGTTAAACAAAGTGCACAATGTCCTAAGTGTAGGGGAGTTTACTCCCACATGCTTAAACATTGAGGACAATGTTTATCTCAAGTGTAGGGGGGACTTCTATCGAAGTAAGTGGTCTTTTCCATGAATTTGCCCTCATTTTAACCTGAAAATTTGATTTTTCGACATTTTCCAAAATTTTTAATCTATTTTGGCCTAGTTGTATAGTTGTATTTGCCTTTGTTATGTTTCCTTTGCTAGAATAAATTTTCAAATAAGTGGTTTTAGATTTTTCTTTGTCGTGAACATTTTGACTCAACCCGAGTTTACTTGCCTAAGTTTACTCTAGCTAGTATCCTTAACGTATTTAAGTCAAGTTTTGCTAGGCTTTTATATAGGGAGCTATAAAACGCGAAAGTCTTAACTCTCACGGGTTAAGAACAAGAACTTTTCGCAAGTTCCCATAATTGATCCTAGAGAGTCGTTTATCAAAGGAACTTTAAAATGCGATTTCTAAACTTGAAAAAGTCTAAGAATTTGCAAGATCCTATAGGCGACTCGAAAACCCGAAACTTTGATTTAATAGGCTAAGCATCCACGAGTCTCATTACTTGAGATTTTAAACTGTGGAGAACGAGAGATGATAGAGTCAATTATAAGTTCGGTACTCTTTCATGAATTTATGTGAGTTAATTATGAGCCTATTCTCCCTCCGCTTGCTTAATAAATTATCTGCTAATAAATAAGGTTGTACGATTTAAAAAGTTACTTAGCTTCTAGCCCCAGATCGTTTAAAAGTTGCTCGGTAATGACGAGAGTTCATAGCCAAGGCATAACTTATGAAGCGGGGCGCGAAGATTGGCGAGTCCGAAAAGGCCCTAACAAGGCATGAGGGCTACATTTTGTTGCTAAAGATCCAAAAGTGATGTGAAGAATCATTTATCAAAAATCAATATGAAGGATCGAGACACACGACGAAAAGCAAGAACTCCCCAAAAGTCATGGAGAAGTCTATCCGAAAAGACCCTAACAAGGTATGAGGATAAATAGATCCAAGTCCTAAAAGGAGGCGGATCGTTGTATATCAAAGTCCAAAATAAAGATTGGAGAAAAATGAAGAAGTCGTGGTCCAAAGATGAAGAATCTCTCAAAACTTCAAGTGAAGAAATTCATATTATGAAGAGAAGACCATAATTTCAAGAACGTCTCTCGAAGATTCGAAGTATGAAGTCGCTGCCAAATATCGGCCCGAGAAAGGTCTCAAATCGCGAACCAAGTTATGCCAAGATATGAACTTTCTGATATTCCGAGAAGCAGTTTTAAAAGATTTGGTCCTTTAGCTAACTATTGATTAAATCGTTCACCTTATTTTCGGACTAAATAACTATCGAAATAAGTCAAAACAATGCATCCTTGTGATCATTCAAGACAAAAATAAAATATAAGAGATACACCTAGGAATAAGGGAGTCTAAGTGAGTAATTGGCCCACATGAGTTCGTGATAGTTTGCTAACTTATAATAACAATGATCTCGTTTCTAAGCTTGGTATGGGGAACGTGAAACTTGAGGATGATAAACGTTCATGGCCGCCAAAACCCAATGTAAGTTTTTAATTTCTTTATTTATTTCTATCTTTTATGTTTAGTATCTAATAAAGGCCAAGATGGGTTATTTATGATGGGAAATGTAAACCGTGCTTAAAATTAATGCATTGCATGAGGGCATTGCAATGGTCAAGTGTAGGGGATTTAATAAGTGTGAAAACACTTATCTTTTTACCACTTATTTCCAATAATAACAAGACCAAAACGTGTGATTTATGTCATAAAAGTCGGAATTATGCGTGGTTTGTGTTTTTATTGTGTTTTAGGACCAAAAGAAGAAAAAGGAAGAAAACACGGGCTTTCACGGGCTTTTATCGAAGAAAACGGGAAAAGACGAAGTCAAAAGATCAAGAGTGCTTAAAGAACGGATGTCCAAGACCTATTCTGGAGATTTATCGAAGAGCAAGTCTAAAGACGGAAGTTTAATGAAGTCGAAGAACTTAAGTCTAATAGAAGAAGAAAATTAAAAGACAAGTTCAAATCCCGAGACTACAAAGACGAAGAATTAAAATCGAGTCGAGAAGAAAAAAAAAAGAAGAAAGCACCACACATGCCTCCCACTTCCCTATAAATACCCTCCTAATCACATTAGGAGGGAGTTAGCTAGTTTTTATTTTCTTTAGTTTCTTTCTAGTTTTTAGAGAGAGAAAGTCTTAAACTTTCTCTCACTAGTTCATCTTTTTCTTTTAATCTTTCAAGATTAAACACTTTTTTGTATTGCTTATTTCATTAATCAAAGTTCTAGTTTAAGCTTTTGATCCTTATTCTCATTCTTCATTTCTTGATTTATTTACTTTTGATCCGAATATCATACTTCATTCGTATGATTTTATGATTTCGTGGTTAAAGGGTTGATCTTTTAGTTTTACACACAAGCTCTTTCGTCTAAACCATAAGTTCGTAATGCTTATTGGCTTATTCGAATCATAGCTTATTGATTTTCGGATTTCTTCAAGGTTTTTAATAGTTTAAAGTTCATTTCATAAAGTTCTTGATTTTAAGTTTTGAAAAGTCATCGAATTTAAGCTTTTTGGGATTGTTTGAGATTCGTTTGGATTTGCTTATTGCGTTTGCTTATTGAGATTCACACTTGCCACGAATTTCGGAATCTGTTGCCTTCCATCGCAAAACTAGGGTTTTGTACTCATTCCGACGGTTACTCCACATTCCGATAGCCTTTGTTTTTGATCGCAATAACCCATTAGGGTTTTACTTTGCGATCAGTTGGTTAACCCCCTTATTCCGATCTGGGTTGCGATCGCACATTGCGATCGCGTATTCCGACGGGACTTAAGGACTTGGTTAAGACGAAGTGCTGCCCGTTTTTCGATAAAGTCATTGCGATAGCATCATTCCGATAGATAGACATTGCGACAGTAGCCCTTTACATCATTCCGATCTGGATCATTGCGATAGTGGCTTTCCGATAGATGGTCATTGCGATAGAATTGATCTTGACTATTCCGATGGTTAATTTTAGTTATATTCCGATGGTTGCTGTTTGGTGTATTCCGATGAACATGAATTGTTTTCTTACAATTGATTAAGTTTTTAAGTTTTTAAGTTTTTCAAAGCTTTAAGTTTTAAGAATTTTCATAAATTAACTTTAAGTTTAATTTTGTCAAAGCTTTAATTTACTCAACGACACTTTAATTATTTGCTAGTAGTTTAAAACAAACAAACCAAACCATTCTCTTGATTCACCAAAAGACGATTGAGTCGCACTTAAGACCGGTTTTCAATTCGAAAAGATTCGGAACTATAACGAACTTGAACTTTGATACTTTAGGTGGCAAAATCTCGAGTATTATCACCCATGTGATCATGAGGAAGAGATTGAAGCAAAATAGTTTTTGCTTTGACCTCCTTCTGAATAGCTATGATTTCTTCATGAGTTTTAGGGTCAAGAAGAGTAATGTTACCATTCTTGTCTCTTCTAGTTAGCTTCCTGTTGTTCCCGTTCAGAATAACCTTCCAAAGGTCTTGATCTGTATTGGTGATCCACCATTCCATCTTCATTGCCCAACTGTCGTATTCATCCTTTTTCAGAAGAGGGAATTTACCATTCGTGTTGGAAACCGTAGCAACAATCTGCTGAGGTTGCACAGTTTTAGGAGTGCTGTCTTCTCCTGTTTGAGTAGAAGTTGAGGCAAACATGATAAAACAAAAATGTCAGAAATAAGAAAAACTTGATTCTTCTTGTATAGAGACCCTCCCAGGCTCTGATACCACTTGATAGGTTCACTAGATGTGAATCTTGCAGCCTGTCAGGAATGGTGAACGACTTCTGTAATCACAAGTCAATTCACAGAGAGACTCTATACACAATATGAATGCAGAATACAAATATAATAAAGAAGAACAGAATAACTATAAAGACTTGATCCTTTCTAAGGATTTCTAATATTGATAATGACTAGAACTACGTTTGATGAAGGTGTCTATAACCCTTCTGCCTAAGGTTCCTTTTATACTACAAGGAAACCCTAATACAGCATTAAACAAAACGTGTAAAACTGATATGCATATCCTTTCCTAACATATCTCATGTATATCCTAACAGAATAATAAATAAATAATAAAGTTTGACTTTGACTAGGACCAGGAGCACGACTTGCTCCTACTACTACTAGGACCAGGAGGAACTACATACCTCCTAGTCTACCTATTACATTTAACTATTCCAATGGTCCTAACACAATGGTCAAGTGTAGGGGATTTAATAAGTGTGAAAACACTTATCCTTTCACCACTTAAAACAAATAAAAACGAGACCAAAACGTGTATTTAATGTCGTAAAAGTCGGAATTATGTGTGGTTTGTGTTTTTATTGTGTTTTAGAAACAAAATATGAAAAAGGAAGAAAACACGGGCTTTCACGGGCTTTTATCGAGGAAAAAGACAAAAGACGAATTCAAAAGATCAAGAGTGCAAAAAGAACGGAAGTCAAAGGCCTATTCTGAAGATTTATCGAAGAAAAGGACTAAAGACGGAAGTTTAACGAAGTCGAAGAACCAAGTCTAATAAAAGAATAAAATTAGAAGAAGAGTTCATTTTATCTATCGACAAATCCCGAGACAAATTCGAGAAAGACAAATTATTTAAAAAGACGAGAAGACAAAGAAGCAACAACGCCACATCCCTTCCACTATATATAGTTGATTTTCCATCATTTATTAGTAGTTAGTTAATTTTTAGATAGATTAGTGTAGGAGTAGGAGTAGGTTAATTACTTTCTCTCTCTAAACTTCCTTTAATGTTTTCAAGCTTTTCATCTTAATCTTGTATTTTGAATCTTAATCTTAATCTTAATTTCAAGCTTTTTATAATCATTCTCATTATTCCTTTCTTGATTTAAATCTTATGTTTGATTTGGTTAATCATGTAGTTTGTTTGATCTTTATGCTTATTTGATAATTGAAGTGCTTATTTCATTGATCTTATGGTTTTGAGGTGGTAGATG
The DNA here is from genome assembly GCA_025667525.1 of Glebionis coronaria. Taxonomy (NCBI): domain Eukaryota; kingdom Viridiplantae; phylum Streptophyta; class Magnoliopsida; order Asterales; family Asteraceae; genus Glebionis; species Glebionis coronaria. Next base: position 100,166 of record JANFOE010001051.1, on the reverse strand, counting down.
TTATAGCTTATTGTGCTTATTGATTAATTTGTGTTTGTCTTATTTTTAATTAAGTTGTTTTGGTAGATTAATGTTTTAAAAAGTTGATTTTATTAATTTTTACTATTTGGTGTTTGTTAGATTTTAATTTGTGTTTAGTTTTCCTTATTTTCTAGATTAATTTTTTTCTTATTTTGGCTTATTTTTATTCCCGTCATTTTAGGATCGAGTCTATATTTTTTTATTATTGCGAAGTCAGATTTAGAATCTAACTTTCGTAAGAGGGTTTAGGCAATTCTCCGAAAGTCAGTTTAAATATTTTTCTCCGAAGGAAATTTTTACATTAGTCCGAAACTACAAAAAAATAAAGTTACGAAAGTTTATTTTATTAAAAACTCCGAAAGTTTATTTTATTAAAAAAATCTTCCGAAAGCTAACTTTCACAAAAGTTCTGAAACTTGTCATTTCCCGCCAAAACGAAAATCCTCCGAAAGTAAACATAAAAAAAAAGTTACGAAATGTTTTTTACAAAAACCTCCGAAAGTTTACATTTTCCCACTATTAGTTTTCCCTCCAAAATTCTTGTTCCCCCATGGGGAACATGTTCCCCATTTCTTTTTTTTTTAGAATTTAGTCCGTAGGTCGATTTAGTTTTATTCAAAAGTCGTTTTTATTTTTATTCTGAAAGTCAGATATTTTTAGTTTTATTTTTCGTCAAATTTTAGTTTTAATATTTTATCCAAAATTTTTAGTTTTAATTTTTATTAAGTGGCCGTTTTAATATTTGTCTCGTTTCTTTTTAAAGTAGCTTTATAATTTAATTTCCTTTATTTTTATTAAGAAAGTTTTATTTTTAATTCTAAAGTTTATTTTTATTTTTAGTTTTATTTTTATTAATTGTTTTTTTTAATATTTGTTTTAATATTCGTTTTAATATCGTTTTAATTTTTAGTTTATTTCTAATACTTTTTACATTTACTTTTTAAATAGTTATAGATAACCAATCTTTATTTTATCTACCAAAAACGACTGAGTCACACTTTTAACCTTTTTTCAATTCAAATCGAGCCGAGAGAAAAATGAACTTAATTAAAAATCAGTTATTACATACTCTAGTGCTAAAAGAGGTAAAAATCCAAGATTTGCAAAATTTTGAAAAAAGTCTTATTTCTCTCCAAAACTTTTGAAAATCATGGTCTCTGGTCCACTAGAAGCGGCTCCTTAGCCCATAGGCGGCTCCATATCGATATGGAACCGCGGGCTCCCATAAGGAACCGCGTACAGGAAAGCTACTTTTAACTTAATTTTTGTCTTTCTTCTTTGACCACTGTCTTGGTTAAGATTCTTTGTTTACCCAATTTGGCTAAACATTTTCTAAAACCTTTTGTTTTCATTTCAAATATTTGCCTTTTCTATTTTCTTTAAAGTCTTCCCTTTTGTGAGTTCTTCTCTTCATCCCTCATAATGCCTAACTCTTCTATTCCTAACCTTGACATTTCTTTGTCACAATATTCTCAACCTAAAGCTTCTTCTTTTAAGCTTTCAAAGAGACCGAAAATCTCGGTTCGACCTGTTTGGATAAAAAAGAACAAGAATCCTCATGATTCTTCTTCTCCAAAATCCTCCAAGAATTCTTCTTTCATTCCGATTAAATATTGGAATGAGACTTACTCTATAAATCCAATTACCAGAGAAATGGAATTTCTTCCACCACCACCTAAACCTTTCAACTCTCCTCAACTCAATGACCTATCTTCTAGCCCTGATCTCACTACGCATTGTGAAAACATCTCTTATCCATTATCTCCCTCTCCACCAAACTCTCATTTTGATGGACCTCCCCCATCTAACGACTTTGTTTTGCATCATGGTTCCTCGTGTGCTTGTTGTCGTTTTCAACAAATTGAACTCGCTCATATCTATGACAAGCTAAATTTCCTTGAATCCCTCCACACTCGACCTCCTCTCAAAGTTTTGGTTCCCATGAACAAAACTTCAAATGATGCTTCGTCGTCTTTCTTTTCCAACTAAGGAACATTTTGTACTTTAGTTGTTTGAGTCAATAAAACTTAAGCAATCTTGGAAGATTATCACTATTAGAGTAGTCTATGCTTTGTGGTTTATTTTCCATAATTTTTGCTTTAAATATTCATATTGTGTGTATGAATATTTATCTTGTATGTTATTTCATATTTGTGTAATATGAATGTTATGTGTGTTATCTTTCCCGCTAATTCTTCTTCACACATTTGTTAAAAAAATTGATCATGGTTAATACTTATAATTAATTATGGGTGATTCTATAAATTCTAAATTTTAACCCCTTGACATTTTAATCATCTTGGATTGGTTTGGATGTTTATTTTCTTCCTTTATTCCACCAATTAAACTATGATGCTGTCAATACACACTCTTTGGACATACTTAGCAAATGCTTGCTTCTAATTTGAGATTTCTTTTCCTTCTCCCTCTCAAGTTAGTTAGCAGGTAGTGTACATACATACATAGGTGTTTCTTTTCTTTCTTCTAACCTTTTGTAGCATGTCACCTTAGCTCATTTACTTGGTGCCCTAAGCAAGGGGGAGTAAGCACCAAAGGGGAGCTACTAGCAAAGTTTGGTTCTTTTCTTCTTCAAAGACTTGTGCTAACCTTTTTGCTTCGACAAAGGGGGAGAAATGATAGTGATAAAATCGTTAATAATTCGAATAAACTTGTATTTTACGTAAATGAGTTTATAGTTTGTCATAATCAAAAAGGGGGAGATTTTTAATGCAAAGCAATGCCTAAAAACATTGTTAGTGTTAATTAATCTTTCTTAGTTTTGATCACGACAAATTACAAAGACATTTATTCTCAAACACAATCATAAAACAAATTATCTAACAAGTACTATCATCAAGGTAATAATCATTACACTAACATATCTTAATCATGCTTAGTGATCATAAAAGTGATTAGCCTTAAAACTTACTTTTGTCAAATGTAACAAAAGATAATTAATAAACTTTATTTTTAAGAAAATGTTTTAATAAAATGAAAATGTAAATTTGAATATGGCATATTCCAAATGACATAAGAATATCCTTTGAAGGTTTTAACATCCTCAAATATTTTAAATTCACTAAAAGACAAAAAGGAGTGGAGTCTACACTCCGCGGTTCCTTAAGTTCCTACGCGGTTCCCTATCGATAAGGAACCGCGTGGGTAGTTAAGGAACTGCCTCCAGCTAGCCATTGACATTTGTCTTTTATAAATAGTGGATCAAATCTGTATTTTCATCAACCCTTTTTGGACATCTCTTTCAGCCTTCTTTCTCCTATCTAATCCTAGTCATTTATAAATGATCACTTAATATGTTAAGTATGTTTACTTATGATTATCCTCTTGATCTCCTTCTTTACATTGTCTAAAGAGAAGATCACTCACACACTTTTGATGTGATTAAAGATGAAGCATTGATGAAGATCATCCTCTCCTAAAGATCTAGTCATGTTCATCATTTGTTTATTTGTGTCTTGTGTAGATCTAATGTATTTGTGAATACTTGGACTAGTTGTGTTCATCCAAGCTATGTGTAAATACTTGGATTAGAGTTGTGTAAACCTTTTGCATATGTGTGTCCTTGGATTTGTGTTATGTAGATCCAAGGTACATGTGCGTACTTGCATATGTTTAGTTGAGTTGTAATAAGTTATGTTAGTGAGTTCTCACTAAAATATAAAGTGATGTGGTTGTGTCTTGTGAGTTCCCACTGAACTATAAAGTGATGTGTAGTTGTGTTGTGTGAAGTTCTCACTTAGCTTCAAAGTGAAGAGTCGTGAAGATTGGTTCTAGCTTTGGATTAGAACTCGACATCTAGCCTAGTGTCAGAAAATGGTGAAGTATGCAACGTTGTGAAGATTGGTTCTAGCTTTGGATTAGAACTCGACATCTAGCCTTGTGTCGTAAAATGGTGAAGTGGGCGACGTTGTGTAGATTGGTCCTAGCTAAGATTAGGTCTCGACATTTAGCTTAGTGTCGGAAAATAATATAAGCGACGTTGTAAGGTTTTCTCCGCCAAGAAGGGAGCTTGTGGATATAGTGGAAATCTCGAGTAAGGTGTACTCGTGGAGTGGAGTAGAAACGAGGATAGAGCCTCGTTGTCGAACCAATATAAATCTTGGTGTCTTCCTACTAGGTTGTTTCTTTCCTTGCTCATTACTTACATTCAACATCACACTACAAGATTATGAAGCTATTGTAGCATTTTAAAAGTGACACTTTTAAAATTGTTGCTTTTTATAGTTCAAATATGATAAAGTGACATTTCACCATGTAAGTGTTGCGTTTAAGGACTTTATGCAACATTTCTTTTCAAGTGTTGCATCTTTTATTATAAAAGTGCCACACTTTATATAAAGTGTTGCTTACTCTCTCTATTTTTTCACAAAAGTTTCGCTCAAACTTTTTCCTTCTTAAAAGTTTTCACAAGGCCGTGTAAATTTTTCCAAAATCAAATAATCCCTCCCATTCATTTTTTTTATCTCTCATATCTCACTTATTCATAGTTATCTTATCCCTAACCAATTTTTTTAATCTTCCTCCTACCCTCTCTCGTTTCTATGGTAAAATCATCACTCGTGACCATCCAATTGTTACCTTTTTTTCTTCTACCTTCTCTTATCCCGGTTACCTTTTCATTTTCTTTAATATATACAATTTACCTGTTGCTCAGATGTTATGGCCTTATAAGCTATTCTGTCTGCTATCTATTTATGCTAACAAATCATTTCTTTTGAAGGATCGGGGTGATGGTGAAAGCTTGTGGTTACAACAATCTTCAATTCCTTTCCATAGTCTCAAGGTAATAGCCCCTCTTCACGATTTTTAAGTGTCTTGTTGATTATATGTTATTCTTGTGTGTTCTTAAGGTTTAGATTTGGATTTTTATAGTTTATCTTTTTATTTAAGTTCATTTAGACCCTAAACTCATTTACAAGACACATGCCTATATGCTTTAAACACTACAATGCACACCAACTGTTTGTTTTTCTGCGTCAACGAAAATATCATGAATAAAACTACAGAAGACTATATTCACATTCAATTATGTACTTGTTTACTGTCAGTCTATATGTTATTTTGTCGTGATTGGCCTAGTTAGAAACATTATGTCCAGTGTCTCTACGTTTAGGAAGGTCTTGTGCGAAATACAAAAATGACCCCCCTTAAAAAGTTCAACAATCTTTAAACAGAATAATGGAAAAACTAGAGTTTATTATGTAAAAAGAGTCGTTCCCCTAGCATTTATCGATGCAACTCTTGAATCAAATCTCTTATAGTCAGTTGTCTTCAACATATCCTGCTCAATTGACATCATTGCTAATTCATTTAGCTTTTCCTGTGACATTGTAGAACACAAAAAAGGGGTTGTTTGGGTCTGCTTAATCAAATACCTACAACTAAAGGAGCAAGACTGTTTGACATTGTCCATTGATATTCATGCATGTGAAGGGGCCGTGGGATTGCTTATTATAAATGCTTACAAAGAATCCTATGTAACCCACTACTTGCAGTAATCTCAACAGGTAATCACAAAGTCATTCCCATTACAACATCAGTTTAATTAAGCATTCCCAAACAGCCCGTAAGAGCAAAATAGGCAATTATTTAACGTAATCTAAATACGCAATCTCAAACATCTGTTATAAGCTGTTGTACATAAACATTACAAAACATCCTCTTTAAGGAGCTTCAAACATCTCTTAACTTGTTTATAACACTGTTTATATACTTGCTCATTAGGATGTCTAAAATTTTATAGCGTCCACCTACAGGTACATGTACAACACAATATAGCCACATTAGCATGTGACTTATGTTAAAGGATGTTGTTGTTGTTCAGAACATTTATATGTGTAAATAAGGTTTTAAGCTATGATGCACGGAATCTCCATTTAGGGTGGCGTGCCCGTTTGGGATCGGCTCGGGAGCGGATTCGCCTGCGAAACGGCGCGGAACCGTTTCTTGACCGATTCCTAATACATAGAACCGTTTCTTGACCGATTCTGGAGCCGTTTCGGTATTCTAAGCCCTTAGCTTAAAATGGAAAAGCAAAGAAATAAAAAACTGTAAAAATTCCGACAATGAGATGTCTGAGAAGATGAACGTATTTATGTTTGTTCTTGTAAGAATAAGTAATAGTGTAAATACGGAGTAGGTAATGTCATTTTTTATTGGATGAAAAAGTAGGTATTGGGAAATGTGGGTACACAACTTTTAATGTTAAACGATTAAACTATGCTTTTCTCAAAGTCTAAATTTTTGAACAATTGCCTTTCCCTTTATTCATGAACCGTAGATTAGGATTTGTGAAGCGTTTGATATTTTGTTTCATGGCTAATTATAAAACAAAACTCTTATAAAAGACATAAGTATTTGCATCATTAGTTATCGTTTATTTTTCGAAAAAACAATATTGAGTTTTGAAATGTCACAAAAATACATACGTTTTTAACTATGGCAGTTAAACCGACCCGATCGGTCAAGACCCGTTAATTTTCTAATTGTTAGTAATTTTTTTTGGAAGATGTACTTTGATGTTTAGAATTTATATCAATAAATATTTATTTTAAATTTTCTTTAATATATTTATTTTTTATATATATTTTTATTACCGTATCCATGCCGTTCCCGTATCTTGATTTTTTTTATTTTTGCCGTTTCCCGTTCCCGTATCGTTCCCGTATCCCCGTGTCGTTCCTGTTTCGGTGCTACATTGGTTTTAAGCAATATCTATGGCTCAAAATATATGTGACTCTAACCATATGATGGACGCAAAAATATCAAGCTAAGTATAGATGCATATAAACACTTAAATACTTATGTTTGATAGTAGAAACAATGCATAAATATAGACATACTACTTGTGTGAAAACGACGCCCAACAAATATGAAACTACTAGTCAATAAAACGCTTGGTCTAACGAATGAAGTGACTAAGAAATGGAAATTACTAATCAACTAAAAGGAGAGTTTAACTTGCTGTTTATAGAACATTATAAATGCAACACCTGTGTAAACACACAAAACAGAAATACAGTATGTGATTATATATGCTTTCTGTTCTAAGGAGTGTTTTGAGATTATTTATCTATAAGTACTTGCCGCCTCAATAAGCTTTTCAAATAATGAAGCTAAGACATCTTTTCTGTTATCAATGTCAATGTTTGATTAAGTGGTATATAAGCAAATAGCATATTAGAAACCACCTACTAGTTACTGGTGAGCATAAGCTTACTGAAACACCTCATTAGTCCAAAACTATATTGATTATATTCTGATTGTACCTAAATATCACTATAAAAAAAAAGAATTCAATAAAGATAAATAATTCTTATGAACATCACCACTTATGAACAAAAAATAGCAAATTCACTTATAAAATAAGAATTGTATATAAAGTTTATTATGAAATCAAGTTCACCCATGTTTCAAGTAGGATGCAATGGTAGATCCGACTGACCGTAGTAGTTAGGTGATGGTTGTGGTTAGGTGAAACGGCACCGGTGGTAGCGTAGGTGGTGGTGGCGGCGGCTGGTGCTATGGTGGTTAGGTTAGATCCAAGGAGAAAGAGTTGGGCTAGTGTTTTAAGAATTTAACTGAAAAGCAAATTACTACGTATATCTCACTAGAAACATTAGACCGGTGTACGTAGGATTTGTTTTTAATAGGTCTGAAAGTAGTCTTTTAGACCCGTTATTTTCAAAGCAACCTGTCCAAATACATTTTTTATATTTAGACCGGTGTGAATCAAGTAAACGGGTCCTAAATACACTAAATTGTCTTTTATACCTGTGTTTATTGTAAAAGGTATATATAAGGAGGTCCAAAAGGCGTTTTTTGTAGTTGTGCAAGTAAGGTTTTTATCAACTTCAATTTCGATAAACTTCTTTCAACGGAAGAAACGGTGATGGGAATAGTTATTCAGACTTTTTATTTTTTTTACGCTTATCATTTCCACATTCAAATTTTCTAATTCTATATTTGACAATTCATATAAATGAAAATAACAAGCCACAAATGTATAAACATATGTTGATTATTGATTATTGATTATTGATGTATATATAGAGAGGTCACTTATAAAATTTGAGGCCCTTAAAATGTGGAGGCCTTGTCCGATAACACACCTCACAGACCCTCATATACGCTATTGATTATGTGTACGATAGTCTTTGAAATATACGGAGAAATACTTATTTGCACACAACTAATGAATTTGTTTGACACGTAATTATAAATATTATCATTTTTCTGACAAATGTTATTTTATTGTTGAAAATGTATATACATGCCAATGATGCCTGTTATAAAAAGAACCTATGAACTAATGTTAGCACGCTTTAAAGATTTCTGCTAATAGTAATTACATTTAAGAATGCCTAATTTCAATTACGTTGGTTCTTACCATCTTATGTGTTTGTTTCTAACTGTGTCGTTTGTTGTCAGCCTATCCTCATAAGCTAATGTGCGTTGCTGATGCATGGTTAGCTGATGCGAGTTGCTTATGAGTTGCTGATGTAGTTACAGATGTCGATGTTGCTCATGTGATGCTGTTGATATTATTAATGTTGGGGTTGCTTATTTTGTTAGGTATATTCATAACGATCTACACCCTTATCCGCTATGGTTATACTAGATAACGAATCACATCCTCTGTATTCTGCTAATGTATTAAATTTTAAACTACTAGCTTCGGTTTTAAAGTTCCGGCCTGGCTGTGTGATGGCTTTAAGGGAAATATTGACACTTTAAGGTGGCTATGAGGAGGTACTTTTGTAAGATAATAACCGTGGTAGTACAAACCGATTCTGGCGGTAAATTGGTAAGTGTTCTATCTGGGTCGAGTCGACCCGTTTGATGCCCCTAGACATCATTATTGAACTTTTCCTTATAACTACCGTTATTAATTTCACCAACATGTTTATATAGTTTCATGTTTCACGAAGGAAGTAAGTATTATGTGCTAGCCATATACCCAATTCCATGCTTTCACTATTTGAAAAACTAGTTCATATAGTTCTAAGTGCTCCATTATTAAAATCATGATTCTTAAGTCATAATAGTATTATGAGACGATAAAAAAGTAACCTAGCTGTAATGTTGTTTTGAATTTTGGAACTTGGTTTGTGGTTGGGATGTATGTGTTAATTTTTGGATTGTATCTTTTGTAAACTTTTGTTTATTTTCGGCTTTTTATTTTCGAAGTTTTTCATTTTGTTGGTATTAGTTTTTACAAGTTATGTATGTGTTTGATAACATTCTTTATTGCAGATTTTTAGTGTACAAAAATCTGGTTTGACTCACCGATTGAACCATTTTCTGTTTAGTTTTTATGTTAAGCTAGATCCTAGTGTCTTGCTTTAGATGTCATATTTTATCTATTATAATGACTTAAGTGTTTTGATGTATATTGTGCATTTTTTATCCAGATATCTCAGTATCTTGATAAGGGACCTTTAGAGAGCAACTCAAACCGGAAGTTGTAGAACAAGAGGATGAAATCACTAGCGATGTAATGAATTTATGGTAGATTCTCCGAGTACTTTTGATAAAAATGATCTATTAGAATTGGTGTCTAAGTGATTGTGAATTTAATGAGCTGGTAGTACATTCTCCTACTGTTTTCTATGAAGACAAAGCCTCGGCTTTAACATCTACGTCATCAGGTAAATTTACGTTAGACGACCTTTCCAAGACATAGATGGCTAAAATATTAAATATACCAATACTCGTACAATTATGACCCTGAATGGTGACCCGCGACTCAACAGGGTCAAATAAACACCATTTTTTGGCCGATAATGTTATCTTAAATGCTGTTAGAATTTACTTTACTGTAATATTTAGTCGTGTTCTGGTCGGATATGTATATGTAAACTAACAATATTTTCCATATTTTCCTTTTGGACCAGGCAACCTCTCAAGTTGTATCAAGAGATTTGCAAAGATAGACTCACGATGTGTTATTCTTTTCCTTTTGTTCACTAGAAGTATTATGTTTGTTAACTTACATTACAGTTTTGTCAAAGTACACTACCATGTTATGTATGGTTGAACGAATGTTGATTATTGATTTAGACCTTTTTGAAAAATGTATATGATACAAATGTTGCATATTTAGTCTTGTATTGTGTGAAAGAAAAGTGATCCAATCATTTATAAAAGTGTCGCCTTATATGACGGAAAAAAATACTAGAAGCGTCACGTTTCATATAATACAATGTTGCAAAATTAGTTTTAACAATGAGAAAGTGTTGCACTAGAATCTAGAAGTGTTGTAGTTGTGTGAAAAAAATGTTGCATTTTATTTTGAAAAGTGTTGCATTTAAGTAAAAATTGTTGCTTTAAAATGTAAAAAGTGTTGCATTTTGATATAAAGAGTGTTGTAGTTTAATGTAATAAGTGTTGCAATTTAGTGTGAAAGTGTTACAATTAAGTATAAAAAGTGTTGCACATCCAAGTATAACATTTGGTAAAAATAGGCAACACATTTAAAAAGTGTTGCACAATTTATGTAAAAATGTCACCTATACCTAAGGCGACGTTGCATAACGTAGCACTTGATAAAGTGTCACATTATGCCTAAGGCAACATTTTAAACACATAATACAACACTTTATCAATGTCACTTTAACTTCATTTTCTAGTAGTGTCATTACACTTATTACTTATTGTTAATGTATTAAAATTTAACCTAATCAGTATTTAACTAGCTTTCAAGTAAAAGATAGTTTTAGCACTCACCTAATTGAAAGGAATTTTAATTAGGAGATAAATCAATGAGAAACTATTCAACCTCCCCTTCTAGTTTCTACAACATCAATTACGTGGAAAGTGATTAGATTTAAACAATGATGAATTCTTCAAGACTATGCACGATTAGTGTTGCAAAATATTTGTTATTAAACTCATAACTGAAACCTAATCAACCCATTTAAACTTTTAGAAAAGATGATCTCAAACTGAGATTGTATCGACTTCATTTTCCAACCCATATGCAGTTGTAGTTGCATTGGGCTCAATGATCGTGAAAAATCGATAAATGGTTACTTATTCTTCATGTTTATAGTTCAAAAAAAATATACTATCGTACATCCATTCTCATTAACCTTTGCCAACTATAATTTTTTAGTATTACTACCTCCTTATTTAACATGGAAAGTGAAGACCAGCAAGACATAGAAATAATCATTAGAAATCAAATTGTAAAGCTAACAAAGAACCTAAATTTTGTACATTGATCGAAAAAAATGAAACAATCACTATTTTATAAAGGGGATTCAAACAGATTCCAAGCTTGATTTTCTAAACGCAAATTATAAGACTGAAGCTCATGAGTTAATAAGTGTGAAAACACTTATCCTTTTACCACTTATTTCCAATAATAACAAGACCAAAACGTGTGATTAATGTCGTAAAAGTCGGAATTATGCGTGGTTTGTGTTTTTATTGTGTTTTAGGACCAAAATATGAAAAAGGAAGAAAACACGGGCTTTCACGGGCTTTTATTGAAGAAAACGGGAAAAAGACGAAGTCAAAAGATCAAGAGTGCAAAAAGAACGAAAGTCCAAGACCTATTCTGAAGATTTATCAAAGAAAAAGTCAAAAGACGGAAGTTTAAACGAAGTCGAAGAACTTATGTCTAATAGGAGAAGAAAATTAAAGAGACAAGTTCAAATCCCGAGACGACAAAGACGAAGAATTAAAGTCGAGTCGAGAAAACGTGAAGAAAGCAAGAGAGAAGATGCAACACATGCATTCCTTCCCTATAAATACCCTCCTAATAGTCATTAGCAGGGTAGTTAGAGTTTTTAGTTAATTTTTCACTTTGTAGTTTTTAGAGAGAGAAAGTCTTAAACTTTCTCTCACTAGTTCATTGTTTTTCTTTTAATCTTTTAAGATTAAACATCTTTGTATTGCTTCTTTCATTAATCAAAATTCCATTTTTAGCTTTTATTTCTTAATCTCATTCTACTTTTCTTTGATTTAAGATTGATTTTGGTGTGATTATCATGTGATCCGTGTTGTTCTAATTGATTTCATGCTAAAAAGTTAATCTTTTGATCATTTTATAAGTTTTAATTTGATTAAGCTTTAAGACTTTTGTGCTTATTGGCTTACTTTTATGATTAGCTTATTTTTTATCATTAAAAAGTTTTATTAAAAAGTTTATGTTTTTATTGTTTGATCCAAAAAGTTGTTTGATTTCGAGTTAGATAAGTTGATTAGAGTGCTTATTTGATTCCATTTAGTTGATTCGATTTAGTTTTGGGAATAAGCTCGATCTAATAGCTTATTTCCTAGCTTTTTGCTAGAATCCTATTATTTTCGGAAGGGATTTATATCCCCTTTCCGATTGGCCCCTATATTCCGACCGGTGCATCATCTTAACTGAATTCCATTATTTTCGGAAGGGTTGTTAGCCCCTTTCCGATTGGTGCATATTCCGACAGGGCACCATCTTCAGTATTCCGACGGTAGGGCTTGTCCATTATTCCGATTGGTAGCATTTACCCTATTCCGATTGAGACTTCAAGCTTTATTCCGATTCGTGTGATTTTGGATATTCCGATTGCTAACATTTCTTATATTCCGATTTGGGTAAGTTTGCACATTCCGATTGGGTCCCTAATCCCACTTTCCGATTGACAGTCTTGCACATTCCGATTGTGTTACTTCTTCCCACCATTCCGACCATCCGATCGGAATACATTCCGACCGGGCTCCCTTTTGGTTGTTTTTGGTTTCTTTCGATATAACTTTCTTATAGTACCTTTTATTTTCTAAAAATTTTCCAAGTGTTAGTTTTATTTAGTGATTTAGTTCTTTTCCATTGTCACCTTTACGTTTATATGCATTTATTTTTACTCGTTATTCAAATTAATCTTTTAACTTCCCTTTTACTCAACGACACTTTAATTACTTGCATTTAGTTTAAAAACAAATCAACCAAACCTTTGATTCACCAAAAGACGATTGAGTCGCACTTTAGACCGGTTTTCAATTCGAAAAGATTCGGAACTATAACGAACTTTGATACTTTTGGTTGCAAAATCACTTGTATTAAATGACGCCGCTGCCGGCTCTTTTCGTTAAGATAAACGGTTTCTAGTGAGAGACGCATTGAATTTTGGGATCCGTTCTTTGAACGTTATTTTCATTGCTATAAAAATTTCCAAAAATCCATAAAAAATATAAAACTCTTCAAAAATACAAAAACATTAAAAAACCTATAAAAACCAAAAAGATTATATAGATATTCCTTGTGTATATTTTTCTTCTGCAGGTGCATGCGTACTAGATCTACAAACTATTCTGAGCCCGAGAATCGTGAAGATTTAGATATGGCTGGTGTTAACAACAACAATAATCACCCACCTCAAAATAATTTGAATAACAACCATAACAACAACAACAACAACAATGTCCTTCTACCTGATTTACGAACCATGGAGGAATTGTGCCAACCCACCATGAATGGACGCGGAGGCCCGATTGCGCCAATGCACGTCACGGCTCAGGAGTTTTCGTTGAAGCATCACATGATACAACAAGTGCAAACAAACCCGTTTCGTGGAATTCTGGATGATGATGCCAACAAACACCTCGACAAATTCATTACCATTACCCAAAGCATGAAGTGCCACGGTGTTTCTATGGATGACCTTCGCCTTCAACTTTTTCCACACTCGCTTTCTCACCACGCCGAAAAATGGTTTGACCGTCTTCCTAAGAATTCTATTCATACGTGGAACGACATGACTCAACGCTTTTTATCGCGCTACTTTCCCCCATCCATGGTCACTAGCCTTCGTAACCAAATCAGTGGATTTATGCAAGAGAATGATGAATCGCTTTTCGATGCTTGGGAACGTTACAATGATTTGATCGACCGCTGTCCTAATCACAATATGCTCCCCGTCACTCTCATTGACACCTTCTACAATGGTCTCACCTTTCGTGATCGTGACACGATCAATGCCGCCGCCGGTGGTACTTTTATGAAAAGGAGACCGGAGGAGTGTCGAGAGTTGATTGAAAACATGACTACTCACCACAAGAATTGGGATTCTTCCGCATCCTCAAGATCTAATCAGAGAGTCAATGTTTCCTCTACTTCTTCCACCACCAACCCGTCCATTTTGGAACGTGCTATTCTCGATATTAACAAAAGTCTCCAAATTTTGACTTCTAACCAAACTCAACAAGCTAAAGCCGTTGTGATCTCTTGTGACACATGTGGTGGTCCTCATTCCTACAATGAGTGTCTTTCTACTCACGGCAATTATTCTGAAGACGTTAACGCAGCTTACGGTACTTATCCCACGGGAGGCTATCAAGCCCGCCCTCAAGGAGACCGTAACTTGCTAAGTTATCGTTCCAACAATTATCTTGCTCCTCCCGGTTTCCCTCCTGCAAACCAGAACCAACAACAAAGCTACAACCGAAACAACCAATCCCAACCTCGTGCTCAAAATCAATATCCATCCCAAAGAAACCCATACCCAACTCAAGGAAATTCTCAAGCTTACCAAGCTCCACCTTTCAATCAACCGATGGCCGTCAACCAAGACGTCGAGACGTTCATGAAGACTAATCGTGAGATGGTGACGAATCTTCAGAGTCAATTTGTCAACTTGAAGAATGACATGGTGAAACAAGGGAGCGATATTAGAGCCGAGCTAAGGAATGACATGGCCAAACACAGCAATGATATTAATGCCAACATGCAAAACTCTTTTAACAATCAAGCTCTTCACCTTCGTGATATGATTGGTTCGCTCATCCAAAGTAATCAACCCTCTGCTTTGGGTACTCTTCCGAGTAATACCGTTGCGAATCCAAGAGGGGAGATGAAAGCAATCACCACTCGAAGTGGAAAAGGTTATATGGAACCCGAGCTTCCTACACCTCCACCGGTGATTGTGAACAAGGAAAAAGCGCAACTTTCCCCACCTCCTTCACCTTCCATCCCCATTTCCCCACCACCCGTGGCTGTGAGTGATCCTATTCCATTAAAGCCTTCTTCTTCATCCAATATACCTTATCCTTCAAGGTTGAGGAAAGAGAAGTAAAAGAGCAAGGATGATATTCAGGTTTCGAACTTCCTTAAAATGTTCAAACAATTGAATTTTAACATCTCCTTTGCCGAGGCTCTCGCTCACATGCCCAAATACGCTAAGATGTTTAAAGATCTTTTAAGTGATAAAGAAAAGCTTCTTGACATGGCTCAGACCCAACTTAATGAGAACTGCTCCGCAGTACTCTTAAGGAAATTGCCCACCAAACTTGGTGATCCGGGTCGCTTCTTGATTCCTTGCAACTTCCCGGGAGTAGAGAATTGCATGGCCCTAGCCGATCTAGGTGCCAGTATAAACTTAATGCCTTTAAGTGTGTGGAAGCAATTATCTCTCCCCGAGCTAGTCCCCACTAAAATGACTTTGGAAATAGCCAACCGTACGGTTGCTTATCCAGTGGGGATAGCCGAAGATGTCTTTGTTGGCGTCGACAAATTCACCTTCCTGGCGGATTTTGTCGTCGTTGATTACGAGATGGATCCCCGTGTTCCATTAATCGTTGGACGTCCATTCCTGAGGACCGGTCGCACCCTCATTGATGTAGCCGCTGGCGAAATAATCATGAGAGTTGGTGACGATCAAATTGTCTTCAACATGGGTAAGATTTCTAAGCAACCTTATTCGTATGAGAGTATTAACGCTATTGATGTTCTCGATGAGGCTTGTGAAGAACATTTTCATGATGCTTGCAAAAGTACTCTTTCTTCCCTACCCAATGTTGAGACCGTTGCCTCAATTGCTCCAGCATTGACTCCTTTCGGAGAAAGTGACTTGGATGACTTCGAAGCTAGCTTGGGTCCTCTCGATATTAAGTATGATAATTTGTCCACAAATTGGGATGAAGACATTCGTACTATTGAGAGACTTCTCAATGAGGACCCGTTCTCTCCTACTGCTCCTAAAGAAGTGACTAATGATGATCCATCGTTAGTTTCACCATCTACTGAGGATCCTCCTACTCTCGAGCTTAAGGACCTACCGCCTCATCTTGAGTACGTTTTCCTAGAAGACGACGAGAAGCTACCGGTCATCATCGCAAAGGATCTGAAAGAAGACGAAAAAGCCCGACTTGTCGCTGTTTTGAAGAAGCATAAACGCGCTATCGCTTGGAAAATCTCGGACATCCGTGGAATTGATCCTCATTTCTGCACACATAAAATTCTCATGGAGGACAACTTTAAGCCCACAATTCAAAGTCAACGAAGGGTGAATCCTAAAATACATGAAGTCATCAAAAAAGAGGTTATCAAACTTCTTGATGCGGGTATGATTTACCCTATTTCGGATTCACCATGGGTTAGTCCAGTCCATTGTGTGCCTAAGAAAGGTGGTATAACCGTTGTGCCCAATGTAAACAACGAGTTAATTCCTACCCGTCTCGTTACTGGGTGGAGAGTTTGTATAGACTACCGCAAACTCAATGATGCCACGAGAAAGGATCATTTCCCTCTACCTTTTATGGACCAAATGCTTGAACGTCTAGCGGGTAATGAATATTACTGCTTTCTAGATGGTTTCTCGTGTTATTTTCAAATACCCATCGATCCCCAAGATCAAGAGAAGACAACATTCACTTGTCCCTATGGCACCTTTGCTTACAAACGAATGCCTTTTGGCTTATGCAATGCCCCCGGGACTTTCCAAAGGTGCATGTTGGCTATCTTCCATGACATGGTTGAGCAAACCATGGAAGTCTTCATGGATGATTTCTCGGTCTTTGGGGATTCCTTCTCTGCTTGCCTTGCCAATTTGGAACGTATGCTTAAGCGGTGCGAAGACACTCGCCTTGTTCTGAATTGGGAAAAATGCCATTTTATGGTAAAAGAAGGCATTGTGCTAGGACACAAAATCTCTAAAGCCGGTCTTGAAGTTGACCGTGCTAAAGTAGATGTCATAGCCAAGTTACCTCCACCTTCAACCGTGAAGGGTGTGAGAAGCTTTCTGGGTCATGCGGGCTTCTATCGTAGATTCATTCAGGATTTCTGTAAAATCGCTCGCCCGATGACCCACCTCTTGGAAAAAGATACTCCTTTTATCTTTTCTAAAGAGTGTCTCGAAGCCTTCAATCTTCTCAAGGATAATCTAACTAAGGCACCGGTCTTGGTTACCCCTAATTGGGAGCTGCCTTTTGAATTGATGTGCGATGCTAGCGACTTTGCTATTGGTGCGGTTTTGGGCCAAAGAGTGAATAAACACTTCCAACCAATCCACTACGCTAGCAAAACAATGACGGGGGCTCAACTGCATTATACGACAACCGAAAAAGAGCTTTTAGCTGTTGTCTATGCTTTTGAGAAATTCTGCCCCTATCTTGTTTTATCCACCACCATCGTATACACGGACCATTCCGCGTTGAAGTACTTGATGACTAAGAATGATTCTAACCCAAGACTTCTCCGCTGGGTTTTACTCCT
Organism: Glebionis coronaria; assembly: GCA_025667525.1. Lineage (NCBI taxonomy): Eukaryota > Viridiplantae > Streptophyta > Magnoliopsida > Asterales > Asteraceae > Glebionis > Glebionis coronaria. The sequence goes on along the minus strand of JANFOE010001051.1, from coordinate 82,651 downwards.
TCAAGAATTTAACATTGAAATGCGTGATAAGAAGGGAGCCGAAAACCTGGCCGCGGATCATCTGAGTCGACTTGAGGATCCATATCAGGGGGATCATCCAAACAAAGAGATCAATGACTCTTTCCCCCTGGAGACTCTAATGTCTATAAATCTCAACCTTGATGGCACCCCGTGGTTTGCGGACATTGCAAACTACTTAGCGGGTGGTATTCTCATCCAAGGGTTAACATCCCAACAAAAGAAGAAGTTCTTGACCGATGTTAAGACTTACTTTTGGGATGACCCTTATCTATTCAAACAGTGTGCTGATCTGATTATTCGTCGATGTGTTGACGGACCGGCAGCTTTTGACATCCTCCAAGCTTGCCACAAAGGACCCACCGGTGGTCACTTTGGTCCCAACTACACCGCTAAGAAAGTGTTTGATTCTGGATTCTACTGGCCCACCATTTATCGTGACGCTCACGAAATGGTTAAGCATTGTGATGCTTGCCAACGACAAGGCAAGATCACACATAAGGATGAGATGCCTCAAAATTTCATACAGGAATGTGAAATCTTTGACGTATGGGGCATCGACTTTATGGGGCCATTTCCATCATCCAAAGGGAACAAGTACATCCTCGTCGCCGTCGACTACGTCTCTAAATGGGTTGAAGCTAAGGCTCTTCCTACGAATGATGCGAGGGTGGTTGTGAACTTTTTGAAGCAGCTTTTCGCTCGATTTGGCGTTCCTCGTGCTATCATCAGTGACCGCGGGACTCATTTTTGCAACGATCAATTCGCAAGAGTCATGGCAAAGTATGGTGTCACTCACCGTCTTTCCACCGCCTATCATCCCCAAACCAATGGGCAAGCCGAAATTTCCAATCGTGGCTTGAAGAGAATTTTGGAGCGTACTGTGGGAGAGCATCGCGCCGCGTGGGCCGATAAGTTAGATGATGCTCTGTGGGCTTTCCGTACTGCTTACAAGACCCCGATCGGTTGTACACCTTATCGTCTTGTGTACGGGAAAGCCTGCCACCTACCCATCGAGCTGGAACATAAGGCGCACTGGGCCTTGAAGTGGGCTAACTTCGACATCATCAAAGCCGGTGATCTCGCAAGGTTCAACTCAACGAGCTAAATGAACTTAGGAATGAAGCTTATGAGAACTCGCTGATCTACAAGGAGAAGACGAAGATGATCCACGATGCTAAAATCAAGAACCGAGAGTTCCACGTTGGTGATCACGTCTTACTCTTTAACTCTCGGTTGAAGATCTTCTCTGGCAAGTTGAAGAGCCGCTGGTCTGGTCCATTCACCGTCGCCAAAGTCTTTCCGTATGGGACCATTGAGCTTTCTCAGCCAAATGGGCCCAATTTCAAGGTGAATGGCCAGCGTTTGAAGCTGTACTTTGGTGAGGACATCTCTCAAGAGATGATTCCATCCCTCACCACGTTCCCCATGAACTAAAATTGGGTCGAGTCAGGCTCATGACTCGGTGAACAAAAACAAGCGCTTCTCGGGAGGCAACCCGTGTTCTATCTTTTACTGCTTTTACAATAAGTGTAGGGGGAGCCCCGCATATGTTTGTTGTCTTGTTTCTTGTGATGTGCAGGGATTTAAGCTTCAGAAAGCATCTTGATGACTTTTGACGGACCGTGATACCGTGTTTTCCATCTTCCCGGTTCTATCCTAAACTCTTGTGATTCAATATTTCATATTCTATATGTTCACAATTGAATTCACTTTAGTTGTCCTTTCCTTAGCAAGATTTAAACAAAGTGCACAATGTCCTAAGTGTAGGGGAGTTTACTCCCACATGCTTAAACATTGAGGACAATGTTTATCTCAAGTGTAGGGGGGACTTCTATCGAAGTAAGTGGTCTTTTCCATGAATTTGCCCTCATTTTAACCGAAAAATTTGATTTTTCGACATTTTTCAAAATTTTTAATCTATTTTGGCCTAGTTGTATAGTTGTGCTTTCCTTTATCATGTTTAGTTTCTTTCCGTTGCTAGAATAAATTTTTAATAAAGTGGTTTTAGATTTTTCTTAGTCGTGAACATTTTGACTCAACCCGAGTTTACTTGCCTAAGTTTACTCTAGCTAGTATCCTTAACATGTTTAAGTCAAGTTTTGCTAGGCTTTTATATAGGGAGCTATAAAACGCGAAAGTCTTAACTCTCACGGGTTAAGAACAAGAACTTTTCGCAAGTTCCTATAATTGATCCTAGAGAGTCGTTTATCAAGGGAACTTTAAAACGCGATTTCTAAACTTGAAAAAGTCTAAGAATTTGCAAGATCCTATAGGCGACTCGAAAACCCAAAACTTTGATTTAATAGGCTAAGCATCCACGAGTCTCATTCCTTGAGATTTTAAACTGTGGAGAACGAGAGATGATAGAGTCAATTATAAGTTCGGTATTCTTTCGTGAATTTATGTGAGTTAATTATAAGCCTATTCTCCCTCCGCTTGTTAATAAATTTATCTGCAATAAATAAGGTTGTACGATTTAGAAGGTTACTTAGCTTCTAGCCCCAGATCGTTTAAAAGTTGCTCGGTAATGACGAGAGTTCATAGCCAAGGCATAACTTATGAAGCGGGGCGCGAAGATTGGCGAGTCCGAAAAGGCCCTAACAAGGCATGAGGGCTACATTTTGTTGCTAAAGATCCAAAAGTGATGTGAAGAATCATTTATCGAAAATCAATATGAAGGATCAAGACACACGACGAAAAGCAAGAACTCCCCAAAAGTCATGGAGAAGTCTATCCGAAAAGACCCTAACAAGGTATGAGGATAAATAGATCCAAGTCCTAAAAGGAGGCGGATCGTTGTATATCAAAGTCCAAAATACAGATTAGAGAAAAATGAAGAAGTCGTGGTCCAAAGATGAAGAATCTCTCAAAAACTTCAAGTGAAGAAATTCCTATTATGAAGAGAAGACCATAATTTCAAGAACGTCTCTCGAAGATTCGAAGAATGAAGTCGCTGCCAAATATCGGCCCGAGAAAGGTCTCAAATCGCGAACCAAGTTATGCCAAGATATGAACTTTCTGATATCCCGAGAAGCAGTTTTAAAAGATTTGGTCCTTTAGCTAACTATCAATTAAATCGTGCACTTTATTTTCGGACTAAATAACTATCGAAATAAGTCAAACAATGCATCCTCGTGATCATTCAAGACAAAAATAAAATATAAGAGATACACCTAGGAATAAGGGAGTCTAAGTGAATAATTGGCCCACATGAGTTCGTGATAGTTTGCTAACTTATAATAACAATGATCTCGTTTTTAAGCTTGGTATGGGGAACGTGAAACTTGAGGATGATAAACGTTCATGGCCGCCAAAACCCAATGTAAGTTTTTAATTTCTTTACTTACTTCTATCTTTTATGTTTAGTATTTAATAAAGGCCAAAGTGGGTTATTTATGTTGGAAAATGTAAACCGTGCTTTAAAATTAATGCATTGCATGAGGGCATTGCAATGGTCAAGTGTAGGGGATTTAATAAGTGTGAAAACACTTATCCTTTTACCACTTATTTCCAATAATAACAAGACCAAAACGTGTGATTAATGTCGTAAAAGTCGGAATTATGCGTGGTTTGTGTTTTTATTGTGTTTTAGGACCAAAATATGAAAAAGGAAGAAAACACGGGTTTTCACGGGCTTTTATTGAAGAAAACGGGAAAAAGACGAAGTCAAAAGATCAAGAGTGCAAAAAGAACGAAAGTCCAAGACCTATTCTGAAGATTTATCGAAGAAAAAGTCAAAAGACGGAAGTTTAAACGAAGTCGAAGAACTTAAGTCTAATAGGAGAAGAAAATTAAAGAGACAAGTTCAAATCCCGAGACGACAAAGACGAAGAATTAAAGTCGAGTCGAGAAAACGTGAAGAAAGCAAGAGAGAAGATGCAACACATGCATTCCTTCCCTATAAATACCCTCCTAATAGTCATTAGGAGGGTAGTTAGAGTTTTTAGTTAATTTTTCACTTTGTAGTTTTTAGAGAGAGAAAGTCTTAAACTTTCTCTCACTACTTCATTGTTTTTCTTTTAATCTTTTAAGATTAAACATCTTTGTATTGCTTCTTTCATTAATCAAAATTCCATTTTTAGCTTTTATTTCTTAATCTCATTCTACTTTTCTTTGATTTAAGATTGATTTTGGTGTGATTATCATGTGATCCGTGTTGTTCTAATTGATTTCATGCTAAAAAGTTAATCTTTTGATCATTTTATAAGTTTTAATTTGATTAAGCTTTAAGACTTTTGTGCTTATTGGCTTACTTTTATGATTAGCTTATTTTTTTATCATTAAAAAGTTTTATTAAAAAGTTTATGTTTTTATTGTTTGATCCAAAAAGTTGTTTGATTTCGAGTTAGATAAGTTGATTAGAGTGCTTATTTGATTCCATTTAGTTGATTCGATTTAGTTTTGGGAATAAGCTCGATCTAATAGCTTATTTCCTAGCTTTTTGCTAGAATCCTATTATTTTCGGAAGGGATTTATATCCCCTTTCCGATTGGCCCCTATATCCGACCGGTGCATCATCTTAACTGAATTCCATTATTTTCGGAAGGGTTGTTAGCCCCTTTCCGATTGGTGCATATTCCGACAGGGCACCATCTTCAGTATTCCGACGGTAGGGCTTGTCCATTATTCCGATTGGTAGCATTTACCCTATTCCGATTGAGACTTCAAGCTTTATTCCGATTCGTGTGATTTTGGATATTCCGATTGCTAACATTTCTTATATTCCGATTTGGGTAAGTTTGCACATTCCGATTGGGTCCCTAATCCCACTTTCCGATTGACAGTCTTGCACATTCCGATTGTGTTACTTCTTCCCACCATTCCGACCATCCGATCGGAATACATTCCGATCGGGCTCCCTTTTGGCTGTTTTTGGTTTCTTTCGATATAACTTTCTTATAGTACCTTTTATTTTCTAAAAATTTTCCAAGTGTTAGTTTTATTTAGTGATTTAGTTCTTTTCCATTGTCACCTTTACGTTTATATGCATTTATTTTTACTCGTTATTCAAATTAATCTTTTAACTTCCCTTTTACTCAACGACACTTTAATTACTTGCATTTAGTTTAAAAACAAATCAACCAAACCTTTGATTCACCAAAAGACGATTGAGTCGCACTTTAGACCGGTTTTCAATTCGAAAAGATTCGGAACTATAACGAACTTTGATACTTTTGGTTGCAAAATCACTTGTATTATGAGTCTAAATTTGAAATTTTGAACCCATATGTAAGAAACTGAAGATATATAAAGTTGCAAACGTATTCCTTGCAATAGTTCTATATTAATATTACTCACAAACATAGAATATAAGAAAACATAATCATATAGTATTTTATAATGTTCCAAACAAACAAGATGAGCTTCCAGATAAGTTAATTGGAGCATTTCTGTAAACTATATGGAGATTTCGTCTATTGAGAGGACATTACTTAATAGGAACATGCATACTTTTTTTCAAGAGACTTCTAGTTCGAAATTTGAAAGTTAATCAAGAGACTTCTACTAAAATCCTTGCTTCTAGGTTATTGGGTGTGATATCTGATCTTGTTTCCGATGTTCAAACTGCTTTTCTACCCAACCAGCAGATTTTAGATGGTCCTTTCATTGTCAATGAAGTTCTTTCTTGGTGTAAGTTTAAAAAGTAGCAGGCTATGGTTTTTAAGGTTGATTTTGCCAAAGCATATGATTCAGTTAGGTGGGATTTCCTTGACGATGTTCTTGGTTCCTTCGGGTTTGGTGCTAAGTGACGCGAGTGGATTTATGGCAGTTTATCTTCAGGTATGGCTTCTATTATGATTAATGGCAGCCCGACTTTTGAGTTTAAGTTTCACTGTGGTCTTAAGCAAGGTGATCCGTTGGCGCCTTATCTTTTCATTCTCTTCATGGAATCTCTCAATTTATCATTTTCTAGAGTTACTGACGCGAATCTCTTTAATGGTATTAAGATCGGTTCATCTCTCCAATTATCTCACTTTTTTATGCAGACGACGCGATTTTCATTGGAGAATGGTCTAATAATAATATTAAGCATATTATGCATGTTCTTTTTTGGTCTCCCTTGCTTCTGGGCTAAAGATTAACCTTAAAAAAGTCACCTCTTAGGTTTGGGAGTTCCATGTGAGACTGTCGCAGCAGCAGCTGTTTCTCTTGGGTGTGCTGTCATGAAGACTCCGTTTAAATACTGGGGGTTATGGTTGGAGGGGATATGTCATTGGTTAACTCTTGGGATGAGATTATAGGTAAACTTAAAGCTAGACTATCCAAATGGAAGTGCAATACTTTATCTATTGGAGGAAGACTCACTCTCCTAAAGTCGGTATTAGGTTCTACTCCTATCTACACTTTGTCACTATACAAGGCTCCCAAATCAGTTTTAAACGTTATGGAATCTATTAGGAGAAATTTTTTCTATGGATCTAATGGAGTGGACAAGAAGATTACATGGGTGAAATGGTCCAAAGTGCTTGCGGCTAAAAAACATGGTGGTCTTGGGGTTTCTAGTTTTTTTGCTCTAAACAGGGCCCTCTTATTTAAATGGGTTTGGAGATTCATTTCTCACGAATGTTCGTTATGGTCTCGTGTGGTTCACGCAATGCATTGCTTCAAGGTTCGCCTAGTTTTTCTTCTGAATGGGGTAAAATTATTAAGGAAGTTCAGGTGTTAAAATCCCAGGGGATAGACCTTCTCTCTTTCTGTCGGGTTCGAGTGGGTAATGGTCTTCAAACAAGCTTTTGGAAAGATCACTGGATTGGTGACTCTCAACTTTGTCACTTATTTCCGCGAGTGTTCTCTTTGAAAAATAATGAGGATATTTCGGTTGCAAATAAGCTCATTGGTCCGATTTCTAATTCTTTTCGTCGTCCTGCTAGAGGAGGAATTGAATCCCAACAATTTTCCCAGCTCCAGGATTTAGTTGGGTCGTATGTCCTCTCTTCTTCGGCTGACAGATGGGTTTGTAGTTTAAGTGGAGATGGGTATTTTCATGTGAAGTTTATTCGCAGTTTATTGGACGATTTCTTTCTCCCTAATAACAATGCAGCAACTCGTTGGGTTAAATTCATTCCGATCAAAGTAAATGTTTTTGGTTGGAGGGTCTCCTTGGATCGTCTTCCTACGCGTATGAATCTTTCTCGTAGAGGCATTCATATGTCTGATTTATCTTGTCCTATTTGTCTGAAGTATACTGAAGATCTTTCCCACCTTCTGTTCTCGTGTGACTTGGCTGGTGATGTCCATCAGTTGATTTATCGCTGGTGGAATTTTGATAGTTCTCCATTAAGCTCGTACGATGATTGGTTGTCTTGGTTTAAAGACATTCGCCTCTACGCTGTTCTTAAAACCATGCTGGAAGTAGTTTTTTTATACCTCTTGGTGGATCATATGGAAGTTTCGAAACAATATTTTTTTTGCGGATGGGCCTCTTCGGAAAGACACCATTTTTGATGATATTGTTTTGTACTCGTATTTATGGTGTCATGCTAGATGTGATAGGGCGTTTAGTTGGGATAGCTGGTTACAACATCCATATTTACTTTCTCTGTAACTTTATAGCTCCTTGCTAGTTTTTTTAATATAAGTTGTCGTTCAAAAAAAAAAGAAAACAACACAATATATCGTGAGATGAGAGTGTTCAGAGCCATTAGGAGTTGTGCTAATAGTGTTGTTCATATCTTTGGAGTTTTATGGAGCGTCTTTTAATTTGTAGTACTCTTGGATTCATATTTTTTTAATTTTATGTGTTCTTTTTTATAGTACTTACAAATAATATTAATCGATATCAATCATAACAATAACAAATATGACAATGATATCCAATTATATCTTTGAGGTTAAGTATGCAATAAGGTTAGTGAACATATCAAATGACCCAAATAAATCTGTTCACTAAAAAAACCAATACCATGATCAATTAAACCTATGGTTGAAACATACAAACAGTAAGAAGAATCCCAAACTAAAGTACGTTCAAAGACAGCAGAACATCATCAAAGTTATCATCATCCACAACGAAAATGATCTTATTGTCCTAACTTTCGTTTTCAATAACATCGTTCAATTTCCATTCGCCAAGTCTGGTTCCCTTTTAATTTTCTTTGATTCACAAATCACCTCATTAGCCAATAATTCAGTATCAAGTTTCATAGTGTGTGACAATCCGTCAATTTATGGTTGATATTTTATTCTCAAGTATTATTTAAAAACATTATTTGAATGTTATATTATGAACTCACTTATTTTTGGGAAGAAATTTGGGTTTACATCTTGAAGTAGCATCGACTACGTCTAAACCGGAGGATTCTACGTTACGTGCTTACGTTTACATACACCGTTTTGGTGACAGTCCGACATTTCAGAAAATAAATTTATCCGTGAATATTATTTTGAGATTTTAAATTTGTGTTGGTTCATAAACTCACAAATTTACGAGAAGAGATTAGGACTTACGATTTAAATTTAACGTCCTTTATGACTAAACCGGAAACCTTAGGATTACGTATTTACGTTTTCGAACTCCGTTATTGATGAGACAATTTTTATTAGATTCGTTTTGTGCCGTTGATTCATAATTTATAAAAACATTTTTCGTAAAACGACCCGAGGGCATGCAAATCGAGGAAACTAGAATCGAGGAATACCCGTAAATTAGTGGGATGAGACAAAACAAGTTTTGCCCCACCCCACTAATATGGGACGACAACACTTAGCACCAACACAACCTTGGTGTCATTTTTATACAAATAAAATGGACACTTGTCCATTCAAGCTTAACATGTAAGCTAAACTTACACCAAACCATCAAAACTACCTAAACCATACCATTTACTCATTTACAACATTCAATACCACTCAAAAATCCTCTCTTCCTCCTCCTTGGTGCCGTCCCAAATTCATCAACAAACACCCCTCTTGATCAATTTAACCACAATATCATGTGTTATTCACACATATGTTGAAGAACCTTTGAAGATATGAAGATTGGAGGTGATCTTAACCTATGAAAAGGAGTTTTCATGAGGTTAAAGGGCTGAATTCATGGATTTGTTCATCTATCCAAAGGACCCAAGAAGTTTCCTTGCTAAAGTTGAAGATTTGATAACAAGAACCAAGTCTTGTTCATCAAAAACCTCATGTTTTCATCACTAATGGTGGTATAGAGATTGTTCTTCCTATCCTTTTGTTATTTTGATTATGTAATATTGTAATTTCTTTATTTATGTATATGTATATGATGATGAATGATGATTAAAAATATTATGTGGGGATTTGGTGTTGATAAACATGGGTAAAAAGATGGAAAACCACATGTAAAATGGTTAAAATCTTGCTAAATATGTTGGCTGTATAAAAACAGTAACTAACCAAATGATAAACTGATAAAATGTCATGGTGGAATCCATTTACAGTAATTATTAGATGTCATACACATGTGAGAGTTGGCCATGCAATGGAATCATTAAAATGAGTGAGATATGATCAAAACAAAATTAGTATACCAATCTGAATAGTCTGTTTTGTAGGGACTGTTAAGGATACTTAGACATGGATTGAGCAGTATCTATAGCTAACTTATTTGTAGCACATAATATGAAGTTTATGTCATCCAAAATTGATCTTCTATCTCCTTATAGAACTCAAGATATGATAAAAATGGTGAAAGTGAAACTAAAAATCAAATTTTGTGAAATTAAAGTTTAATAGTATTATATAAGCACTGAAAATAATATAGTATAAAATGTGAAATTAAAACTCACTAACTTATATATTTCATTTATATAAATATTTATAAGGATAAATAAATGGACATTATATAAAAATGGTAGTTTGGTAAGTTTTATAAGTTATAAAAACTATAAACATGATTTTTACGTCTTTTCGGCTAGTACCGTAAAATTAACGTTTTTCGTCAATTAAAACTTAGACGATCGGACCCGTCTAATGTAAACTTTTTAAAAGTCATATACTGATATATAAGTACTTAATACAAGTAAAAACTGATAAAACCCGAACTAAATAACATATGGACATTAACGGGCTTAGTTAGCATTATTGGACTAATAATCCAACTAAATGGGCTAAACACTTATAAATTTACTTATTGGGCTTAACCCACTTGGGCCCAACATGTAAAGTATAATACTGATAATAAAAGTATAAAATGGTTTAATTTAAGGTAATGGACTTATAATAGGCTTATTGGACCTAAAACATGTAAATAGGTAAAACTAGTAAACTAGTATAAAAATGTTACCAACACATAAACACTATAATGAATGAGTAAAGATGTATAAACTCACTTGATCATCATCATATTTATAAAATCATCATATGTATACATAATTGTTATTTTTATAAAGTCATTGGACAAAAGTCTAAGACGAGTATTATTTGTCTAGGTTTCCGTGATTAAAGCACGTACCGTACATCCAAATCGCCGATAACCGCCTTCCCACATCAACGTGAGTTCATAGTCTCGCACTCTTTTAAATGTTTTATGAAATGTTTTATAAACCCGCGAGGGAGATAACATGTTAGTTTTACTAAAATAGGACACCATTTGTCCCGATTATTTGTTTATTGATTTGGACCCGAATGATTGTATGACCCGTTGAATGAATATATGACCCGATAAATGAAATGAAATGGATTATTAAAGTTAGGTTATGTCACTAAAAGTCCCATTAGCATGAATTGTGAACTACCGGGATTTGGTAGACACTTATGCATATGATAGTACTATTTGGGGACGATCACCCTAGTTCGTGCCTTGACGGTTGATCCCCGTCGTGCCACATTAATTGGTAAGAGAATTTATGTATGAGAAGATTTCCATAGCGTGATTTTTGTGACGACACGCTAATTTAGATGGGAGAATTGAGTTTCGGGTTAGCTACCCGTTGTTTGTTGTAGTAAGGTAATAATATCATGCGGCTTATAATAATCCAAATAACGAAATACTGCTATACGTACTTAATTACAATGAATTGCCTAACTAGCAATACGGGGTCTTATTATTGATTTTATGTTCGTATTTTGGTTTTACATAACCATATTCATATAACGGTTTTTATTTAACTTTATACAACGTTATAAAACGTATTGTATAATGTTTTTTTACGACAATGGTTCGTATAATGATTTTGAAGGCAGACGCCTATATTATGATTTTTGATAAGGATTTGTATAAAAAGACTTTGGCTATTTTATGGCCTATTACAAAGATTTGTACAAAATGATTTTCGGCAATAATTATATACCGATGATATATTAATGGATTTCATTAAACTCTATGAATTCACTCGGCGTTATCGCTGACCTTTTGTTTTAACATGTTTTATCTCAGGTACTTGAAGGTAATTCTCGGGAAGACAACAAGAATTCATGGCCCGCACTTAAATAATAATTTCCATTCAAATGCTTTGTAAAACCTGTATGAAATACAATGACTTGGGACCTATGTAAATTTGATATTTATGAATGGAAATGCTTTATTATTAAACGACGCGATTTTTAAGCGTTGTCTATGATGTGAGTAATGTGCTATCCCGTAACACCAACGAGTCTTCCGCTGTATTGAATTGTATAAATTTGGGGGTGTTGCAGTTTGGTACAGAGCTCTCGTTATAGAGAACGAAAGATTTTTAAATTAAGGTTTTGAATAAAACATTTCAAAATCTTTTAACTATAAACATTTTTCTAAAAATGTCTAAAAATCTTTTGACTATAACGGTGCCGAAGAATTCCCAAGTTACCGACAAGGCCAGACTGAGAAATGTTATTTTAATATATATATATAACTTGGATTATATATATATATATATATATATATATATATATATATATATATATATATATATATATATATATATATATATATATATATATATATATATATATATATATATATATATATATATATATATATATATATATATATATATATATATATATATATATATATATATATATATATATATGATGTAATTTGATTACATGATTGTTTGATGATTATTTTAATATTTATACGAGGTATTTATACGACGTAGATTGTCACAAGAAACCCTAACTCCCCTAGCAAATCAATCGAAGCTATTCCCGTAGGAATTCTAGCTATTCTAGATCTAAACCAAGTTGTGGATATTTATGATCCCAACAAAATGGTTGATATTCGTAGAAATGTTGGTATTAGATGATTATGATATTAAAGAGGAATTGGTGAAATTAAATCTGATATTGATATCATGACGATCTTTACTTATAGAGTGGAGTTGGACAAAACCATTACCACCTAGAAAGATGTCATCTGATTTGGTGTCACCCAATTCTTAAATTTGAAATCCAAAGGGTGAATGTTGCACTTGAGGCTGTCATTGGAATCATTACCCAAAAGCCTCATGCCACTAGTACCTTTCCGAGAAGTCTAATTGATTATGTGAGTCATTTCATACTAGTGACTCATTTGATAACTATTGATGAAGGAGCTATATGATTGTAAATTAAGTGTTGTTCATATCGAGATTTTATTGCCCTATTAAGGTCTAAGAATAAGGTTGAAAGTATTGGAGAATGAAGTAGGATATCGCATTGAGTATAAGTTGGTTAAAACTTGAATAAAGTAAAATTTTACCCATATGGAATATGAGATTATTAAGAGGAAGTCATTAAGTCATGTGATTGATTTATAAGGTTTTAAATGATTGTTAGTTTGTGTTAAGGGTTGTTCCTAAACCATTGTCCAGAGGATGCCCAATATCCAATAAATAAATTGAAGAAATCTTCTTCTGAATTGGGACCGATGGATCTTTCGAGACATGTGGAACACGTAATGACTCTTGTAGATTAGTATTCATTGTGGTATCTTTTAAAAATAATCTCTAACTTAACTGAGACATCAGTTGGTAGGATGAGTTCTTGGAATTGTATTTCATAGTGACACATAATGTGTTACGGTACATGTAATACCCGCATGCTTTTACCATGAATAGTACCCTTAAGATCGTACGTACTAGATTAAAACTTTCCTGTTATAGCATGATTACGATTTCGTGTTAGTATTTTACGTATTACGTACGTGTTAGAACACGATAAGTATTTTACTAAGCATGAGCACGCAATAATTATTTGACAATAATTAATCACGAACATGCGATCATGGAATCATGAACGTAATTTAATCACGAGCTAATATTAATTACGTATATATATTTATTACGAACACAAATAAATATATTAAGTCACGGTTAATATTTAACGAGAACACGTAAAACACGAACACGAGAACACACGAGAACACACCAATATTTTAGACACGGAAAAACATTTGGGTCACCCCTTGTGGGCCCCATTACCACGGAATTAAGGAAGGAGGATGGGCTTAGCCCATCAATTTTTACTAAAAGGAGGTTAAGGAAAATTACACTACTCATTTTTTTCTACAGAAGAATTTTACAGAAACCTAAAATCCTCCTCCTCCTTCTTTTTCTCTTTTTGGCCGCCACCCTTCAACACACCAAAAGGGGTGTTTGTTGATCTTGGATCTTGTAATTCTTGTTGGTGTTCGTGTTTGTTCATCGTTCTTTAGATCCACGTATTCGGTAAATCATTTAAACCTTTTTCTTTTGATTTAATCTTTTAATTAATTAGGAACATGTTATGTTTTTTCATGAAACCTAATTAAATCATAGATCTAACATGAATTTAGGTTTGAATAAAATCAAAAGGGTTGTTTAGGGGTGTTTTTCTTTTGGCCGCAGCCTACACCGAACCCGAGAGGGTTTCGTTTTGGCCATCCGACCACCACCGAGACCATATGGTCCCGGTTGGTTGGTGTGGGTCCCACGGCAGCATCAAGACAAGGGGTACCCCGATTTGGTTCGGGGTACGGTGTCGATTTCATGTCTGGTTCATGGTTCTTAGTCAAGATCCGGTTCATGTTGTATGTTTAGTTTTTTTATTTTTATGATCTTATGTTAAAATTAAATTAATAACATGACATGATTAATTTAATAACATGACTTAGGTTATTTTAATTATTAATAATCATGAAATTATTAACCTAAGTAGTTTCATATTTTAGACTTATAAATTAATTAATTATTTAAAAACCATGGTTATAATTAATTAATTAACATGACTTAGGTTATATTATTAATAAATAATAATACATGTTTTAACCTAAGTATTTAAATTTATTTAATTAAAAACATGTTATACTTTAATTAAATATTTTAACCTATAGTTTAATTTAATTACATGAAATAATTAAACTATAAATTATATCTTATGACTTAGAAAATAATCATGAAAACACTTAGGCTTATATACTTAGCTTATTTAACCAGCTTATTTCTAATTATGTAAACTTTCTATTTTTAGAAACTTAATTAAATAAGGCAGCTAATCTATTTATGGAAACCTTCTATTTTTAGAAACTTATTTATTTCAGGCAGCTAATCTATTTATGGAAACTTTTTAAATTAAGGCAGCTAATCTATTTATGGAAACTTTCTATTTTTAGAAACTTATCTATTTTAAGCAGTAATTCTATTTTTGGAAACTTTCTATTTTTGGAACTTTCAATTTTTGGTAACTTTCTATTTTCGGAAACTTTCTATTCTTGGAAACTTTCTATTTTTGGAAACTTTCTATTTTTTGAAACTTTCTATTTTTGGAAACTTTCTATTTTTGGAAACTATCTATTTTAGGAAACCTGCTATTTTTGGAAAGTTACTTATTATTACACAGTAAGTATAGTAATACATGAAATACCAGAAATACTTAATCAGATTAAACAGAATATAAGATAAACACGGTTTAAGGCTTTAAAACAGTAAAACATGGTAAGAACACATAAAATAAGCTAAGACATGACATAAAACCAGCTACGTATTTAGTAAGCAGATACTTATTCACGTATGTATTTATGTAGCACTAGTGATACGGAGGTAGGATTCCTCTCAGTTCATCTTCTTCGTTCACTGGACATAAGGTACGGATTCCCGTCCTTTCAGTATGGATATTCTTTCCTTATTAGGATTCTCCGTATGCAGCCAACTGTTTTCCCATAGTATAAGTTACGTGTTTGATTGCTTATGTTTAATTAAGAATACCTATAGCCATATACATGCATGGCCAGTTTCACCTAGTTATGGAGGTACCATAACCATAACATTAGAGGCACTGATGTTATCACTTCACCACGGCGGAGTGATTGCTCGTGGCGTCCCTTTAGCTTTTGGCCATTTATATTATATTTATCATGTGGGGCGTATGGGTGCATCCTAGTTACATGTTTTCAGTCAGGATTTCATGGTGAATGTGGTGTGTGCCTTGCATCCTTCACAAGGAGCTGATCCCTCCTACCCAAAAACCAGTATATTAAATTAGAGGCAGCCCCTCTAATTTGCATGATGAGGTCACCCCTCCAAGTATTCATGCACGATGGATTTTCATGACCTATATTGGCTAATGGTAAAATATGTTAAAAAGTTTTCATAAGATAAACATAAGGCTTTTCAAACTATAAAACCAGTTTTATGAACATGTTCCAGGTTTTCCAGGACTTATACATTTCCGCTGCTATTAAGTCTTTATTATGTTTTAGTCATTTATACTATGTCTATATCCGTGCACTAAGCGTTTTGCTCAGCCGTTACTTTCCTTTCCATGTCCCAAAACGGCAGGTACTCAAGGACTGACTAGAACATTTGGAGGACACGCATAGGATGGGAGCTACCTTAGATTCCTTCTCCTCTTGCCTTCATATTTATGCTTGTCTAGTCTTCCTTTTTGTTCATTTACTTTTTTTATGTTTTGGGCTTAGGTTTGGGAACCGATGTTTCATTCCGGTTTTCCCTATGGTCATGTAATGTTTAGGCATTTATCCTTGTATGCTTTGATGACACGCCATAATTACGCGTGACATTCCATTTATCAAAATGGGGTGTTACAATTATGGTATCAGAGCCAAGGCTTCGACATGTAGGCTCTAAAACTCGACCTGTGACTAGTGTGTAGTCACCAGGAGCTTCCTAAGCCAACGTTTGTTATTCCACGTATTGATGTTTTCAGCGCATTGTTGTTTTAACCATGATGTTTTCAGCACCTTGAGGTTTTAACCTTGATGTTTTCGTCGATATTGTTTTACTAATATGGATGGACAACCGTCATTCATATTTAGTTATGTGTCATTGTTTCATGCATAATGTTCCTCGTGAACTGTGGCTATGTGGACTGAACCCCAGTAGTTCATAATTAGTCACATAAAAAATTTTTCTGATAAGTTTTGACAGATGAGTTTCATTTATTCATGTTTCATGTATCATTATTGCAGGGATTATGACTAAGTAATGGTTGGTACAGGACTGGCCCTATTTAGTCGCATGTGCTTTTATCGAAACTTTTAACTTTGGGACTGACCCATAGGCGTCCCCTCGCCATGTCTTTTGTTTTGGAACCGACCCATAGGCGTTCCCTCGCACATATAAAGGTTTTATAAACTACATTACGCATTCATGCACTATTTTTCATGCATATAATTTTTCTCATGATTTAAATTGGCATAAATTTTTTTCATGTCCCCTCATAAGTTATTATGTTTTTATGTCAAGTATGTTTTCATACTGTCATGGTTAACTTCAGTTTCATGCTGATTATGTTATACACTTCTTCGTGATAGATGGTTTCATGTTTCTTCATGATAATTCCGTCTTCATGTTGATTATGTTTTATGCCTCTTTTGTTATTTACTTTGTCCTGCAAGACATTGTTAGATTTCATTGAATCATGCTTTCATGATAGTCATGGTTGGTTTTCATTGATCATGCTGTCAGGCAAAGCATCGTTGAATTTTGTGTAACCACACTTTAACGTTTCCGTTATAACCAGAATGATGTCTATGCTAATACTACCAGGTATCATGATGGTTTTCCTAACCGTTTAACCGGAATACTTTCCTTAAATCATGACAAATGATCGACCCCATACCAATCATTTCATGTGCATTGAACGTGTACTCCATGTACCGTGTTCCATGTGTATTACACGTACCTAAATCCATGTGTATTTCACTTGCAATACTGCACGCGTATTCGCTAGTCGATTCTGAATCATCCCAGGCGTATGTCCACTTGCTAATACTCTACAAATTGCTGATGCCGCTCATAACTTGGAAATGTTACTAAAGGTTGATGATGCTGACGTTCGGAGATGCTACGAGATGCGGATGCTGTTCACAACCTGGAGATCCTACAAGACGAAGACAAAGGCGTCGGAGCAAAGCAATTGGACGAGAAGATGCTTCACCATTAGACGATTCCCATCAATCATTGTCCCTAATTCTTAGTTACATGTCACACGTCATTCGACTGTCATTTCAGCCATATGAGTGTAAACCGGTACCAGCCGGCCACTCAGCTGAATAGTTACATGAATCACGGTCATGAGAATGACCATCATGGAACTGACAGACATGACGATAGTAACCACTACTATGACAGCAACTATCCTAGAAATCGCAACCGAAACTCTGGCCACGGACGTGATTAGAAATACAAGGATTAGTAGTCCAACCGATCCGCCAATTCTGGCATAATAACCTTATATTGTGGTTATATTTGTTTCACATCTCGAGACACATGTCAAGACATCAGTCAAGACACATGTCTCACGTATACTTTCTGAAGACACATGTCAAGACATCAGTCAAGACACATGTCTCACGTATACCTCCTGAAGACACATGTCAAGACACCAGTCAAGACATATGTCATGCTTATAGTTCCAAGAAACGAGTCAAGACACATGACTCACGTCCAACTATGGAACATTTCTAAGAAATTCAGGGTACCCTCCAAGGGTATATCTATTTTGTTGTGCCATGTATTAATCAGGCCACAAGAATTTCAATACCATTATCGGTGCATCAATGAGAACTGTCACGTTGCCGATGTCACTTTCATTTCTTCCACCATAGTTGATATATTCATGACCATGAAGGACGCCTTTCGTATTCCCACGCATACGAAGGTTTTCCTTCAGTTTAATGATGAGATCCAAGCTGCTAACGCATTTCCTTGGACAGACACGAGATGAATTTTATCCTAATTATGGACTATGAACAGCGCACCATGCTACGATTCATAATTATGTACAGTAGTGTTCAGGCTCCTAAATACATTCAGCTTGATTTTCCATCGGGAAAATCTGTATAAATTATCTATGCTTACAAGCATGTGCGTTGTTAGCCATGGTAGCTAAAATTTTCTAGTTGTGAGTAAGACACGACCACTTAAGTCTTTTACGCATAGCCAGTTGATTATTCCAAAATCTTCCCATACATTCCAGAAGAACTTACAAGGAGAAGGATGGTACCATGAGATTATGTGTCGACTACCGTCGGCGTAAACAAATCAACATTCATGACCGTTATTCTCCTCCACGTGTTGACAACATGTCCAATCGACCTTATAGTGTCAATCACTTTTCCAAGATCAAACTCATGATCATGCTGCCAACAGTAACGAGTGAAAAAGCAGGACATGTCCATGACTGCTATTCGTATACGACTCGGTCATGCTAGATTTATGACTTTGAATTAGTCTCATCAATGCTCCAACGGCATTATAAGGATGAGTTTCCATGAACTCAAAGCAAATTCATCAGTGTTTTCATTGAGGGTAACCTGATTTCCTCTAAGCCTAGAGAAGAACAGGAAGACCATATCTGCACTATGATGCAAATTTTATGACAAGAGAAATTCTACCTTGGAATTTTTTCCAATATCAATTCTGTTTGATTATAGTGACACACTAAATCACATGGGTTTCTATGGTTAATCTTACCATGACTCAGCTTATGCATAAAGGAGAGAACCCTACACTACATTAGGTGTTCTAGAAAATCCTACGCTAGGAGAAGTCTAGATTCAGAGACTCAGAGTTTCGCAAACTTCTATGTATCAAGTTCTACGAAGCAAGATACAATTACGTTCATATCTAGGTACCTGACATACCAACAGGTTAAAGATAGGACACCAACAAACTGGGATGTTTTCATCATCTGAAATTGTGAATTGAAATGTGACAAGATCTCCACGGATTTTGGTTACCAGATTAACGCAAACTTAGAAGAAGCATGATGCTATCTGGGTTATTGTCAACAGTTTGATCAAGTCTGCAGAATCCTTACATCCGTACGGATTTCAGAACCAACAGATTGATCGGACATGTTCTAGCCAAGGCTCATTCGTTCACTTGGCAATCCCTCAGTTATCGGGTCAAACAAATATTCATAATTGTGCTCCTAATTTACTTCACATCCTTGTTCAAATGTCACGACTTGCTTTCACGCTCGTGTTCATGACACTATTCACGTTCATGATCGTATCTTGGCTTACGATTTTACGTTCATTTTTCTCATTTGGGAAGTTTTGCAAGAACTTGAGAGACCAGAACCAAGTTTAGTATAACTCTCCATCATCAGATAGACGTTTCACGTCATATTCCACGTCTCACCTTGTAGCGTTTGGCGTTACCGCCATTATATTCTATGATCACAATATGTTTCACATGTCATGTTCATTCCACGTTCCTCATATCATGATCAGGATATGTTACACGTATCATGGATCACGATATGTTTACTCATACTACACTCGCCATATCTCCACCTAGCACGTTCAAAATTTTTCACGTATCACGTTCAAAATTTTTCACGTACTACGTTTCTTTATGTCTCGCGCATCGTTTCTAATTATCAGTTAAGTCAGATTGTCTTGCATCGTAACGTTTCAGTTACCCTAGCACGTTAACTCTTATTTTCCTCGATCGAATTTAGGGGATCTACCTTCCGTTGATAACCAAGAATTTCTTCGAATTCCAAGTCAAGGTCAGGAGGACCAAGATTTATCATTAGTGTCAAGATATTCTGAAGGAACCGTTCCAAGAGGGAGGCCACTTGGAAACGGACAAGTTCATCCGGACATTTTTTCCGTTTCTCTCATCAATTAGATATGTCCTTTCAGTCACGTCACGTTCCATGTCCTTCCAAGACATGTCACATTCCGCGTTCCTTCTGCCAGGAAACCCGCACGTTCAATTATCTTACATACCCTCTCAGTTTGATTCGGGTATGTTTCTCTTTCAGTTAGGTTACCTATAATTCGGGGACGAATTATTCTTTTTAGGGGGGAAGAGTTGTAAAACCCGCATGCTTTTACCATGAATAGTACCCTTAAGATCGTACGTACTAGATTAAAACTTTCCTATTATAGCATGATTACGATTTCGTGTTAGGATTTTACGTATTGTACGTGTTAGAACACGATAAGTATTTTACTACGCATGAGCACGCAATAATTATTTGACAATAATTAATCACGAACATGCGATCATGGAATCATGAACGTAATTTAATCACGAGCTAATATTATTTACGTATATATATTTATTACGAACACAAATAAATATATTAAGTCACGGTTAATATTTAACGAGAACACGTAAAACACGAACACGAGAACACACGAGAACACACCAATATTTTAGACATGGAAAAACATTCGGGTTACCCCTTGTGGGCCCCATTACCACGAAATTAAGGAGGGAGGATGGGCTTAGCCCATCAATTTTTACTAAAAGGAGGTTAAGGAAAATTACACTACTCATTTTTTTCTACAGAAGAATTTTACAGAAACCTAAAATCCTCCTCCTCCTTCTTTTTCTCTTTTTGGCCGCCACCCTTCAACACACCAAAAGGGGTGTTTGTTGATCTTGGATCTTGGAATTCTTGTTGGTGTTCGTGTTTGTTCATCGTTCTTTAGATCCACGTATTCGGTAAATCATTTAAACCTTTTTCTTTTGATTTAATATTTAATTAATTAGGAACATGTTATGTTTTTTCATAAAACCTAATTAAATCATAGATCTAACATGAATTTGGGTTTGAATAAAATCAAAAGGGTTGTTTAGGGGTGTTTTTGTTTTGGCCGCAACCTACACCGAACCCGAGAGGGTTTCGTTTTGGCCATCCGACCACCACCGAGACCATATGGTCCCGGTTGGTTGGTGTGGGTCCCACGGAAGCATCAAGACAAGGGGTACCCCGATTTGGTTTGGGGTACGGTGTCGATTTCATGTCCGGTTCATGGTTCTTAGTCAAGATCCGGTTCATGTTGTATGTTTAGTTTTTTTATTTTTATGATCTTATGTTAAAATTAAATTAATAACATGACATGATTAATTTAATAACATGACTTAGGTTATTTTAATTGTTAATAATCATGAAATTATTAACCTAAGTAGTTTCATATTTTAGACTTATAAATTAATTAATTATTTAAAAACCATGGTTATAATTAATTAATTAACATGACTTAGGTTATATTATTAATAAATAATAATACATGTTTTAACCTAAGTATTTAACTTTATTTAATTAAAAACATGTTATATTTTAATTAAATATTTTAACCTATAGTTTAATTTAATTACATGAAATAATTATTAAACTATACATTATATCTTATGACTTAGAAAATAATCATGAAAACACTTAGGCTTATATACTTAGCTTATTTAACCAGCTTATTTCTAATTATGGAAACTTTCTATTTTTAGAAACTTAATTAAATAAGGCAGCTAATCTATTTATGGAAACCTTCTATTTTTAGAAACTTATTTATTTCAGGCAGCTAATCTATTTATGGAAACTGATTTAATTAAGGAAGCTAATCTATTTATGGAAACTTTCTATTTTTAGAAACTTATCTATTTTAAGCAGTAATTCTATTTTTGGAAACTTTCTATCTTTGGAAACTTTCTATTTTTGGTAACTTTCTATTTTTAAAAACTTTCTATTTTTGGAAACTTTCTATTTTTGGAAACTTTCTATTTTTTGAAACTTTCTATTTTTGGAAACTTTCTATTTTTGGAAACTATCTATTTTAGGAAACCTGCTATTTTTGGAAAGTTACTTATTATTACACAGTAAGTATAGTAATACATGAAATACCAGAAATACTTAATCAGATTAAACAGAATATAAGATAAACACGGTTTAAGGCTTTAAAACAGTAAAACATGGTAAGAACACATAAAATAAGCTAAGACATGACATAAAACCAGCTACGTATTTAGTAAGCAGATACTTATTCATGTATGTATATATGTAGCACTAGTGATACGGAGGTAGGATTCCTCCCAGTTCATCTTCTTCGTTCACTGGACATAAGGTACGGATTCCCGTCCATTCAGTATGGACATTCTTTCCTTATTAGGATTCCCCGTATGCAGCCAACTGTTTTCCCGTAGTATAAGTTACGTGTTTGATTGCTTATTTTTAATTAAGAATACCTATAGCCATATACATGCATGACCAGTTTCACCTAGTTATGGAGGTACCATAACCATAACATTAGAGGCACTGATGTTATGACTTCACCACGGCGGAGTGATTGCTCGTGGCGTCCCTTCAGCTTTTGGCCATTTATATTATATTTATCATTTGGGGCGTATGGGTGCATCCTAGTTACATGTTTTCAGTCAGGATTTCATGGTGAATGTGGTGTGTGCCTTGCATCCTTCACAAGGAGCAGATCCCTCCTACCCAAAAACCAGTATATTAAATTAGAGGCAGCCCCTCTAGTTTGCATGATGAGGTCACCCCTCCAAGTATTCATGCACGGTGGATTTTCATGACCTATATTGGCTAATGGTAAAATATATTAAACAGTTTTCATAAGATAAACATAAGGCTTTTCAAACTATAAAACCAGTTTTATGAACATGTTCCAGGTTTTCCAGGACTTATACATTTCCGCTGCTATTAAGTCTTTATTATGTTTTAGTCATTTATACTATTTCTATATCCGTGCACTGAGCGTTTTGCTCAGCCGTTACTTTCCTTTCCATGTCCCAAAACGGCAGGTACTCAAGGACTGACTGGAGCATTTGGAGGACACGCATAGGATGGGAGCTACCTTAGATTCCTTTTCCTCTTGCCTTCATATTTATGCTTGTCTAGTCTTCCTTTTTGTTCATTTACTTTATTTATGTTTTGGGCTTATGTTTGGGAACCGATGTTTGATTCCGGTTTTCCCTATGGTCATGTAATGTTTAGGCATTTATCCTTGTATGCTTTGATGACACGCCATAATTACGCGTGACATTCCATTTATCAAAATGAGGTGTTACAGTACAATTTTGACTTGTTTGAGATTAATGAGAAGACTAACATTGATTGCTAAATCCTACATGTGTCGATGTTATCTATCTTTTCTTGCTTATTCCTAATGTTCGCATTAGTGATGCAACCATTGAACAAGTACTCATCTCGAATTGAGTTACGTTGTGGATTATTCTTTTTGAGTGCCATCGAGGTCATGAACCTCATGATTAATTGGCTAAATTCATTTCCTAGCATATTGTATTTAGTTCTTACTGAACAACTTTTCATCACTCCTTTGCAGATCACTGATTGTTTTTATAAGATAAAACAGTATCCCTTGAGAAAAATTGAATTTCATCACTATAAGGATTATTCAAAGTGAGATTTATAAGTGATCGTTATCGAAATGAAGTTGTTTATGAAACACCTTGGAAACTTAATTGTTTTCATAACAAACAAAATCTTTGTAAATTTATTTCTGATTCTTATTTAAGAATTAAGCATGAAAATGTTTTTATTATAAACATGATGATAAAATTTTGACGAACTGAGTATTGCACCGTTAATCTTGAAATTGTAGATAGTTGCGCGCCTACATACAATTTGGAAGTGACCATGCAAGGCTGATTAGTAGTCACCATGAAATTATTAATAAACACTGAATTTTCTTTGAAGATTGTGAAAGATTAAATTTTATGAGATCTGCAAGAAGTGAAAAATAGGGACATATTGATAGGGACACCTACATATGTTCCCGTACTAGTTATTATTTTGAGTCGAATTTACTCATCTGTAGAAATTGTCTTATTTGACAATTGATAATTCTTTCTTGTCCAATTCTCCCGTAGTGAGATTCTTTGAAAAAGTATATGATTACTGAGTGTTGATACCCGACTGGATGTATCAACGTTCCTATCATTTCTTTTGATTATATTTCATTTGAATGACCTGGGTAACGATCCGAGGAGCTTTCGAATGCGTACTCAATTCATGAAAACATGGGATATATTCATATTCGTTAATGTTTTCGTTTGTATCTAATTTGAAATTCTCTCGCGTAGATTATGCGTTGACCTTACTCTTTTAAGGTTAGTTATGTCTCCAGATATCCTTGAATTGTGAAGGATTATGAGTTATTATTAGTCTTTTGAGAAGTTCACATCTTATCGACGGCAATAAAACTGAAAAGTTGATAGTGCCAGTAGAATGGATTGATTGATTATGACATGACGACATTGTCTTAATTGATGGGAACTCGAATAGAATTCCCCTAAATGATAAGATGTTGATTATCAAAAGTGATCTAAATAATTCTTGATGGATGACCATATCCTACATTTAGACTTGAAATTATACCATGAATGGTTGTGAATTAGTCATAGATATTATAATCTAGAAAGAACCTAATATGAATTTATTAAAAGATGTTTCTGTTATCTGAAACTTTAGGAGGTATTTGTTGGTGAATTACCTAGACTTTCGCCGTTAATGCAAGTTGAATTTGGAATTGATTATATTCCTGGTGCTGCACATGTGGCATGTGCACTGTGCGTCAGCACCATCTGAATCGAAAGAATTATCGTGCAACTGAGAGAGTTGTCGGAGAAAGCTTTTATTCTACCAAGCTCATCATCATGAAGAGATATGGTGTTATTATTCCTTATGTTTATTGATTACCGTGAACTAGGTAAAATTGACGATTAAAATCTATATCCACTACCCAAGATGATAGATTGTTCGATCATTTACAAGGTTCTAGCGTATGTTCTAAAGATTTGATCCACGACATAGTTATCATCAACTTCGCGTCCGCGAAAAAGATTATCTATTCCAATCACTACATCCAGAACTTGTAATGAACATTATGAGTTTCACGTGATGTCGTTTGGATTGACTAATACACATGTAGCATTCATAAATTTGGTGAATCATGTGTGTAGGCTGTAATTTGATAAATTCATGCTTGTGATCATTAAGAACCATTTGTTTGTTTATAAGAATAAGAATGAGTTCATAATTATTTATAGACTGCCTTGAATTGGCAGAGTAGTGAAAACCTGTACCTTGAATAATTAACATGTGATTTAAGACTTAATCCTTTATGTTAATTGACCGTGTGATTAAAAGATAATGGAATATATATTGACTCTTCAAAAATTAGAGCCATTTAAGACTTTGGATTTTACCAAGAAGAAAGTGCAAATATCTTTTGACAAATGTTTTATCAAAAGAATTTTTAAGGAATCATTCCCTTAAACCCAGAACATTTAACTAAACTCCTGTTTAGGGGTAAATGTTTATGTATACCTCAAGACAACCTAACAGGGATTGAGGAAACCATTTAAACCATGACTTGGAATCTGAAACGACAATTTTTGCTTTTCAACTAAAAAAAATGTGATCAAAGTATAAACAAATATTTTTCGAACATTTACGAATCTTAATAATTATTTTCAATAAATCAACAAAAATCGTGTTAATTGACTTCAAATTTATTTTGAACATTTTTATATAATTGTTCGAACTGAGAAATTTAAAATATATATATTTACATTTACGTTTTATAAAAATTAAATATTTATTATTTAATTACTTGTAATAATTATCGACGCTTTAAACGTCGGATTGAGAAAAACTGATAAAAATAATAGTTGAGACGAAACTAAAACTTAGAAAATATGAAGAAAGAAATTTTGAATGAATACGGTCATGATATTTATTTCATCAGGAAAGGTGAATATAGACACTGACACATTATATAGAAAGGATAAAGAGCCAATTAGGATGTGTTCCTTAATAATGACTATGCAAAATAAATTGTCGAGCAATTTAGAAATAATTGATGCTTGTAAGAAGGATAATATAAATAATAAAAGGGGGTTCGCGACTAATGTGAACCATTAGTAATAAGAGCCGATGGCGTTAAATGCTTAAAAGGTCACTTGTAGTTGCCTAAATATGGAGGTTTGTGAGATGTATTCATGTTGGAATCCCGTAAGTATAAGTATTCTATTCCTGTCATTTCTGATTTAATGTATCTTTATCTGAAGAAGTTGAACTAATGGCAAATTATGAAGGCAAACATCGCCTCATACATTAGTAAACGTCTAACTATTGCAAAGGTCATCATCTATTTGATTCGATTTCGGTCATCGTCAACAGACTGACCAAATCTATTAATATCATTCTTGTTAATGATAGATTCTCGATGAAGAAATTGACTCTTTGTATTTAAAAGAGTTGTGTAAACATAGAGTGCCTGTATCAATCATCTCTATCAAGATCCTCGCTTCGCATCGAATTTCTAGAGATTTGCTCAAAAGTCATTGGGAACGAACCTTGATGAGAGTACCGTTTACCACCCCAATCGAAGGGACGGGGTAAAGTAACGATACAAAATACTAGAAGCACTGTTTTATGCTTGAATGATTGACCTTTGGTAATACACCGTATAATCGCTTTCTTTTGTAGAGATTATCATTGATAATTATCGTGTTAGGATCTAAACATAAGAGCATCTGTAAGCAGGAGTTGGGATGAAGACACCCGACATACACCCATTGTGAGTTGGACATGTCTTTTAGGTTTAAGGTTTCCTATGATGACAAACCTAACCTTACAAAATACCCGACCCGTGAGACCTGAATTGATTGTTGAATTTAGGATTTGATTATTGACTACCAGTAGTGGGCAGGAGGTTATATGAGTATGAAATGTAGATCTTGAAGTGCAGGATGGGTAGCGAAGTTATGCCAAAAATGTTCACCTTGGAAAAATGGATAGATGATCTGAAAGATCATGGAAAATAAGTCCCCGTTGCATGGGACCATTGAGATGATGTAAAAGTTGGTTTGAAAGGCATATAAGTTGGATCTACCCTATGACTTCAAGGGCTGCGTGAATTATGTTTCGTAAATCGAACTTGATAAATGTCTATCAAGTGAAAATCTGATTACTTCTTGATAAAGTTTAGATCGGCGAAAAGTTGCAATCATCAAAATCCCGTGAACATCATGGATAGAGAAAGTAAGTCAACATTAAGCCTGATCTTATTCTCGTAGTTATGTTTGATGAAACTCGCGTATTGTAATGAATTACACTTGTGAGAAAAGACCGAATGTGGAGGAAATACCCACATGGTTTTAACTCTATAAGAAGCGAGTAGTAAGATAAATTGATCTTTGAGGACAAAGATCCTGTTTAGGGGTAAATGCTGTGACAATCCGTCAATTTATGGTTGATATTGTATTCTCAAGTATTATTTAAAAACATTATTTTAATGTTATATTATGAACTCACTTATTTTTGGGAAGAAATTTGGGTTTACATCTTGAAGTAGCATCGACTACGTCTAAATCGCAGGTTTCTACGTTACGTGCTTACGTTTACATACACCGTTTTGGTGACAGTCTGACATTTCAGAAAATAAATTTATCCGTGAATATTATTTTGAGATTTTAAATTTGTGTTGGTTCATAAACTCACAAATTTACGAGAAGAGATTAGGACTTACGATTATAATTTAACGTCCTTTACGACTAAACCGGAAACCTTAGGATTACGTATTTACGTTTTCGAACTCCATTTTTTATGAGGCAATTTCTATTAGATTCGTTTTGTGCCGTTGATTTATAATTTATAAAAACGTTTTTCGTAAAATGACCCGAGGGCACGCAAATCGAGGAAACTAGAATCGAGGAATACCCGTAAATTAGTGGGATGAGACAAAACAAGTTTTGCCCCACCCACTAATATGGGACGGCAACGCTTAGCACCAACACAACTTTGGTGTCATTTTTATACAAATAAAATGGACACTTGTCCATTCAAGCTTAACATGTAAGCTAAACTTACACCAAACCATCAAAACTACCTAAACCATACCATTTACTCATTTACAACATGCAATACTACTCAAAAATCCTCTCTTCCTCCTCCTTGGTGCCGTCTCAAATTCATCAACAAACACCCCTCTTGATCAATTTAACAATATCATGTGTTATTCACACATATGTTGAAGAACCTTTGAAGATATGAAGATTGGAGGTTATCTTAACCTATGAAAAGGAGTTTTCATGAGGTTAAAGGGCTGAATTCATGGAGGTTTTCATCTATCCAAAGGACCCAAGAAGTTTCCTTGCTAAAGTTGAAGATTTGATAATAAGAACCAAGTCATGTTCATCAAAAACCTCATCTTTTCATCACTAATGGTGGTATAGAGATTGTTCTTCCTATCCTTTTGTTATTTTGATTATGTACTCTTGTAATTTCTTTATTTATGTATATGTATATAATGATTGATGATGATTAAAAATATTATGTGGGGATTTGGTGTTGATAAACATGGGTAAAAAGATGGAAAAACACATGTAAAATGGTTAAAATCTTGCTAAATATGTTGGTTGTATAAAAACAGTAACTAACCAAATGATAAACTGATAAAATGGAATGGTGGAACCAATTTACAGTAATTATTAGATGGCATACACATGTGAGAGTTGTCCATGCAATGGAATCATCAAAATGAGTGAGATATGATCAAAACAAAATTAGTATACCAATCTGAATAGTCTGTTTTGTAGGGACAGTTAAGGATACTTAGACATGGACTGATCAGTAGCTATAGCTAACTTATTTGTAGCACATAATATGAAGTTTATGTCGTCTAAAAATGAGCTTCTATCTCCTTATAGAACTCAAGATATGATAAAAATGGTGAAAGTGAAACTAAAAATCAGATTTTGTGAAATTAAAGTTTAATAGTATTATATAAGCACTCAAAATAATATAGTATAAAATGTGTAATTAAAATCCACTAACTTATATATTTCATTTATATAAATATTTATAAGGATAAATAAATGGACATTATATAAAAATGGTAGTTTGGTAAGTTTTATAAGTTATAAAAACTATAAATATGATTTTTACGTCTTTTCGGCAAGTACCGTAAAATTAACGTTTTTCGTCAATTAAAACTTACACGATCGGACCCGTCTAATGTAAACTTTTTAAAAGTCATATACTGATATATAAGTACTTAATACAAGTAAAAACCGATAAAACCCGAACTAAATAACATATGGACATTAACGGGCTTAGTTAGCATTATTGGACTAATAATCCAACTAAATGGGTTAAACACTTATAAATTTACTTATTGGGCTTAACCCACTTGGGCCCAACATGTAAAGTATAATACTGATAATAAAAGTATAAAATGATCTAATTTAAGGTAATGGACTTATAATAGGCTTATTGGACCTAAAACATGTAAATAGGTAAAACTAGTAAACTAGTATAAAAATGTTACCAACACATAAACACTATAATGAACGAGTAAAGATGTATAAACCCACTTGATCATCATCATATTTATAAAATCATCATATGTATACATAATTGTTATTTTTATAAAGTCACTAGACAAAAGTCTAAGACGAGTATTATTTGTCTAGGTTTCCGTGATTGAATCACGTACCGTACATCCAAATCGCCGATAACCGCCTTCCCACATCAACGTGAGTTCATAGCCTCGCACTCTTTTAAATGTTATATGAAATGTTTTATAAACCCGTGAGGGAGATAACATGTTAGTTTTACTAAAATAGGACACCATTTGTCCCGATTATTTGTTTATTGATTTGGACCCGAATGATTGTATGACCCGATGAATGAATATATGACCCGATAAATGAAATGCAATGGATTATTAAAGTTAGGTTATGTCACTAAAAGTCCCATTAGCATGAATTGTGAACTACCGGGATTTGGTAGACGCATATGCATATGATAGTACTATTTGGGGACGATCACCCCAGTTCGCGCCTTGACGGTTGATCCCCGTCGTGCCACATTCATTGGTAAGCGAGTTTATGTATGAGAATATTTCCATAGCGTGATTTTTGTGACAACACACTAATTTAGATGGGCAAATTGAGTTTCGGGTTCGCTACCCGTTGTTTGTTGTAGTTGTTAGAATGTGTAAACCCCCATGAATAGGTATTGTATTATTGATGTGTATTTATACTAATACACAGAACATTCTAGAAACCCTAAACCCATAAGTCGGGCTTGGGCCATTTTATTGTCTAACACTCCCCCGCAGTTCGAGCGACGAAATCGCGAAAGCTCGAACTGGAAAAGTAAACTAAAAAAGAAAAACAAAACATAATAAAACATATCTAGAAAGGTAGACTAGAAGCCGATCTTTAGAAGTCGATCTTTAGAAGCAGTGAATCTTTTATAAGCAGCGGATCTTGAGAAGCAGCGGATCTTGAGAAGTAGCGGATCTTGAGAAGCAACGAATCTTTAGAAACTACTATGCAAGTGAAGCAAAGACGCAAGATAACAATCGTGATAACGAGTAGATACAGAACAAACGCAAGACAATGGTCTTGAAACACAAGTCGTCTTGGGGATACATACCCAAGATGCGACGAAAAATAAAAAACAACGCAAGACAAAGGTCTTGAAACACGCGTCGTCTCGGGGATACGTACCCAAGATGCGACAGAAAATAAAAAACAACGCATGACAAAGGTCTTGAAACACGCGTCGTCTCGGGGATACGTACCCAAGATGCGACAGGAAAATAAAAAACAACGCAAGACAGTGGTCTTGAAACACGCGTCGCCTCGGAGATACGTACCCAAGATGCGACGGAAAATAAAAAACAACGCAAGACAATGGTCTTGAAACACGCGTCGTCATGGGGCTTAATATCCTAGATTCGACATTTAAAAAAAAACAAAAATAAAAACTAAACAACTACTAAAAAAACCAAAAGAAAAAACTGACTTTTCTAAACCAAAATAAGACACTGTTGACAAACTCACGAACATATATAAACTTCAACCTAGACTTCTAGGTTAATAAACAAATAAATAAATAAAAAGGATAGAAAGACTCCACTTTCTATACACTATTGACTATTATCATCAGATCCTTCTTTTCTTTGAACGTCTCTTCCTTCTTGGACTCTAGGATACTTGCTTGTGACGGTCCATTCTTAGAGTAAAAAAAAATAGAACAACGTAGGGAATATGGAGATCAGATCATGAAACATTACGGCTTAAGAAGTGGGGTTTAGAGATCTGAGTTGTAGGATCGGAGTTTGTTTGTTCTTTTTTTCTCATAAGAATAGATGTTATTGATGGGGTGAAGCGTACCGGGTATGGCCTGATACCATGTCCTGAATCTTGGCTTTCACATTGCTGATGGTGTTAGAGCTTTCCACTTCTAGAGGGATGGTCTTTGCAATGGCATCAATCACGACAGATATCTTCAGAGTCATCACTCTGTCATCCACAAGCTGAAAGGTCGATCCGTTCTGAACGGAGTAGCGGGAGAGTATAATGCCCTCTTCGAGCTCATTTCCAGCATAGACCAGCCTTTGTTGATCAGCGTGTATACCTTCCTTGTCTTCAATCAAGGCTTTTAGTTCCTTGACAGTGTGGCGGAAATCGACATCCAGAGGGATCCTCTTTCCAGAGACGGTCTCGACAGTTATCTTCAAATCTCCTCTACAAACAGGAACCAGATAAAGGACAGAATTCCCAACGATGTTGTACTCAGAAAGGGTACATTCCTGTTTTTGGAGCTGCATCCCAGCGAAAAACAGCCTTTGGTTGAGCGGGACAAGACCTTCCTTGTCACGGATCATGGTCTTCACGTCACCAAGGGTGTTGAAGGGCGAGACTCCAAGAGTGAAGGACTTTTGAGTGACGGTCTGGATGTAAATCTGCAACGGCGGGAGAACTCGTGGAGACTTGAAGCAGGATACATCAAAATTAAGACTGTTACTTGGCCATCCTCCGATTGTTATCAACAGGGACTTTAGAGTCTCGAAATCCTTAGCGTCCATACTGAAGGTCTTAGCGCGGCAGGGGTCCTTGGGATATTAAAGGCCGGGTTGAAAGAAGTAAAACTGTGATGAAGCTTAATCTCTCATATTCTGCTCATAAATCTGACCCTTGCTGTGAAAAGTAGTTCTACCTGAATTTCGACTTGGAAGAGAGAGTTCGATTATTTTTTAATTTTGATGGAGGAGGGAAAAAATGGGAGGAGATGATAGAATCCAAATAACGAAATACTGCTATACACACTTAATTACAATGAATTGCCTGACTAGCAATACGGGGTCTTATTATTGATTTTATGTTCGTATTTTGGTTTTACATAACCATATTCATATAACGGTTTTTATTTAACTTTATACAACGTAATAAAACGTATTGTATGATGTTTTTTTACGACAATGGTTCGTATAATGATTTTGAAGGCAGACGCCTATATTATGATTTTTGATAAGGATTTGTATAAAAAGACGTTGGCTATTTTATGGCCTATTACAAAGATTTGTACAAAATGATTTTCGGCAATAATTATACACCGATGATATATTAATGGATTTCATTAAACTCTATGAATTCACTCGGCGTTATCGCTGACCTTTTCTTTTAACATGTTTTATCTCAGGTACTTGAAGGTAATTCTCGGGAAGACAACAAGAATTCATGGCTCACACTTAAATAATAATTTCCATTCAAATGCTTTGTAAAACCTATATGAAATACAATGACTTGGGACCTATGTAAATTTGATATTTATGAATGGAAATGCTTTATTATTAAACGACGCAATTTTTAAGTGTTGTCTATGATGTGAGTAATGTGTTAACCCTTAACACCAACGAGTCTTCCGCTGTATTGAATTGTATAAATTTGGGGGTGTTACATAGTGTCTTCATGCTATTGTTAAAAAACGGAAAAAACGTTAGACCTTCTTACGAATTAGTATATATCTCAAACAAAACAAAAACATAGAAAGGAGTGTTACCTCAAGATCATGGAGATCAACATCATCATATACTGTTCATGCATATAACGATTAAAACGTCACATATTGATTAATAAAAGTTGTCGTGAGATGTTAAACAACTTTGCCTTGATTTATTTGTTCGTACTAATCTTCGCAATGGCAAATTCCTTTTTTGTTGCAATGATAATCGAGACATTTTTTAGCTGCTCATGCGTATAAATGAAAAAACTGAATGTAAGTACTAAATTAAGAGAATTCATTGGTCTACAATGGATGAAGAATAGAGGATTTGATTCATACCTCTATAATGGTTGAGCTAAAAGGTCTTGCTTTGTGTCAAAATAGAACTGTGAATGAATGAATTGAAGGCTAGTATGATTTTTATTTATAAGGCTTATGCATATCCATAATTTAAACAAACCAACTACATATACGCACGCAAATTAAAGAAAGATGGATAAAATATACAGGTAGGTTGTTAGATATTTTAGTTAACTCTTATCCACATTTAAAAGATATAACCTTATTTATCCTAATATTCCGTATTTTAGTTGGCACCTCTTCTTTTACTGAATTTCGCTCTGGTTTGTTAACACGTATGCGTCTCTCAATGACTTCCGTTTTTATCTCCTTTAAGTTGCTAAAGATAAGGGTGGTAATTGTTGAATATGAGTCACATTTTATTATCTTTCAAACAAATTTTACAACTAGTACAATACCCGTGCGTTGCTCGGGTTTAACGATTTAATAACTTTACAAAAAATACTTTAAAAACTTGTTTTGACTATAATTACAAATACAATAATCGAAAACCAAATATTGACATAAATCATAAATTAATACTTACACATTAACCCAAATGTCTAATTACAAAATTTAAACTGCACGAATCAAACGGATTGTATAACCTCTTTATAATAGGTATATCTAGCTCGAAATAGACCAAAAGCAACAATCTCTTTACAGTCGGAGGAAAAGTAGGAAGTTGATGCGTATAGAGTGC
The DNA here is from genome assembly GCA_025667525.1 of Glebionis coronaria. NCBI lineage: Eukaryota > Viridiplantae > Streptophyta > Magnoliopsida > Asterales > Asteraceae > Glebionis > Glebionis coronaria. The sequence continues at coordinate 48,639 of JANFOE010001051.1, read as the reverse complement.
CGAAATCTAAGAAACTTTGCATCCAAAGAGCATTCTCATCCATTTCTTTGTTAATTTCACTACTTTTTTTATTCATCAACTCTTGAGGCTAAAGTTGTTATATACTATGTTTATGCTCCACGTCCTACAAAAAAGAACAAATTATAACCCATTGTAACTCACTTGAACGTGTAGAGATAGCCAAATACAGCTAACAGTGAACTACTATGAAAAATTATTCTACCATTATGTACATCATTCCAAAATACCTCAAAGGAATTACTAAAAAATACCAAGTCATAAAAAGGTGGAGACACTTACATATTGTTCGTATGAAATGTTAAAGATACTTATCAAATATTGTTCGTATGAAATGTTAAAGATACATATCAGAATGTGTCGATGACCCGCCCACCATCAATTGTTTATCTCTTGTCAAATGATCAAAATAATTTATGAAAAGTAAATCAAAATACTTCAATTAAAAAAATATAATACCATAGAATAAAAAGACATGATACAGACTGATTGAAGGTTACGGTTCAGATACAAATGATCATCTTCAACTTTACATCCATCTTAGTATCTTCATGTCTTTATCACTAAACACAACAAACAAATCAAATGAAAGATTAATACTAATATATTCAACAAAATCAGGCGATCGAGTGAGGCAAAAATCGTTGCTGGTTCACTCTTTTTTTCCCCATTTTGTTTGTTTTTAAAGAGTTTAAATCAGTAGATTTTTAGTAGGTGTAAGCTATGACGTTGAATGGTTGAGGTTATTATAGAGGCATAATATCCCTTTCTTTCTCTAAGTTAGTTAGTAAAGATATACAGTAATATAATTCCAAATTTAGCGGAAGCAAGATACACGAGATTTTGGATACCTATTAGTTGTTGACTACTGCCTTTTTTAGTCATGTTTCCTTATCCCGATGAAACAAACTTTACGTTTTAAAAGGAGGATTTAGAACGGTTCACATGCAAAGTAAATTTAATTTGGACGGATGTCAATTACTTAAAAACTAAAACCACCATGACAGTGTTGGAATTGACTTGAATCATCATGGATACGGCAATTTATAGATAATAGGTGTTTTGTTGGCCACGACTTGAATCATCATGGAATCATCATGACAGTGTTGGAATTGACAAAAAGATGAATATGGATACGGTTTGTTAATTTCTTTCATGGGTTAACTTTTTTGATCACATAAAAGATGAAGATGGCTTCCTCTACAATTGGTCTATGTTTATTGAATTGAAACTTGGTATTTCCAAAGATCTAATCATTAATTCTATTTTGATAAATCACTGTTAAATGGCACGTACCTTGTGAATTCTGTTAACCCAATGGTAGACCCTGATAATTATACTTCCAAACTCTCTTTTATTTCGCTAACCAATTTTTTAGCAATAAACATGCGGTTCATTTATAGCTTTAAGGTTAGATCAGATGGGTTATGTTAAGATACACATTAGATACATTTGCTCTTTTATGGGACAAGGCCTCGAATGTGCACTTTTAGAAACCATACTGCAATCACAATTTTGATACACTGAATCAACACCTTAAGAGAAAGATTTCACATACAATCTTATGTATAAGCCATATATAACTCTTAGATCGCATTGTTATTGATTATTATCCAACTATATACTGTACAAAGTATTGAGAGTTTCATTTTTTTCTTATGTGTATATTGTTTGTGCCTTGTATATCAAGCTCTTTCTTCAACGATGCATCAAATCTCACAAGAACCGTGTCCACTCAATAACTTGAAGTGCTTGAAGACAGATACAACGCGCGTGAAGCTAAAAAACCATATAAAATACTCACAACTCAAGTAAAAAGGTACATGCTCCAAAGTTCTCCCATATGACACTTTTATTATGGATTTACTATGGATATTTGCTGGTAATAATACAACTTTATTATCTAAAAGGTAGATGCTCCAAAGTTCACCCATATGCCACTTGCATTATGGATTTTACTATGGATATCTGCTGGTAATAATACAACTTTATTATCTATATACGTGTGTCATCTTTACTATGGAAGATCATCAACATTAATGACGTCACTCTACTTTCAGCTTTTGAGGTTCTCCTCACGTTTTACTTTTTTGATTCCCTCCACAAAGCACGCGTTATTTCAGCAATGTCCTAATTTAGAACAAACAAAATAAGAACAAAACATAAACGACATAAAAAACTATGACACATATGATTTATAAAACACATCACATGGTTGTTGTAGTCGTTGTTATGTACCCATAATGCATAGATAAATTCTGCAAGATCCTGTTTCAAGTAGAATATTAGAATGAATGAATTTGAAAAACATGTGATGCTTAACCATTGTATATGTAAAAAAACCTCAATGTTTGAATGCTTTCCATGGATTAGATTTTGTTGTTTGTCTTTTGTAGATAGGTAACTACAAATGGTTGTATATGAAAAGTGTAAACAAACTAACACAATATGTGTGTTTTGTTTTGTAGGTACCAGGTGAAAGCGAGTTCACATACCTTTATATAGTAATTAGGCATCATAAGCATACTTTTTAATGTACAATGCATGTGGCTTAGAAAGTAATCTTGATACATTCCTAAAATGTAGTAGAGTTTGGTACAATTCAGTATGATATCTGTATATGATAATCATAAATCTCCACTTTGAAAGCAAGATACATGAGATTTTGGACGCCGAGAACTAAGGCATTTGTTGTTGACTATTATCTTTTCTAGTTAGGTTTCTTATATTAATGCCAAAAAGCTTAACATTTTAAAGGAAGAATTAGAACGGCTAAGATTAAAAGTAGATTTATTTAAACGGACATGATTAACTTAAAAGGTAAAACGACTGTAAAACCCGTAAAAATGAGGTCATAATTTAATTCTATTTTCAATTATTTTGAAGTATTTTATAACGTTAAATATTATTATGTTTAACGGTTTAAGTTGAAACCGATATTAAATATTATATTTTAATATTTTGACGAGCAACGAGGACTACTTGTGATCGCGATACCGACGGGTGTCAAAAGTTTTATATTTTATTATTGATAGTTTCGATATTTAATACTTTCGACGATATCGTTTTAATTAGGTATCGAGTCGTATATTATTATTTTTCGTGTGCGTTTAAACTTTTAAAAAGTGTTTTTACGAAACCCGAGTCCCGTAAATATTTGTAAAATTGACTTTTAGTCATTTCCCGCTTTTTAACTAATATTTACATTTTGGACCAAAACTATCACAAATTGGAAAAAGCTACCCTAACCTTATACTATATATATATTTTCCACTAGCATCATTCCATTTAAAAACTAATAAACAAAAATCATCCACCATTTTCTCCTTCCTTTTCTTTTTTGGCCATACACCACAAACAACACAAATCATCAAAATTTTTGATGATCAACTTTGATCCATCCAAAAACAAAACAAGTCCCATCCTTAGAATTGAAAGAGGATTCTTTTGGTACCATTTTCATCAACATGCATGAACTTTGAAATTTTGATCAAGAATCTTGGTGAGTAAAGTTGTTAGATGATGTTGCATGTGATTATCTAGTGATAATCATGTGTATATCATGTTATTTTTGTAAAGAAAATATATTTTTGATTTTGGGTTTTTGATTTAGATGATGGTACAAGTGTTAGGATTAGATTGTGATGATATTAGGATGTTAGAATGATGATAAAAGTTGTTGGTTTTGATCAAAAACTTGATTTTGTATGATTTTTAAATGGCCAATTTTAGGCAGTAGGTTTAGAGGCATTTTCGGAAATCTTAAGTCTGAAAATAGGTTGATATTATGGGATTATGTTGTAGAGAATTTCGTTAGCTTCAATTTGATATAAAGTAGGCCTTCCAACTCCAAACGAGGTGGAAGATACACTAGTTTGATTTTTGTGTACCGGGAGACGAGTGTTGACACAATCTGAAAATTGTTGTCGATATTTGGATCGAATCTCGGGGACTATAAAATGAGTTTCAAAATGACTCAAGGGCTGTTCTCAGGCTCCAAGTTTAGCATTTTGAGTCTATTTTTAGAATCAAGTGGCGGTTTTACAAATGGAGTTGTTTAGAATGGTCAAAATGGTTTCGTAAGTCAAGGTCGCTAAACTGTCCGGATTTTGTGATTCAAAGATGAGTCGGGCAGGGAACTTTAGAAGTAAAATCTTTTAATGGGCTTTTGAGTGGACTTTCTATATATAGTAATTAAGTTCTCTGAGTAGTATCATAAAAATTTGATATGTTTAAGTATGGGAAAACGGCTTGGACATTCGGTATGTTCCGGCAGATTTTTATTAAAGGCATATAATAATAAAATGAATATATAGGAGAGTAAAATAGAACCACTTGCATCGTTTTCTCTCGAGTTGTCGTGATTTTATACTTGAGCTTGATTTTATTAAGTATCATTTATTTCTCGAGTCTATTATTAATGTACGCACCTTATTTGCTAGGTTGCGGTTGTCGTGTTTTTCGGGCATCTACTATTGTCGGTGATCGTCTTCAACTACTATAAGTACTAAGCTGAGTCTATGGCCTCGTTTGAGCTCATTCAAATATTTTTAAAACCCGCGAGGGGGAATACATGTTTTTTGTTTTAAATTAGAACACAAGATTTTTATGGTATGCTTGTCCCTCTATGAATGGACCCGTGGTTGCCTTTAAATTGCATTAAGGGATTGCCTTAGTTAAAGCCTCAATTATGGACCGTTAATTAACCTATGATGGGTTAACCGCTAGTACAGTTAATAGATCTATGGGGGAAGCCGCCACGGTTCAGTTTTTGTGGACTTGTCATAGAAGATTAGGCCCGACCTCCACACTGTTTGAACATATTGTATTAAGAAGTCAGGTATACGGCAATGTACCAATAATCTGGAGGTAACCGACAATTAATAAATCTCTCGTCTTATTAGACTGATATGGGAGTGTCTAAGGGCTCGGTTCCATGAGCTTATTGCAATTTATGCTATATACAATTATTATGGTTGATGCGAATTATTATTTGATGCTTGTTGCCTTTAAGCATGCCACAAACTTATAATCTTTGCTTGTGTTCAAAATGATTATATAAACCTATAGATTCACTCGGCATTTTTGCTGATTGTTTTACTCACATGTATTTCAGGTAATCAAGAAGTGGAAGCTTGGAGGTCACGGGAATGAAGTTGTGCACTGCTTTTGTTGTTCAAACTCTTTGATTTATTTATCGTTCCATTTTTAAAACAAACTAATATGTTGTTTTAACTTATCTTTTGGTAACGATTACTTGGGACTACGCTACTCTGATGAATGTTTTGGGAACGATAAATCTAAAACGTCTCTTTTCGAGTCGTTCTTTATAAATTATGTGTTGTTGTATCATTGTTTAGCACCCAAAGATGTATTCCGCTGCGTGTAAATTTGGGGGTGTTAAAGATTGGTATCAGAGCCATGAGTTATAGAGAACTAGGTCTTTTTCTAAAAACCTAAACTATAACTGTCGGTTTTATTTTTCAAAGAGTCGGTGCACATGATTTCGCGTGACTTCAGGTTCAAGCTACTTCTGAGATTACAATTTTAGTATACATTATTGTGTATGCCTTATTGCTAAGTATTTCTAAATAAATACTATAATCCTTTATCGATATATATATTGATATCGTTAAACTTTTCGATAAGAGTTATCATTTATTAGTGATTTACTTAAATAAATTTTTGAAATTATTCCTGCAATTATTTTGAAGGATTCTCTACATTTATTTAAATTATTAGAAATTATCCTATTTCATTTTGTTATGACCTTACATACCTTCATCTGCGCGCGTTACTTTTTTTGCTTAACCCTTTGAGATATCTATATAGATATCCAAATCGTCTTCCGACTATTTGTGTTTAGACGTCTTGAAACGTAATTTCTAGACCATTGTGTAGCTCAATGTGTCCTTGGAATAGACTAACCGCTATCGTGTGAGTCACACATTTTGAAACATTTCCTATAATCGTGTTGAATAATATCATGGTTTTTTCATAATATTTTGTTGATTTTTATCACCGTTTTATACGACATGTGAAGATTTAATTCGTTGACACTTATATGTATCGACTCCGAAGTGTATTGTTCGCTTATATCTTGGTAACGTCATTCACCGTTTTGCTTCCTAAATTTCGTGTTGAATACCTTGAAGCATCTTATGTCATTCAGTATACTATATTTTTATTTGATGCTCATTACGAGATTTATTTTTCATTGTTGTAAAATCCACAAGACATGTGTGTATATATTTTGAGCCGTTAGAAAGTGTCGAAAAATACATTTTATGTAGAAATTGCAGGGGCAGTATAAACAGGTCACAACTTAAAAGTAAAACATGCTTTTAAAAAAAAAGTCAAACCTGCACAGAACTTGCAGGGGTATTTTGGTCATTTTACATTGGTTTTCAGGTCTCGGGTAAAACTAGAAAGTCGTCTGAAACGTCGTTTTGCATCAAAATGCTTTAGACTCCGAGTCTTGGAGATGTCGTTTATCGGGTCAATTAATCGGCTCATATTAAAAGTTAAATCTGATAGAAAAATTCAGAACATGGGTTTTAAGCGTTTCTAAGAAGTTTTGAGTTCATGTGAGATCGTAAAATTTTAACGAATATTATTTTACAACTAACTAATACTAGTTGCATGTGAAAATGATTAAAAATAGAAACATTACAGGATTAGCAATTACCAGATTAATGGTGTAATTTGAAAACGAATAATATATTTTCTTAAAAGCATGTATGTATCGTGTAGCTTACGACGAGTACACATTTGGATTGTTTTATTCTTTTTAAATATATGACTCTTTTGTCATTCGATATTATTTTTATTTTTCTTCTAACCTTCCACTGATTTGAGTTGAGTTTTGAAGTTTTGCCTTCACATTCTTCGTTGACATTCTTATCGCGTATCTCATGACATTTTCGTCTAAACCTTATAACCCTTTGAAAACTTAACAACTTGTAACCATTTCATTGGTTGTTTTATGAGCTACTATTTGTCACTTTGTGCAAAACTTTGACTACTTTATACGTTGTCATAATGTCATATTATAAATAAATCTGATATTGTTTTACGATTATTTTCACCAATTGTTTTTACTTTGGTCTTATAAAATACTTTTCGTAAGATTAAAAGTTGCTTATTAAGTATCTCACAAATTACTTGTATCCTATAAATTTATAAACTATTTTTAAATTCCATTTTACAGATGGCATGGTTTATATATAAACATAAGAAACGTAATACTTTTCGACGAAACTGAGCACTGCATTGCTATTCCTAAATTATACATGGCCTGATCACCTATGTCTAATCTAGAAGGAGCCATGCTAGGCTGAATAGTAGTCACCATAAATTTTCTTTGATACTAATCAACTTTTTACTTGTATTCATAATAGAATAAAATAAAATGAAAAGAAGTTTTGAAAACCTTTATATTTTATGCAAGTGGCGCAATTTCTATGCATCCGCATACGTTTTCTTACCTTTTCTTAAACGAATTACACACTTACGAATACGTTTTTACTCGATGATCGCGTTTTCACTTGTTACTTCATTTTGTCTTGTAACTGATTTCTTTTGACCGTTCGTCTAATTATGGACTGTTAATAAATGACCTAAAAGTCTCGATATTTTATCCTTCCGTCTTGTCCAATCTTCCTTATGTGACTGGGTAGATCTTTGGAATGTCTCCGCACGTGAATAATGAATTATCACTAGAGTGATTTCCGTATATCCGGGATGACGTCCGTCACTCTCGTTTGTCTCGAAATCCACCCTTGTGAACCGTGCTTTGACTTCTCCTTTTAAACACTAACATCGTTCGTTTGATTTGTTTTACTTACAAGTGATTATTAGGAATTTCCTTTTATTAAAATTTTTTTGTGGATCTTATTTCCGATCGTGTAACGACCACCGCTAAGTTAACGAGCTGATATTGGTGAACCATCGACCGCACCAACCAAATTTGACAACTTGTTTAATCTATTATTTCTTATCGTCATACCATCAATGCCTTTATTTTATTATTCTCTTTAAGAATTCATACGACATTTGCTTCGTTCTCTTTTGTACCATTGATTTCGTATTAATTATTGACTATTATTTTCATTCGTATTCGTTTGTTATCTTGTCACATTTCGAAACCCGAATATATTCCATGTTTATATTGAAATAATAAACACCTTTAAGTATTTCTACAACATATTATAAAATTTTTATGTTTATACATTTTCCAATGATTTTCAATTATCGAAATAACCATCACAAGTAAAAGGTCAAATTTATACACCATATTTTGTATAACTAAAACTAATGTTTAAAACAAAATTATGTTCTACCTTTTGAACTAATTGACTTATCATACTTTACTTTTAATGTAATGAAATTACCAGTTTAATTTATATTCCTAATAATGATTTAATTTGGAAATTATATTTTCCAATTGTAACCATCAATACGAGTTTAATTAATAAATTCATGTCATTCTTTCAAAGTTTATTAAGACAACCAAAATAAATTATGAAGCTATTTAACTTCTATCTTTAATATATCATCTTTATCAAGAAAGTACCTCAACTGAGTTTTAAGGTAATACCAAATCCGGGACGGATAATTGTGACAAACGTTATTTTAATGTTAATATTTAATTTATTCTTCGCTCTCATTTTTCTAGTATTGTGAATTATTATGTTTTACGGTTACGTGATTCGAGATCCCTCGTCGATCGTCAACCTTAAATCATTTTACCACATCTTGTCCGTTTATGCGTTTATTGAATTCATTTTTATCTCGTTTTGTTCCTCGTATTGAAGATTACTATTTATTCTGAGTTTAAAATGAATCTCGGGAAGCAGTGTATAAGAAGAAACGATAAGTGTCACCAGGATTTATGCGTGTACTTGTGGAATGATTGAGGATCGAATCTCTTAATGAATGGAGTTAATAAATTTGTTACAACCTCGAGGAGCATGTTGAAGCCGACACTGCAAGTGGAAAGACTCTTGTGATCAAGTGGTTATTATCAAGGGTTCGTTCAAGGTTTTCTCGATGATTAACGATGGAAATCTATACTTGATGTTATTGTTCGACCTTTTATTTTTATTTACTTATGTGGTGTGTGATCTAGTCAAATGATCGTAAGTTGTGAGAACTTGAGACGGCATCATCCGATGACGTCCGATCATGTAGAACACATATTATGTAATATCTTTTTGACTTTCAACGACGATGTTTATTAAGACTTTAATGCGCGTTGGCGAAAGTGAGATGATGTATTTGTATTATCTTTTGAGTAGGGACCCGCGTGTGAGCACCCTTCGATGACGAAAATGTTTTCTTGTTAGTTCTTTTGATGTGTGTCCATGGCTATCCGGCCGATGGATATCCTTTAGTTTGCAACCTTCCTCTTAACTGGACTTACCCGAAAATCCTGTCATCTATTCTTGTCGTCGAATGAGCTTCGTGTGATTCATAAAATTTTCATGTGTCGAGTTTGACGGGTGACTGATGGATAAGGATTTATTTATTCTTTTTTTTGGTGAGATACAACTTGACGACAAGTTGCGTTTTGTAAAAGAACCAGTGGAGATCGTGGATCGAGATTCACGTGGGAACGCGAAGACTTCTTTATAAGGAATGTCGTCATCCTTCCGGGTAGTGATCAACTCGTGTGTGAGGTGAGTTGAGCGTCGGGACGTCGCTCCCTTAAGGTGGTGAGGATGTAAAACCCGTAAAAATAAGGTCATAATTTAATTCTATTTTCAATTATTTTGAAGTATTTTATAACGTTAAATATTATTATGTTTAACGGTTTAAGTTGAAACCGATATTAAATATTATATTTTAATATTTTGACGAGCAACGAGGACTACTAGTGATCGCGATACCGACGGGTGCTAAAAATTTTATATTTTATTATTGATAGTTTCGATATTTAATACTTTCGACGATATCGTTTTAATAACGTATCGAGTCGTATATTATTATTTTTCGTGTGCGTTTAAACTTTTAAAAAGTGTTTTTACGAAACCCGAGTCCCGTAAATATTTGTAAAATTGACTTTTAGTCATTTCCCGCTTTTTAACTAATATTTACATTTTGGACCAAAACTATCACAAATTGGCAAAAGCTACCCTAACCTTATACTATATATATATATTTTTTCCACTAGCATCATTCCATTTAAAAACTAATAAACAAAAATCATCCACCATTTTTTCCTTCCTTTTCTTTTTTGGCCATACACCACAAACAACACAAATCATCAAAATTATTGATGATCAACTTTGATCCATCCAAAAACAAAACAAGTCCCATCCTTAGAATTGAAAGAGGATTCTTTTGGTACCATTTTCATCAACATGCATGAACTTTGAAATTTTGATCAAGAATCTGGGTGAGTAAAGTTGTTAGATGATGTTGCATGTGATTATCTAGTGATAATCATGTGTATATCATGTTATTTTTGTAAAGAAAATATATTTTTGATTTTGGGTTTTTTATTTAGATGATGATACAAGTGTTAGGATTAGATTGTGATGATATTAGGATGTTAGAATGATGATAAAAGTTGTTGGTTTTGATCAAAAACTTGATTTTGTATGGTTTTTAAATGGCCAATTTTAGGCAGTAGGTTTAGAGGCATTTTCGGAAATCTTAAGTCTGAAAATAGGTTGATATTATGGGATTATGTTGTAGAGAATTTCGTTAGCTTCGATTTGATATAAAGTAGGCCTTCCAACTCCAAACGAGGTGGAAGATACACTAGTTTGATTTTCGTGTACCGGGAGACGAGTGTTGACACAATCCGAAAATTGTTGTCGATATTTGGATCGAATCTCGGGGACTATAAAATGAGTTTCAAAATGACTCAAGGGCTGTTCTCAGGCTCCAAGTTTAGCATTTTGAGTCTATTTTTAGAATCAAGTGGCGGTTTTACAAATGGAGTTGTTTAGAATGGTCAAAATGGTTTCGTAAGTCAAGGTCGCTAAACTGTCCGGATTTTGTGATTCAAAGATGAGTCGGGCAGGGAACTTTAGAAGTAAAATCTTTTAATGGGCTTTTGAGAGGACTTTCTATATATAGTAATTAAGTTCTCTGAGTAGTATCATAAAAATTTGATATGTTTAAGTATGGGAAAACGGCTTGGACATTCGGTATGTTCCGGCAGATTTTTATTAAAGGCATATAATAATAAAATGAATATATAGGAGAGTAAAATAGAACCACTTGCATCGTTTTCTCTCGAGTTGTCGTGATTTTATACTTGAGCTTGATTTTATTAAGTATCATTTATTTCTCAAGTCTATTATTAATGTACGCACCTTATTTGCTAGGTTGCGGTTGTCGTGTTTTTCGGGCATCTACTATCGTCGGCGATCGTCTTCAACTACTATAAGTACTAAGGTGAGTCTATAGCCTCGTTTGAGCTCATTCAAATATTTTTAAAACCCGCGAGGGGGAATACATGTTTTTTTTTTAAATTAGAACACAAGATTTTTATGGTATGCTTGTCCCTCTATGAATGGACCCGTGGTTGCCTTTAAATTGCATTAAGTGATTGCCTTAGTTAAAGCCTCAATTATGGATCGTTAATTAACCTATGATGGTTAACCGCTAGTACAGTTAATAGATCTATGGGGAAGCCGCCCCGGTTTAGTTTTTGTGGACTTGTCATAGAAGCTTAGGCCCGACCTCCACACTGTTTGAACATATTGTATTTAGAAGTCAGGTATACGGCAATGTACCAATAATCTGGAGGTAACCGACAATTAATAAATCTCTCGTCTTATTAGACTGATATGGGAGTGTCTAAGGGCTCGGTTCCATGAGCTTATTGCAATTTATGCTATATACAATTATTATTGTTGATGCGAATTATTATTTGATGCTTGTTGCCTTTAAGCATGCCACAAACTTATAATCTTTGCTTGTGTTAAAAATGATTATATAAACCTATAGATTCACTCGGCATTTTTGCTTATTGTTTTACTCACATGTATTTCAGGTAATCAAGAAGTGGAAGCTTGGAGGTCACGAGAATGAAGTTGTGCACTGCTTTTGTTGTTCATACTCTTTGATTTATTTATCGTTCCATTTTTAAAACAAACTAATATGTTGTTTTAACTTATCTTTTGGTAACGATTACTTGGGACTACGCTACTCTGATGAATGTTTTGGGAACGATAAATCTAAAACGTCTCTTTTCGAGTCGTTCTTTATAAATTATGTGTTGTTGTATCATTGTTTAGCACCCAAAGATGTATTCCGCTGCGTGTAAATTTGGGGGTGTTAAAACGACCGGCGGCAATATATAGATAATATAAGTGGATGAATTAGAACGGCTTAGATCGAAAGTTATATTTATTTGAACGGACGTGATTAACTTAAAAACTAACATCACCGGCGGCAATATATAGACAATAAAAATCTCATGAATTGGTATTAATGCCCACCGTCTTAGTTCAAACTTCAAACACACTCGGATTCTTGGATTCAACCGGTTTCCTATCCATGTTGGCATCAATGTTTTGAAACTTGGGTTTTGTATCGATCCGGTCAAGTCACCGGATCATCAAGTTATCGGGTCATCGGTTTAACCGGTTAATCACCGGATCAACCCGGTTTTCAATTAAAAAAATATATTTATACATTTTCAATATTACTAAAAATATATGTATATATATCAATCGTGAATATTTTATATATTTGGCCTAATCACCATTTACAAAACAAATATAACACATAAAAACAAAGTTACGTTACAAATACATATAATTATATCGCGAAAAAAACAAAAATAAAACAAAAAAACTGAAAAAAATTAAAACCCGGCGGTATTTCATAAACCGGGTCAATCTCGGTCGCTTCAAACCCGGCGGGTCACACCGGATTTCTAAAATATAAGACTCGGATTTATTTGACCCGACTTTACAGCTAGCATCGGATTAACCGGTTGAACCGGCCAGGTCGACCTGAGTTTCAAAACATTGATTGGCATCACTTCTTAAAGGACCTCAGAAGAAGTTAGATTTTATTTGTTAGTCATTATATTGTTTAGTTTCCATCTAAACACATAAAGTACATAAACAAAAGGTTGTGCAAGTCAACTTTAGAAAAAGAGACAAGTGATACCAATATCAAATTCTTGAATTATCACATAACGTATATTCTATTTACATATCATTTTATAATATAAATTATGTGAATTATCGAATAACAATGTAAACTCAATATTTGCAACAAAAAAAAAATTTGCACTACAATCATGTTCAAACACCCTTTAACATAGTAATAAAATTAATAAACACATTATTTTTTTCATGATTTGTTAAACTGCAAAACTCAAATCATCAATTACCACATTTGGTTGCACCATCCATTGAAAACCTTTCAAATAAAATTAAAATAAAATGAAACTTCACATACTCGTATACTTTGCCTATTAAATCAAAAGTAGCATATAATGGACCATGGGCTTCTCGACCACAACAACCTAAACAACCACTTGATACACTGATTATAAACTGATGCAAAAAGGTATCATACGACTTATTATTGATGTCAATCATAATAGTGGCCATACCGCTTATAATTTTATCATTCTACGACATGCGTATGCTGAATAGTTTTTTTACTGTTTACTATAAGATTTTGATGCAGGTGAAAAACATTAAAATATGATTATAATAACTTATTAACCCTTATTAGGATGTGGGTTATTTTTATCATTGACGTTAAACCAGTAAAATTTAAATAATTTTAAGGGTGTAAAGTTACCCAACATGCATCATTGAGTCGCTGAAACTTTCTAATTCATTTCTTTCTACAACTTATATGTGTCATTGTGTGGGAGTTTATTGATTATTGAGATCAAGTTCGAAACAATAATTACTTAGGGGTATAGAAGAAAATAAAAGTGTTTTAAGTCAACTGACTGAACTCATGTTGGCCATTACAAAACAATTAGGACCTGCCCATTTAGCCAAATATAATTCAATGCAAAATTTTCTTCATGTGGATGATAATTATTTCCATATTCGTGAGACTTACACTACAACTATTGCAGGCTATAGCTGAGACAACAGCATTATCATGACCGCCATCAAGGCCCATAACATCAAGTAAATATGGCATTGGAGCAGGAGCAGCAGTAGGGTGCTTAGCTATGACATAATTGGATGAAGAATGTGGTAGTGTTGCACCGTTATCAGCAATCAGCGAAGACGATGTTTCAGGATACCCTCCTTCAATACTATCGGGAAATTCCTCTTCTCTTGTTTGAAATATTTTCACATAGGTTATGAATGTCTCAGGGGGTTTGTGGTATACAGAGGATATGGTATCAATGTATTCAAGAATCTCATCCAAGGGATGAATCCAATTGATTTGAATCATTACTGATTATCGGCTTCTCAGCTAAAACGACATCTTTAGCAGCTTATTATATTAAATGCAGGTAACCAGAATAGAGGCCTAAAAGTAATTACAAATTTTTGGGGATGAATACAAACCTTAGGATAAATTGGAAGAAGGTGCCAATATTTAAGCACGACGACGGAGATTTGGATTCTCAGTCTCCAAAGTGGCATTATTCAAAATAACCTACAAATACAACAGCATATTTAGAAGTCAAATTCACTAAATAAATATAGACAAGGTTGAAGTTTGAACCTTAATAAATTTAGTGATATCATGAAGTGAAGTGTTTACATTGTTACCTGAATAATCTAATGTGGTCCTTCGCTTTCCTTTTAAAGAAAACATTTTGTTGTAGCTATCAATAGCTGCAATTGAACTTATGTAGGTTCTTCAAGAAATGTCTCTAGAAATCTTTAGATAAGTTCATCTGCGTTACCAAATCTTTCAGCATATCTACCAATATTTCAAATCATTGACGCCAATAATACATTGTTCATAAAAGTATTGCTCTTATATTTCAACTTAGAAGATGATAGCCACCAACATAGTTGGTGTTTGACCGAAGGTCATCTATTCGAAATTATCATGTCTTAATATTTAACGATCAGGTTATTCAGCAATCAAGATCCATACATACGTGCACATTTCCATGCTCGCTTCTTGATCAACAACTTCATGTGTTGCACCAATAATTATTTCTATAAAAATTATAAATAACACTTAAAAAACTGATATATAAATAACCAAACGCTAAAATACTAGTAAAACCCGCATGCTTTTACCATGAATAGTACCCTTAGTTAACATACGTACATACTAAAACTTTCATTTTATATCACGAACACGTGTCACGATTAGTAATTACAGAAGTTATGTACGTATGATTTTACCATAAGTATTAAGTACATATTAATACACGATAATTATTATCAATAATAATTATAATCACGAACATGAAATCATGAACGTAAGAATCACGAACATATAATTATGTATTTACGTATATTATTAATACGATAAATATCGTTACGTACAAGTAATTAAAATAACACGAATAATTAAACATAACACGAACACACGAACACTTAATAATTAGACACGAGAAAAGGCTTTGGGTTTCCCTTGGTGGGCCTTACTAGCCACGAAACAAAGGAAGAGAGGGGCCCAGCCTATTTGTTTTTACCAAATAACAAATAAAAAAATATACTTTTCATTCATAGAAGATTTTACAGAAAATCAAAAACCCTAATCTCTCTCTCTCTTTGTGGCCGGCGGCAAGAACAGCACAAGGGGTGTTTGGTTGATCTTGATTAAACAAATCATAAGAGTGTGTTCGTGTGATCATTGTGCATTCATTCCACGTGTTTTGGTAATCCGTAACCCTTTTGTTTTTTCTTTTATTTAATTAATCATCACATAAACATGTAATGAAATAAAAACATGTCATGGGATCAGGGGGTAAATTAAAAGGGTTGTTTGTTTCATCCGCCACACAAACCGAGGGCCAAGGGCTCTCGGCATCGGTTGGTCTACACCACCAACCGAGACATATGTCTCGGTGGTGTTGGTGTTCGGTCGGCAGCAGGTACATGGCACCCCGACTTGCGTCGGGGGTGTCCTTGTGGTTTATAGGTCTCGGCGGCAGCAAGCCACCACCACCGGCACACAGCTGGTTTCTAGGTTGGTCTAACAGGGGGAACCGCAAGCGACGCAACAGGGGGCCACCGGCACACAGCCGGTGGGAACCCTTGTGGTGTCAGCGGCTAGCCGAGAGAAGCAAGACCATCGGCACACAGCCGGTGGCAGCTTAGCGAAAGTAGGGGCAACCGACCCAGCCGGTTTGCCACTGTTTTTGGGGGTGTTTGGTTTGGACCGGTTCACGGGTTTTCACGGGTCCGGTTTGAGGCATGTTTAATTAGATAACGCACGGGTTCGGTTCATGATTATTTTTACAAGTCTAATTAATTTAACAAGTATATTATTTTTACAAGATAATTAAATTAATTAATTCATGACTTATAATTAATTTAATTAAACATGAAATTTAGGTTATTATTATTATTATTATTATTATTAAATAATACATGTTTTAACCTAAGTATTTACTTATTTATTTTACACTATAGTATTAATTAATTATTAAACATGACATATAATTAATTAATAATCATGACTTAGGTTATATTAATATATATTAATACATGATTAACCTAAGTATTTTTATACACTTTAATTTAATTAAATCATGCTTATATTTAATTAAATCGTATAACCTATAGTTTATTTAATTAACAAAATATTATTAATAAACTATACTATAACTACATGACTTATGATATTAATTCAGCTTAATTCTAATTATGAAAACTTTCTAATTCAAGAAACATACTATGTTTGGAACTTTCTATTTTTAGAAACTAATCTATTTTAAGCAGTTAATCTTTTTTATAAAACTTTCTATTTTTGGAAACTTTCTATTTTTGGAAACTTTCTATTTTAGGAAACCTACTATTTTTAGAAAGTTACTTATTATTACACAACAAGTGTAATAATACAAGGAATACAAGTAATACTTAATCAGAATATACATAATACATGATAAACACAGCATAACGTTAAAATCAGTAAAACAATACATGAACATTTAAAACAAGCTAAGACATGATATAAAATCAGTTACGTACTCAGTAATCAGAATACTTATACACGGATACTATTTATGTAGCATTAGTGAGATCGAAGTAGGACTCTCTTCCGTTCGTCTTCTTCGTTCACTAGACTTAAGGTACGGATTTCCCGTCCTTTCAGTATGGACATTCTTTCCTTATTAGGATTTCCCCGTCTGCAGCCAACTGTTTTCCCAGTATTTGTTTTAAATGTTTGATACTTATGTTAGATTAAGAGCCTAAGCCATATACATGCATGACCAGTGTCACCTAGTTATGGAGGTACCATAACCATAACACTGGAGGCACCAGTGTTATGACTTCCCCACGGCAAAGTGATTGCTCGTGGCGTCCCTTTTCAGTTTTGGCCATTATATATTATCATGTGGGGCGTATGGGGGCATCCAAGTTACATGTTTAGAAGTATTATCAGAGTGAATGCGATGTGTGCCTTGCATCCTTCACTAGTAGTTGATCCCTCCTACCCAGACTATTTAATTAGAGGCAACCTCTCTAATTGCATGACGAGGTCTCCCCTCCAAGTATTCATGCACGGTGGAACCTCATGACCTATATAGGCTATTTGGATAAGTAAACAGATTTTCATAGAAACATAAGTCTTTTCAAACAATAAAACCAGTTTTATGAACATGAATCCAGATTACTTAGAACTTATGATATTCCGCTGCTATTAGTCTTATATGCTTTACGTTATGTTGGGAATAAAATGTAGCCAGTCTACTTGAACGATGACAAGAAGAAAACAAGCATTGATAAGAAGAAAACAAACGCTGACAAATCAAGCGTTGACAGGAAGAAGTCAAGCGTTGATAGGTTGAAGACAAGCACTGATAGAAAGATATGGTCTACGCGTATTATGTTTCTAGTTTGTTTCTAATAAAGATAGGATCAACATTGTATTTTCTATAATTATCTTTACCTAGAATAGTTGTTACGTAGACTCTTGTACAAGGCTTCTTGTGTCTATAAAAGAAGACCTTTAGGTTATGTTTCAAATAAGTTTTCATACGTTAAACACTTTCATTGTAAGCAAGTTCGTTATTATCAATCAAGTGAAAGTTTGTTTTACATCCTTTGTGTATTCTTGTTTAAGTGTTAATTCCGCATAGCACTTAAATTACTTTATACATAAACAAAGTTTCTCTACGTGTATAACTTGATTTAATCTCGTTTGCACAAGCTAAATCGATCTAAGTTTGGGATCAACAAGTGGTATCAGAGCTTGTTGAGAAACTTTGATCTAAAACACAAGAACCCTAAATCACCAAAACCAAATTTTCACAAAACCCTAAAAACATCATGTCCACTCCAGAAGTAACCTCCTCCTCCTCAAACCACAACATCAAGATTCCCATGCTAGATGCAAACAATTTTGAGTTGTGGAAGTTCAACTTTGAGCAATATCTGCAAATCCATGACTACACACTATGGGAGATTATTGAATATGGAAACATATTCAATAAAGCTCAAAAGATTGCAGATGCCATTGCTACAAGATCAGCTGTTCAAGGATGCTATGAAGCAGATAAGAAAGAAAAACCTGAAGATGGTAGAGCTGTGTCTGCTGATGACATAGCTAAGAAAAGGGTTGATATGAAAACCCTAAGTATTCTGAAACTCTCTTTGGGACAAGAAAATCAACACAAATACAGAGGTTATGAGTCTGCAAAAGACCTTTGGGAAGCTCTTGAAGTTGCATATGGTGGTAATGCTGATACTGTGGAAGAGAAAAGGAAGCAACTCTTACATGAGTATGCTGTTTTTAAGTCTCAATCTAATGAGAAGCTAAGTAGTGTGAGAAGCAGACTTCTTGACATTACAAGCAAGTTGTCCTTCATGGGGACAGTAATTGGTGATGTTGACATTATTGCCACTTTTCTTAAAAGCCTTGGTGATGCATGGAAAATTGAGGCAAGATCAATAATTTCCAACAACACTCACAAAAGTTCTACTTTTGATGATGTCTACAACAAACTGAGGCTATTGGAGAATGAAACTCTTTTGGATCATGGAAGTAAGTCTACCAATAGTAACATGGCCTTCTTCTCACATAGTGAAGGTCAATTTGATCAGAAGGACTCATACATGCACCCAGTTACTGGATCAACATGTGTCAACGCTGGATCATACCCTGTCAACGCCTCATATTTAGACGCTGACACATACAAAATTGACTCTCCAAGAGTTAAGTCTGCTGGTTTGGATCTGGATACTGTGTGTGCATACATTGCTTCATTGCCCAATGGTTCAGTGATTACATATGAGGACCTTGAGCAAATAAGTGATGAGCATTTGGAGGAGATGGATATAAAGTGGAACATGGCTCTTGCAAGTATAAGAGAAAACAGATGGAATAGAAGATTCAAGAAGAAGATGACTTTTAATGCTAAGGACACTGCTGGATTTGATAAATCCAAGGTTAAGTGTTACAATTGTCATCGTATGGGCACTTTATGAGAGAATGCATATCTCCAAGAAGATCTGATGCTGGAAAACCCTCAAGCCAAATTGTTAAGGCTCAGGATCCTAAGGCCATGGTGGCAGTGCAAGAAATTGATGGTATTGGATGGGACTGGAGCTATTTGGCTAAGGATGAGGAAGAGGATAAAGCTTTGGTTGCTGAGATAGAAGAAGAAGAGCATGTTCAATATGCTCTCATGACACACTCCTCATCTTCATCAGACAATGAGGTATATGATGATGCTTTCTGTATTAAGGGTTGTCGTTTAAATACTGAAAGACTTAACAAAGAGGTTTTAAGATTGTTAGGAGATGTGAGTACTGAGAGATGCAAGTTGTCTAACTATCAACTTGCACTTACTCAAACTGAAAAGACTGTAGCTGAGTATAAGAAAATGGAGGTTTACCTAAAAGATAAAATAAATATCTTAAACCCTAGGAGAATGTGTTAGTAAACAGAGGGATTCTAGGGACATGACTGGGATTGGGATGAAAGAGTATTCTGGTGTTCCACCACCAGCTGGGGACTTCTATGGTGCCCAAAGAAAGGACTTATCTTGGACTGGTTTACCAGAACTCCAAGAAGAGGAATTTATTCCTCCACCAAGAGTCCTTACCCCAGTAGAGGAATATAGGCAAAAGTTGACTGATTTGAATGAATGGAAGAAAGCCAACCCTACCTTGTTTGTCAAGGATGGCATGCTTTGTGATAGTCCAAATGAGTCGACCCCTATCAAAGTAACAAACCCAATCACTGGCAAGACTGTTGACCTTGGCTCAAACACTGTTAGAAAACCTAGCATTAAGTATGCAGAAATGTATAGGAATACTAGGTCACCAAAAAGCCAAGTTAGTGATAATGGAACAGGTTTCTTTTCTTCTAGACCTAGAGTTGTGTCACGAAAATCCTGTTACACTTGTGGTAGCTTTTTACATTTAGCTTATAAGTGTGTCAACGCTTCCAAGGTCAACATCGACAAAAGGTCAAACACTGTCAGACCCAAAACTTTTGTGGAGCAAAGTCCACAAGTTGTTAGACCAGCCCCATTCTTCACTAAAGGGTCTAACACTCATGGACAAAGACCTTTTCAGAAGACCAATACATGGTCTAATAGGCAATGGGTTCCTGTAGCAAACCCTAGGTTCAACGCTGATAAGGGTAATTTCAACGTTGACAAGACCAAATCTAACGCTGACAGAAACGTTGCCAGACCTAAATATTTGCAACCACAGGGAAAGGGGTCTAGAGCTTCTTCTAGCTTGACATGGAGACCTAAGCAAGATCAAAACCCTAATTCTAATGGGATTTCTATGACCTGCAACAGATTTAATTATATTTCAAAGGTCATCACAAAACCAATTGGGGTTAACTGGTTGTTTCATCCAAAAAGGGATAAACAAGGGGTTGTTATGAGAACTAAGTATGTTCTTGTTGAACAACCAGATGAATCCAAGTCTGCTCAGGCTTGGGTTCCCAAAGAAAACTAATTTGTTTTCTTTATGTGCAGGGCATTCAAAAATAGGTGAATAATTATGGCTATTGGGATAGTGGATGCTCTAGGCACATGACTGGGAAGGAAGATTACCTTACAAACTTCACTCCCATTAAGGATGGTGATAAAGTTTACTTTGGAGGCGGATATGGAACTATCACAGGCAAAGGAACTCTTCTCACCAAAAACTTGCGTTTTGAAAACGTGTTTCTGGTAAAAGAACTTGATTATAATCTTTTCAGTGTATCACAAGTTTGTGATAACAAAAATAAGGTTCTTTTCACTGATACTGAATGCTTGGTGTTGAGCAAGGATTTTAAAATGCCAGATGAGAAATTTATTGACTATAGAACACCTAGGCATAAGGACATTTATAATGTGAATCTTAATGGTATTAGGATGAATAATAATATGTCATGTTTTTAGGCTAAAGCTTCAGTTGATGAGAGTAATCTATGGCACAAGAGACTAGGGCACATTAACTTTAAAAATTTAAACAGGCTTGTGAGACTTGGCTTGGTTGATGGTTTGCCTGAAAAGGCTTTCTACAATGACCACTCTTGTGTTGCATGCCTTAAAGGCAAACAGCACAAGGTCTCATTTAAGTCTAAACAGGTGCACTCTAGTTCTAAACCACTTCACTTGCTGCATATGGACCTGTTTGGTCCAACTAATATAGAAAGCTTGAATGGTAAATCATACTGCTTTGTCATCATAGATCATTTTTCTAGGTTTACTTGGACTTTCTTTTTAGCCATGAAAAGTGACACTGCTGATACTTTAATTAACTTTATTAACCAAATTGAAAAGAAGACTGGTAATGAAGTTAAAATGCTTAGAAGTGATAATGGTGGTGAGTTTAGAAATAAACTGTTGGATGATTTTTGTGCCATGAAAGGGATTACTAGGCAGTTTAGTATTGCCAGAACCCCACAGCAAAATGGGGTTGCTGAGAGAAATAATAGAACCCTAAATGAAGCAGCCAGGACTATGTTGGCTGATGCTCACTTTCCTATAGCTTTTTGGGCTGAGGCTGTGAATACAGCTTGTTATGTTCAGAATAGAGCATTGGTGAACAAGATACATAACAAAACACCTTATGAGTTACTTTGGGGAAGGAAACCTAATATTGGTTTTCTAAAACCTTTTGGCTGTCATGTAGTTATGTTGGATACTAGTGATGCCTTAGGTAAATTTAGTGCTAAAGGTGATGAAGGTTACTTCATGGGTTATTCATTGAAGAGCAAAGGATATAGGGTTTACCTTAAGAAGGAAAAACGTATACTTGAAAAATTACATGTTAGGTTTTTATAGAGTAAACCTAGTGATCCTGAAAGTGGTCCAAATTGGTTGTTTGACTTGGAACCTCTATCTAGGACTTTAAATTATATGCCTGTTACTAATCCAGACATTGTGAAGGTAACTTTAAATGTTGTGGAAGCACCAGTTGTTGATGTTTCAGGTACACAGGTTAATGAAGAGGTTGGATCACAAGCAGACAAGTCATCTCCCATACTTGAGTATGTTATTGTTCCTATATGGACAGATGCCTTTGCTGCTGCTGCTGCTGGAAAGGAAAATGATGGTCCCCAAGTATCACCAGTTAACAACATGCATGGTCCTTCAGGCACTGACAAAGGAAAATCTGGCGCTGACAGGACAAATTCAGGCGTTGATGGCTCAAACGTTGACAACACCATTTCAGGCGTGGATGGATCAAACGTTGACAACCTTGGTTCAGGCGTTGACAACTCTTTTGAGCATATTGTAGAAATGTAAATCTATGCTTATGTTTTAGAGAGAGAAAGAGATAGAGAGATGGTGGATTACACACACTTCTAGAGAGAGAAAACCAATGTTTACTATGTGTAAATTATGAAACCACACACCCTCTCCATCTAAGGAGAGGGTTTATATACCCAAGCCTTCCAATGGGCTTGGGCTTACACGTTTGGGCCGGCCAACACATGTTGTAGGCTAGGCTTGGACTTGTTTGATAAATAAAGAAAGTTAACTAAACTACGAGCTATTACATGGACTATCGTTGGAGTGACCGATCCTTCTTAATATGTAAAACGTATTTCCAACAATCTCCCCCTAAGGGAGGTCACTCCAAACAAGGGCGTTACCCAAGTTACAATAATAAAATAAACCTAGCATACTATGCTTGTCTTGAGCTCGTAGTCTTCGTCTTTCTTTTCTTTTTCTTTTCAGGTGAACATGCTGATGTGATCATTGATATCAATCTTGAGTATTAATCTCTTGCCTTGATCTCGTGCATCCATAACTTGTGATCTTCGCCTCTTCGTGACACCATGTCCCACATACTTATACCTTTGTAATTCTTGAAAGCTTCAGAGTTCGATACAGCGGAAGACTTAACTTTTAGGCTTTCTTGAATTAGATGAGGTATTAAGTGCATAAAGTATAAGCATGCGGGGACGACTTCTTCTTGGATTCCGCAACGCCACCGTCTTCAAATGCCGCAACCTAAGTAGACACGAACGAAATGGCTTTGAACATTTCATTCTAATTCGGTAGCATTTTAACTCCGGTCGGTGAAAACCGTTGGACGATATTAGATATCGTACCCGTGACGGATAGTTTCAATTAAGTAACTTCCTGACAGGATTTCACGGCTAAACCCGTTCTCTTTATTCGACCGTCCAAAGCTGACTGCGAACATAAAGAGTGAATCATTTAGATAATAATATCCGCATGATTTGGAGCCGTCAATTCATGTTCCTGGAACAAGTGAAATTCAATTAAGAACCGCACCATCGTTGCTTTCCAGTTGTCACGAGCTTGATTCGTATAGAATCTTGCAAGTTACCTACCAAGTGCTGTTTGATGTTAACACTAGAAGGATTTCCACTCATCACTGTGAACACTAAGGTATCACTCTGAGTGTTCTGGCAAGATCACTGAGATTTTGCGTAGAGGCCTGGAACGTGTTTAAATTCAGTTAAGAATTAAACAGCTGTTGCTTTCCAGTTATCACAAGTTTGATTCATAAAGAATCGCACAAGTCACCTACCATGAGCTTTTTGATATTCGCTCAAGAAGGATTTCCATCTTCATTGTAAATACTTTCGTATTACTCGGATGTTCAAGCAAGATCATGAAGATTTTGCGTAGGACTCTTAAAATCTTTCTTACTTTTCACAGTGTGTGAAGAAGCAAGGAAATATGAAAGTGTGTCCTAATGAGATATTTGATGATCTCAAATGGCTCTAGACTCGATCGTGCACTTTGAATTTTAGTGATCGGAGGCTGGAGAGGAGTGCCACCTTTTCAATACCAATTTATTCGGAGTGAATAAATCAATAGATACTGCATTGTCTCCGTGTGATTAAAACAAATACCTTTTGAGAGATATCTGAGTTAGTTGGGATGGGTTGTGCATTGCATCACTGGGTCCATGATGTATGTCTTCAATATCGAGCATCATTAAAATGATCTCAATAGCATATGTGTTGACCCGGTTTCTGCCTAAAGTTGTAAGGAGGGCTTCTTTCTTTACACCCTTTATCTTTACAATTCTTTTTTATTCTTCAACCCCTTCAATGCTTACCAATAAGTCATAACTAGCACCTTGTTGTGATTGTTCCAGTGCTAACTTAAGTACTTGGTCGGCATTCAGCTAAGTTCATAATCTTACTCCATCTTTCCTAAGGACTACTATTTCTAGCTATGGAATGTCCTTGGGAAGATTCCTCCGGTTCTAGAAGAATCATAGGACTTAACCTATCCTACCATCCTTATGTCACCACAATCTTCATCGTCGTGAAATAAATGGGTTTTGGGTAAGTATAAATCACCATGAAAATCCATTTTTGATATGCAAATCCATTTTGCTCCCCCTTAACATATGCCACGATATTCGAAAACATTTCGCACATGTCGGGATGAGCCAGCACATTAAGTCAAACCATTTGTGATAATATCCCATATTAAATCCCATTTTCTCCCCCAATTTAAAAAAAATCAATCCAATCGATGTTTTTAATATCAATTGATTTAATGAAGTTTTAACAAAGGTTTTGGGAAGAGATGCGAGTCCGATTTATCTTCATGAGATATGATACCGATTTGTAACATGATCACATATTCACCATATTAAAAAGAATTGACAAGGTTGGACCTGATAGATGAGAACATCATATGATAAGATAAAATGGTTCTTGTCAGCATATGTTGGTCGCATTGTCACGTCTGAAGTCATCTCTTGACACCCCGTGTACGATTGGTATTGTTGTCTTGACACCAACTTATGAACTTGGCACTTTCGGCATCGAAGATTCTGAATGCTTGACAATTGCTCCCCCTCAATTGTTGACCCGTGTTATATTAAAAGAGTTGTAGTCGTCGGTTGAGTAGTTGCATCATCGAGTATGTAGATACCAATTGTAGATAGCATGGTTGTAGAGATGATAGCTTCATAAAAACAAGACTTCTCTTGTTTTTACAAATAAATGCACTGAGGCGTACATATATTTGTGTTAGACCAAGTTATAAAGTAAACTTGATCCCTTACAAGGTTTTAAAGTAAACCTTGCCCGAGAAAATTAATTCCCGTTGTGAGCCAAAGCTTTCATAAGAAATACTTGACTTTAATGTGAAAACCGGGTTGCAGTCTGAAATAACTACAAGCCATATAGGCATGTTTTATGAAATATTTACAACTTTTGTACGAACTCTATTTATGGCGCCGTGTCAATATTAATCAACATTTCTAAGGCCATAAATATTATCGTACCAAAAGACATGCCTTTGAAAAATAAAGTAAAAAATATTTTTGGATTTTTCTAAATTTTTCAATTTTTATGGTTTTTATATGGTTTTATATTTTTGTATTTTGCTTTTGTGGATAAAAATATAAAATATATACAAATGATCACCAAGGATACGGAGAATGGTTTTACCACCACTATTCTTTCGCTTCATCTGCTAGCTCCTTAAGAGTCTCAGGCGAGAAGGTTCTCATTCCTAGCTTGTCGGCCAAAGAATCAATTCGAGCGTGATCTAAAGCCTTCGTGAAAATATCCACCAATTGATACTCAGATCGGACAAAGTAAAGCTCTATTATTCCATTTTCCACTTGCTCCTTGATGAAATGGTAGCGAATGTCAATATGCTTCGACCGGGAGAATTGAACATTGTTGCAGCATAAGGCAATTGCACTCTTGTTGTCACAGTACATCGGAATTTTGTTGAAACCTAGACCATAGTCGGTTAATTGCGATCTCATCCAAAGAATTTGAGCACAGCAACCGGACATAGCTATGTATTCTGCTTCCGTACTTGAAATTGCAGCGCTTTTCTGCCTTTTTGATGCCCAATGGATTAATCGATCTCCTAGTAGTTGCAATGTTCCACTCGTGCTACGCGTAGTATCTTGACAACCCGCGTGATCCGCATCTACATATGCCATTAGTGCAATAGAAGAGTCCTTCGAATACCAAAGTCCCTGATTAATGGTTCTTTTAAGATATCGAAAGATCCTTTTAACAGTAGCTAAGTGTAACTCAGTAGGCCTAGTTTGATACCTGGCACACATACATATAGCAAATTGAAGATCAGGTCGACTAGCTGTGATATACAGAAGAGTACCGATCATTCCACGATACAGTGTCGGATCAACGGCAATTCCATGTGGATCTGCATCAAGCTTAGATTTTTCCACCATTGGAGTGTCCACGGGGTCGCAAGATTCCATCTTGTACTTCTTAAGTGATTCAAGGGCATACTTGGATTGATTGATAAAGATGCCTCTGGGACTCTAAGATATCTGAAGACCTAAGAAGAATGATACCTTGCTCATCATTGACATCTTAAACTTGGAAGACATGAGTGTCCCAAATTCATCCGATAAGGTTTGGGTCGAGGCAGCAAATATAATATCATCAACATATATTTGTACCATAATCATATCTTTACCTCGTTTCTGAATGACAGCGTGGGATCCACCTTGCCTTTAGCGAAGCCTTGCGTAATGAGGAATTGTGACAAAAGATCATACCATGCGCGAGGAGCTTGCTTCAATCCATAGAGAGCCTTCTTAATCTTGTACACATGATTAGGATAATTAGGATTCACAATACCATCCGGCTGTTGAACATAGACCTCTTCCTTGATTTCACCATTAAGAAATGCCGTCTTCACATCCATCTGATAGACGATCATATTCATATGGGCTGCATAAGCGAGGAATAGTCTAATAGCTTCCAAACGGGCAACAGGTGCAAAGGATTCTATAAAGTCGATGCCCAATAATTGCTTGTATCCACGAGCTACTAGTCTAGCTTTGTTCTTCAATATTCCGCCTAACTCGTCGAGTTTCACCTTGTAAACCCATTTCAAAGTGAGTAACTGCACTTGATCCAGGCATGGGACAAGTTCCCATACTTCAAGACGTATAAACTCATTAAGTTCTTCTTGCATAGCTTCTATCCAACAGGATTGAGTAAAAGCTTGTTGCCATGTCTTAGGTTCAACTTCAGTGAGAAAAGAATCAACGTGACAAAACATTGCACTTTCTTGTAACTGACTTCGTGTGGATACCGGACGATTAGGGTCACCAACAATAGAATCTATAGGATGACCCTTTGTCCACTTGTTGTCATGTACACGAATCCGTGGATTGGAGTAAACCGTAGTAGGAGCTTCCTTTCAGGTGGACGACCCGGCTTGATTAGGGTCGGGAATAGGTACACCAAAGAATGGAAGTTCACGCATTTAAGCGAATTCCAAATCGTGATCATCATCATCCTCTTCATCATCAATAGGCAGGACATGGGTAGTTGATTCGGGTGTTGGTTGAGAATTACTTGTTGATGGTATATCTTGACCAATTGTAGGTGCAGATGTGTCTGATTGTGCTTCGGTTGCTGGAGCGACAACTTCGGTTACCGGAGCTATTACCTCAGGTTCTGGAGCAACAATAGTTGGAGGAGTAAAGAATTCATCAAAGAACGGTTGAAACAACGTATCCCAATCATTCCTAGAAGGTGGTGTAAATGATGATGAAGTAGAGTTATTTGGGACAAGACCAGAGCTTATGTTACTGGGTCCCATTTCATGAAGTGCGGGTTCAGAGCTGCTTTGCTCAGAAGCCATTGCTGTCAGCTCATCAAAATCAACATTCATAGTTTCGAGGATCTTACGACAGTTACGGTTGTAGATTCGGCATGCCTTCTTTGCGGGTGCGTAACCAATGAAAATACCAATATCAGCCTTTGGTTGAAGTTTTCCCAAATTGTCATCATCATTATTTGGATAGCAAAAGAGAACCAAATACATTAAGATATGATAAATCTGGTACTTTTCCATGGAGAAACTCATAAGGTGTTTTACCATGGCGTTTACGAATTAGTGACCGGTTTTGGGTGTACACTGCTGTAGATACTGCTTCTGCCCATAAAAACAATGGAGCCTTTGCGTAAATTAACATCGTTCGAGCAGCTTCCATAAGTGTGCGATTTCGCCTTTCAACGACACCGTTTTGTTGTGTAGTGCGAGCAACGGATGTTTCATGAGAAATGCCAACTTCTTCATAATAATCACGCAAAATTTGATTCACAAATTCGGTTCCATTATCTATACGAATGTGTCGGACAGTAGTGTTGAGACGCACTTGAATCATCTTGAGAAATCCGATGATGAATTTAGGTGTCTCATTTTTTGCTTTAAGAAATTTCACCCATGTAAACCGAGAGTAATCATCCACAATAACGAGGATGTACTTTTTGCCACTAAGACTTTCAACACGCATTGGCCCACAAAGATCCATATGCAACAGATAAAGTTTCTCTTGGTTGGTGTCTTCCGTCTTGGGTTTGTAAGTTTCTTAGTGCTTTTCCCCATTGTACACGCGGAACACAAATGATCCTTGTGAAATGATAGTTTAGGAAGACCACGAACAAGTTCGTTTTTCGCCAAGTGATTAATAGCGTCAAAGTTAAGATGAGATAACCGTCGATGCCATAACCATGACTTAGTCTTCGATGCTTTGGAGAAAAGACATACGGGAGAAGCGGCCATCATGTCTTGTAGAGACAAAGTATACAAATTATTCCCTCGAGTACCTTTCAATAAATCAACCCCTTCCAAATTACGAATGAAGCAGGTATGCTCTCGAAAAGCAACTTCTAGGTTTGCATCACAAAACTGTCCCACAGAAAATAAGTTGTGACCAAGACCTTCCACGTAATACACTCTTGTAATTATAACATTCCCAATATGATATTCACCGTAACCCATTATCTTTGCAATATGATCATTTCTAAATCGAACCGTACCAAGAAACTTGCTGACGAAATTTCTGAGCTGAGAGCGATCTCCGGTCATATGCTTGGAGCAACCAGAGTCCAAATACCAGAGAACAATTTGGACCACCTATTTTCAATAACAACAATAGATAATGCATTGGAAACTATTGGTTCCGGAGTGTTAGCAGATACAGATAAAATATTATCAGAATTGCTAACAGGTTTGTGACCCTTAGATTTCCTGCGTTTTCTAATGTGAGTTTTAGCACTAACAGGTTTTACGGTTCCAACTTTCTTAGGTTTTGGATTATTCGCGGGCACTACAGTGGGAGTAGACCTATTTAAAGGGCACTTAGTTCCTATAGTAGTGTCGGTGTTCCTAGTTAAAGGACACGCTTGTGTTTTGGTAGCCTTGGTACTCCTAGTTAAAGGGCACGCTTTATTCGCTTTAGTGGGAGTGATCCTAGTTAACGGGCACGTATTTCCTACTATAGTGAAAGTTCTACCAGTGGGGCGCCACATCCAGCCAACTTGGGTTAACACTTCCCCATTCGGTTTCCATTCTAATCCATTTTTCCGGGCATACATCTCATTCACATGGTCAAGAAGGCAAGAATCATGAAGACTAGAAAACATACATTCATTGCAATTCCAACATTTTAAATTAGAATTCACAGTAGACTTAGAACGCTACACAACCGCATAGGCTTTAGGTTTAGCTACATGATTCTTTTTATTCAAAACAGAAATAACATTCCTAGGATGGGCTTCTACTTTCTTCTTCACTTGACTACTAGATGGGGGCAAGATCATATCATTCTTCTTGTTTCTTTTAAGCTTAGATATTTGAGCCTTAGTAGTGGTGCTTACTCTTGTAGAAGGCAACACGGGAATATTAGAAGCTGGTTTTGATTCCGCCTTATCTTTAGTGACCAAAGTTTGAGATGGTTTAGTCCTAGGGCCCTTGTTAAGTGGTGTAACGGCTATAAGGTTCCTTTTGATTGCACTAGAGGACGATGCTGAGATAGTGGCTGCGTTATCCACAACATTCTTACCTTTTAGAGTACGAAGTGTTTCCTTTAACTCAGCCAAGACCAGATTTTTATCACAAATTTGTTCCCTCAAATCAGATATTTCCACCGACTTTCGATTCAATTGTTTAATCAATGATTGATTCTGTGCAGTGGTATTAGCACATGCGGGCTTCACTGAATCGAAGAGTCGTGTATTTTTCTGTTTTAAGTTATCAACTTTGGGCAAAATCTTGGAAACTCGATTATCTAGATCAAGTTTAAGATTCTCAGCGGCCTCAAGTACGTTCACACAGTTAAGCTCCTTAGATTTCTCTATGTCTATCGGCAAAGATTGAGCAACCTTGTCACTTGGCTGACGCTGTTTTGATTGTAAATTCAATCGAAATTTCTTTTCAAAGTTTGCATCATCGATATTGACACCTTCGAATGACGTTTCAAAGATTTCTTGAATAAATTGTTGCTTGCATTCAAGCGAAATACAATGTGTTTGAATCTCATCAAAACGTTTTGAAAGCGAAGAATATGAATCTTGAAGCTTTAAAAATTCAGCGTCAGATTCGTGACAAGTACTATCTACCACATTATCCACAGATTCAACATTATGCACAATAGAATCATTATCAACACTTGTATTCACACAGACAGAAACTATATCATGAGACATCACTTGATTCAGAAGCAGATCATTATGGCGTGAAATCCGTTCTATTTCAAGTAAACTGTTTTCATAAGCATCATTCATTTCATTGAAAACACGTCTAACTTCTTCTATTTCCAAAAGCAAATCTTGATCAAGATTACTAAGACAAGCCTTAACATTGTCTACAAACGGAACAATTTCATTTCGGAATGCAGCTCTAGTGTGCTCAAAGTTCCATTCACCTTTCGTTATGGCTGAAGTCGTCGTACGTTCCAAAATGACCTTGTCAAAATCGGCTAAGTGTTGGTGAACCGCATTTAAGTTAACAGACGCCTTGCTTACAGGTGGAATTAACTTTGTTAAATCCGTTTGGACAAGTGTAGGAGACGTACTAGGAAGGTTTTCATTTGACAAACTTTGGGGCACAAGAACTGTCAATTCTGCTAATTCCTTTTGTAAGCGAATGCGTGTCTTTTTCGAAAATTGATCTTTGTTATGTTGATCATAATCAATTGTATGGAATTTTGAAAGCATTTTAGAATGAGTTTCATCCGCAAGTGATTGTGTCTCCTCAGTACTACGAACAAAAGGTGCTTCTTTCGATTTGCCAATTATGGTCATATCATAAAGACCGGGAATATATTCCTGAGCTTGTTTTGCATAACCGGGATTAGGTGGTAAATCTTGAAGACGCTTAAGTTCGAGTTCTTTAAATGATTTAGTTAAAAGATGAACCTTTTCTGTGGAAGCGTATTGTTTTAAAAGCTGTTGTTCTTTGAATTTAAGAAGTTTGGTAGCATTAATTTCGGATTCAACCTTTTTAGACTCAAGAGTTTCGAAATCCATTTTAAGTTTCTTAAAATCATTGACAACCGACTCCTTTTCGTTTAATTCATTAGAAAGATTAGCTTTTAATGATTATATTTCTTTCAAGTGTTCAATCTTTTCAAAACGAAATTGGTCAAATTCAGAACATGTTATTATCTCTACTTGAGGGACCATTTCAAAAGCTTTGACCTTTTCTTTATGCAACGCAAGCTCAGCAGTTAGGGTGGAATTGGTATCTACGGATTGTCTGAGGGCTATATGCATTTGATCAATAATATGTTTAGGCACCATTACCAAATCATGTTGAGCATAAGATTCCATACCCGTCGTAGCATTTGGTTGAGGTTCACTCAAATGTGTAGAATTGGGTACCACATCATTTGAGTTACTAGTTCCCGAATGTTGTTCGAGGTTGTCATTTTCATGCCCAACTTGATGTTGGTTATCATCAATATTATTAGATGTGGTTGGTACCTCACTGATGACATCAGAACCGTAGTGAGAGAGATTAGCAACGAGAGCAGCTTGGGTAGAGTGAATGTCATCACAATCTGAATCGTATGCATCAAGATTGTCTGCTTGATAAGCTGCATTAGAATTGGAAACAACTGCAATTCCTTCAGTATCTGCTGCCCCTGGGTCTGCAAGAAATGCTAACTCCCCTGAATCCAAAATCTTCCTCCTAGACTGAGCATCAACCAAATACATCTTCTCACAAAACCATGCATCATCCCTTCTCCTTTTCGGCTGAGTGCATTCGCTAGCCATATGACCTTGTCCTCGGCAATTGTAGCAAGTCACAACCTTTTTAGAACCAATAGGACTTCCATTTCCATTAGCTTGATAATTCACAGCTTGAGCAGTCATAGTCCTTGCAGGAGGTCCATATGAATTTTGCCTTCCCTGAATAGGTTGCATTGTTACTTGACCATCTTGAACAGTAGCTTGTTGTCGAGGATTTGAAGAGGTGCGGAGCTGATTTATTGTTGGTGGAAATCCTCTAGTTGCAACAAGTTTTGACAAGTAGGCAGTGAGATGGTTTAGTACATCATCTGGCATATCATTTGAAGTAAAGACCGGTGCTTGGATTGGCGGAAGTTCATTAGAGTAGAAAGCTTGTGCTGGTTGTGCTTCTATTGGAAAATATCCTTGTTGAGGAGTATAGCCCATTGGAGAAGTGTTGGCTTGTGATGGTGATGTCTGGTATGGTGGTTGTTGTGGAAAAGATTGTTGATGAACACTTTGTTGATATGCTTGTTGTGGCATCATTAGTGGTTGATAAGATGGTTGATGTGGTTGCTGATAGTTGTGTGGTGGTGTCTGCTGCAAGTATGATGGTTGTTGATAAGTATAAGCCATGTTTTGTTGAGAAGCATACATTGCAAGTGGATCATGAACTTGAGGTGTAGACAACCGAGCCTCGATCACATGGCATTCGTGTTGTTGAAGAAAATCTTGAAGTTGATCCACATTGGTGTTATGCAAGTCCTTAGCCAATTTAACATCCGTCACGTATTTTTTCCATTCTGGAGGAAGAGAGTTCAAATACTTGGTGTTCAATTGAAAGGTAGGGATTTCCATGCCATAGATATTAAGCTCATTCAACAATAGGGTAAATCTCAGATAGTAATCATTGAGAGTCTCCCCTGGCACATAGGCAAACTTATCAAAAGTATCATAAAGCTTACACTCTTGTTCTTGTTTAGTTAACGAGGTGCCTTGCATTAGAACCCGAATTCTATCCCATAACTCTTTGGAAACTTTATGTTTGCTGAAGAGTTTGTAGACATCTGGAGGAAGGGCTTGGAGAATGATGTTTGTAGCATACTTATCACATTTGTCTTGAATCTTCATATCTCCAGTCAACTCACCCGTTGTGCGAGGACGAGTAGTCGTACCTTCCGTCACTGTACCATAATCTAATGGTCCATTGAGCACCGATGCCCAAATGAGATGTCCATTCTCTTTGTTCAACATGTAAAGTTCCATTCGGGAAGTCCAATCCTCGTACATAGACTTCTCCAACATTGGTGGACGATTATCCGTACCCGAGAGGATGGACTTACCCGTAAGAGATGTGTACTCCATTTCAATAAGTTAAGATTTACAAAGTTGATCGAACAATGAAATAAGGTTAAGTATTTTTGTGTTGTTGTGAGTTAAAATCGAGAAACAATGTTAAAATCCCCTAAAATATGTTCTCGATAAACCAAAAATTCCATGTCAAAATAACACACGGTTCGAAATTTTTTAAGGAATAATTTTTGGATTGTCAGAATGTCAGATCAGAATGTCAGATCGGAATGTCACTATCAGAAAGTCCAGATCAGAATGTCACACAATCTTAATGTCCAGATCGGAATGTCTCTATCGGAATGTCACTATCGGAATGTCACTATCGGAATGTCCAGATCGGAATGTCACACTATCTTAATGTCCAGATCGGAATGACCAGATCGGAATATCCAGATCGGAATGTCCAGATCGGAATGTTGCTAAAATAAAATGGACAGAGTGACGTCACAAGAATCCTTAAAGCCGTCGAAATCCCAGATCGCAATGTCAGATCGGAATGTCACGTCGGAATAAGGTGTTTAACTCCAATGATCGCAAAGTGGAACCAATAGGTTATTGCGA
This sequence comes from Glebionis coronaria, assembly GCA_025667525.1. NCBI lineage: Eukaryota > Viridiplantae > Streptophyta > Magnoliopsida > Asterales > Asteraceae > Glebionis > Glebionis coronaria. The sequence continues at coordinate 14,148 of JANFOE010001051.1, read as the reverse complement.
TCAGACCACCCTCACGTTGTACTTTCCGATGGAAACCTTGCAAGAATTTCGGAATGATGAGAAACAAGAAATTTTGCAACTTTCGATCCAAAAAACTTGAGTTTTATCCAGAAACCAAGATACCCAAGATACTACAACACGATTAAAGACTGTATTCGACTTTAGAACACCAACAAACACGAAAAATTTTGATGATTCAGCAAAGAAAACTCAAAATCCTACGATATGCTTAAGAAAGCATACACAACACAAAAACCAACCTATATTTCATCCCAAGCTCTTGATACCATTTGTAGAAATGTAAATCTATGCTTATGTTTTAGAAAGAGAAAGAGATAGAGAGATGGTGGATTACACACACTTCTAGAGAAAGAAAACCAATGTTTACTATGTGTAAATTATGAAACCACACACCCTCTCCATCTAAGGAGAGGGTTTATATACCCAAGCCTTCCAATGGGCTTGGGCTTACACGTTTGGGCCGGCCTACACATGTTGTAGGCTAGGCTTGGACTTGTTTGATAAATAAAGAAAGTTAACTAAACTACGAGCTATTACATGGACTATCGTTGGAGTGACCGATCCTTCTTAATACGTAAAACGTATTTCCAACACATATTTTCTCTTCCAATTTTGAACAAGGTGAACCTTCAAGCAGAAATGAAGAGGTTCATACAGATATTGATGGAAGAGATTCTGAAGAAGATATTGGTAACTTGGATGATGAGATTGAAGACAACAGACTTTTTGAGGGAGGAGTTCTCACTTCTACCATGAAGAATCACCCCTCTTCTCAAATTATTGGGGATGTTATGTCTCCTGTTCAGACTAGAAGATCTCATCAGACTCTTGGAGGATTTATTGCCAATATACACAAGAAGGTTGATACCCCTCTTGTTCAAGCATGTTTGTTTGCCTGTTTTCTGTCACAACAGGAACCCAAGAAGATTTTTGATGCTCTCAATTAACCAAGTTGGGTGGAAGCAATGCAGGATGAGCTTCACCAATTTGCCATTCAGGATGTTTGGGAGCTGGTTGGTTGTCCCAGATATGTCAGACCTATTGGGACAAGATGGGTTCTAAGAAACAAGAAAGATGAAAGAGGCATTATGGTCAGAAACAAGGCACGTTTAGTGGCTCAAGGATATACACAAGAGGAAGGGATAAACTATGAGGAGGTCTTTGCACCAGTTGCAAAGATTGAGGCTATAAGGATATTTCTAGCCTATGCTTCATGCATGGGCTTTATTGTTTATCAAATGGATGTGAAGAGTGCTTTTCTATATGCCACAATTGTTGAGGAGGTGTATGTCATGCAGCCTCCTGTTTTTGAAGATCCAGAACATCCAGACAAGGTGGATAGAGTCAAGAAAGCTATGTATGGACTACATCAAGCCCCAAGAGCATGGTATGGAACATTGTCCACTTATCTGGTGGAAAATGGATGCACCATAGACCAGACATTATTTACAAAGAAGACTGGTAAGGATGTCTTACTTGTTCAGGTTTATGTGGATGATATCATCTTTGGTTCTACCAATCCAAAGATAAGTGAAGACTTTTCCAAGCTTATGATAGACAAATTCAAGATGAGTGCGATGGGGGAGATGAACTTCTTTCTAGGGTTACAAGTTCAGCAGAAAGAAGATGGTATCTTCATCTCTCAGGATAAATATGTGGCAGAAATCTTGAAGAAGTTTGGCTTTTCTCCACATGAAAAGAGGGCCAGTACTCCTATGGATAGAGAACACCCTTGGGGAAAAGTTAGAGATGGAAAAGATGTGGATGTCTGGCATTATAGATCAATGATTGGTTCGTTGATGTATCTCACAGCCTCAAGACCTGACATTATGTTTGTTGTGTGTGCATGTGCACGCCATCAAGTGACTCCCAAAGAGTGTCACCTTCATGCTGTCAAGAGAATCTTTAGGTACCTCAGATGTTATCCAGATCTTGGATTATGGTATCCAAAAGATTCACCATTGGAGCTTATTGCATATTCAGACAGTGACTATGGTGGTGATAAATTTGATAGAAAATCCACAACTGGTGGATGTCAGTTTCTTGGGAGTAGGTTGATATCTTGGCAATGCAAGAAACAAACAGTGGTGGCCAATTCTACAACTGAAGCAGAGTATGTTGCTGCAGCTGCTTGTTGTGGACAAGTCTTATGGATTCAGAACCAGCTGTTGGATTATGGGTATAATTTCATGCATACCAAGATTTTTGTAGACAATAACAGTACTTTATGCATTATTAAAAATCATGTACATCATTCTAAAACCAAACACATAGAAATTAGACACCATTTTATAAGGGATTGTTTTGAAAAGGGTTTAATACAACCAGATAGGGTTGACACAAAAGAAAATGTGTCTGATTTATTAACTAAACCTTTTGATGCTGGAAGGTTTCAATACTTGGTAATAAGTATTGGAATGATCAATCTCACTTAATATGTGTTTTGGGGTCTTTTTGTTAAAGTATGTACAGGATATGCATTGTTATTGGTCTTTTTGAAAAGTTAGATTTTCCACTATATTTGTCTAACGCTGACAAAGGTTATCTTAACGCTGATAAGTGTTATCGTGACGTTGTCAGCAACATGTTAGTTTTGTGGTTTTTGATCTAAGTGTGTAGGCGTTGATAGCATTGTACCATTGGATACAGAGTTGCTTATGGATCCTTGGAGAATCATTTGAGCATGTTTTAGTTTATGGATGATGGTTGGAATATTTATATTCCTATGTTGACATAAATTTTTATATTCATGCATATTATTGGGCAACATATGTATCATAGTTTAAGGGGAGTTTTTAGGAACCTTTAGGACTTTTGGGTATTCTTATACTACTCTTATCACAATTCTAGATTGTGTCCACAGGTGAGTATGAGTTAGTTTACTAAATCATGAGGCACTGTAGCATGCAAAGTTGATATACTATGCATGCTGCCAAGACATTTTTGGCCTAGAAATGGTTGTGGTCTGTTGGGAGACTTGGGAATGATTTATAATGGGTTTTACCTGGGAGTTACAAGGAATTTTATGAGGTAACTTAATTGTTAAGAATTTTGGTTAGCAAGGGACACTAGAGGACTGTTACGTCTATCTTGCATAAGCAAGTGTGCATAACTGGACAGTGCTTGCCGCCCTATAATAATTATCAATTTATAGGTTATCTCCACTAGGATAAATTACTTTGTTAAGGTCCTTTTTGATTTTTATTACTTTTATTTTTGGACGCTGACAAGTATTTTTCCAAACGTTGTTATGACCAATTTAGACGCTGACATGGCTTTGGCAAACGTTGACAAGAATATAGCCGTTGGGCGTTGATGGGTTATTTTTTACCGTTGACACTCATTGGGACCTACCCAGTTGTTATTTTTGATGAATTTTGGGGCCGTAAGTTTGGGAGCAGATAACTTTTATTTAATGCACAAGATAACTTATTTTCTTTTCAATATTTTCATCATTATATTTTGAAAATAGTTGCCTAATTTTTGACCAATCACATGTGCCTATCTCTCCTATATATTTGGCTCCTATTTTAAACCGGGTACCTCATATTCTTGTCTAACAATTTTCTCCTATAATTCATCTTTCTCAATAATTCACAAACAGCTTTCTTCAACAATGGCACCAAAGTTTAAACCAAGTGACTTGGTATTGGGATTCAGGAGTCAACACAACATGATTGCTTATTTGGACGCTGATGATACTCTGTTTCCACAATACACTCAGATGGTGGCGTATTTGAATGCATCTCCTATTAGGTATGCTCTTTCTCATGCTCCTCTCATCTCTGTCACTCATATTAAACAGTTTTGGAACACTGTTAGTTCCTCAATAGTTAATAATGTGACTACATTATCATCTATTGTTCATGGGCGTACATGGGTGGTTACTGAAGCCTTGGTTCGCCAGGCTTTGCATCTTGATGATGCAGATGGTATAACCACCCTTCCCATAAATGAAATAGAACAAGGACTTCGGGCTTTGGGTTATCCTTTCCCTGATGAGGGCACTTTAAACAAATATCATAAACAAGAGTTTCCCCCATCCTGGAAGTACCTCATACATGTCATCCTACAATGTTTGAGTCCCAAGTGTACTGCACATAATGAAATTAATAGATCAATTGCTAGTGCAATTTTGTGCATTGCAAATGGGCAAAAGTTTAATTATTTAAAACTGATTTTTGATGGCATGTGTAAAAACAAAGGGAATAAGATGACTTTGGATTATCCCAGATTTTTGTAAATGGTTTTTGATGTGCAAAATTACTGCACAAGGGATCATGATGATTTTTATGAGATCCTGTGCAAAAGAAAGCTATTTTTACCAAGATGAACTCACCCCCTCACCGTGAGTTACCCCTCACCCAAGCTATGCTTGCTGTTATTGCAGTAGCACAACCCCAACCAGACCCACAACCACAACTTGACCCAATACCAGAACCTTTGCCTTCACCTCAACACATGGAAATTGACCAAGAACCCTTCAACGCTGACACCTTAAATGTTGGCGTTGACACAAGTAATCCAGAAGTTGACACCTTTCCTTCACAGACCCAAACACCCCTTACCCTTCCCACATCCACCCAATCCACATCATCTTCTACCCCACCTCAATATAGGTTGCAAAAACGCCCAAGGACTACTGGAGTATTCTCCTCTAGTGGTCCTAGCCATGTAGCAGAGAGAACCACCACCACAAGTGTGGTTGGTGTTATGGATGAGGACGGGACTATTGGTTCTGGCTTAGATGCAGGCCAAGACAGTCCTAAAATCTTTAAGACCTCATCCATGCCCCATGACTCTAACTTGGGAGGTCAAATACCCATTTTAGAGGAGGGCAGATTGGAACCATACACATTGATGGAATTGACGGCTGTCTGCATTAGCTTGCAAAAGCAAAATGCAGACTTGGTACAAATTGTCAGTACACAAGGCCTTGAACTCAAGCAATTGAGGGAGACTATTGTCATTTTGGAGAATGCTAGCACTAGGCGTGGGATGGAGGAATCTTCCAAAGGGGAGGATGAGCAGATTAATGTGAGTGATAAAGGCTCACATGATGGAGAATCTTTGGGTGTTGCTGAAGCCCTCACTGAATTGAAGAAGAAACCAGGTTTTGATACATCTCTGGTTACTCCTACAAATTTAAACTTGTCTTTTACAGCTATGTTGGAACAATTTACAAGAGACACTGAGACAAGTAAGTTGGGCGTTGACAAGCAAAATTTGAACGCTGACACACCAAGCGCTGACAAGAGTAATTTGGGCGCTGACACAAGGAATTTGAGCGTTGACAGACCTGCAGATATGGTAGATGTATTCCAGTCATCAGCTATCATCAAAGAAGTGTCATCACAGGTATTACCATCATCCTTACCCATCATTGATCCATTAGATAAGGGTAAAGGAATCATGGTAGAAGTAGAAGTTCCAAAGGATGCAGCACAAGTAGAGTTTGATTCAAGGTTGGCTGCACAACTTGTGGAACAAGAGATGAAGAAGGTTGGTGAATCACCATTTGTTGTCACTTCTGAGGAACAAGAATGAAGTGATGAAGAAAGTTCAGATTCAAGTGTGATGATAATTGAACAATCAGAAAGACTTGAATATGGTGATGACTTGGCAAGGGAAAAGCTTAGAGAGTTGAAATTGCAAGTAGACTTTGATATGCCAGAAGTTGTTCAGATGTACCATGCTTGGGAGAATAGGATAATGGAGACTCCAGATTTGACTATTTCAGACCAAATGTGGGGATTGGAGATTCTTCTAAGAGTTCAAAGAGACTGCAAGGTCATTCTAAAACATAAGGCTAGCAATGTTTTCTCACTGTTTAAGAGGGATAGAAGAGAGCTTTACTACATGTTACTCAGATGTCATGGAACTGGATGGACCTTCAAGAAATTGCAGGAATTATCTTTTCAAGAATTGGAGTACAAGGCTTATCCCATTTGGGCAAAAGTGTAGGAAATGAACACTCTAAGACTTCGTTCAGATGAAAGGAAAGAAGAACTTGCAGAAGAGATGGAGATTCAGAAGGCAATGATTGTTCCAAGGCCTTTGAAGAAGGGAGTCCCACTTGAGTTTCCTAAAGATCTAAATAAAGTGGTTCCCAGTGAAGCTGTTCTTAGAAGGAGCATCAAGATCTCACCCATGGAAGCTTCAGATATGGTACAAGTGTTACCTCTTGATGCCAGAAACCCTATCATAAGCTATGCAGAAGATGCAAGTGGGTTATGGAAGATTGGCAGGTATGGGAAAGAGGTACACACATTTACTACTCTTATGTCTCTCTTTGCAAGTGTGGATAGAGAAGACTTGGTAGACCCTTGGAGGTTGTTTGTGGCCAAGTATGAGACTGAAGCTCCTACTTCAGTCAATGGAATAAAACTTTGGTCAACATTCAAGAGAATGTGTGCACCAAAAGAAGAAGATCCTACTGTTTGGAAAGATCTTGAGGATGATATGAGTGGTCTTCAATGGCGTTTGTATTCAGCTGCTGGTGTGTACTACTTGAGCTCTACAAAGTTTGCTGAGTATCTTCTTTTAGATGCTCAGTATCCCATGTCCAAAGAAGTTTTGGACAAGATGAAGACAACACAGCTGGAGATTGACTATTCAAGTGACGTGGCCAAAGATTTGATTAGGCATGTTTATTACCAATATGATAAGATTTGTAAGATTCCTCCTAGTTCTTAATTTTTATTCAGAAACTTTATTACTAGAGTAGATATCAAGTTTAGGGGAGGATTGTTGGGAATAAAATGTAGCCATTCCACTTGAACGCTGACAAGAAGAAAACAAGCGTTGATAAGAAGAAAACAAACGCTGACAGATCAAGCATTGACAGGAAGAAGTCAATCGTTGATAGGTTGAAGATAAGCACTGATAGAAAGATATGGTCTACGCATATTATGTTTCTAGTTTGTTTCTAGTAAAGATAGGATCAACATTGTATTTTCTATAATTATCTTTAACTAGAATAGTTGATACGTAGACTCTTGTACAAGGCTTCTTGTGTCTATTAAAGAAGACCTTTAGGTTATGTTTCAAATAATTTTTCATACGTTAAACAGTTTCATTGTAAGCAAGTTCGTTATTATCAATCAAGTGAAAGTTTGTTTTACATTCTTTGTGTGTTCTTGTTTAAGTGTTAATTCCGCATAACACTTAAATTACTTTATACATAAACAAAGTTTCTCTACGTGTATAACTTGATTTAATCTCGTTTGCACAAGCTAAATCGATCTAAGTTTGGGATCAACACGTTATTCCATGTCATACTTGTTTATCCGTGCACTGAGCGTTATGCTTAGTCGTTTTCCTTTCATGTTCACAAACGGCAGGTACCCAAGGGCGCTCGTAGACTTTAAGTGTACGTGCATATGAATTGGAAGCTTTCTAGCCTTCTCTATTTTATGCATTTCATCATACATTTTGCTACTTATTTCTATGGACATTGTTTAGTCCTTTTCCTTTACATACTTATGTTTGTGTGTGATGAGCTTATACTTTGAGGTACCGATGTTTGTTTCCGGTATTTCCTTTTATGGTCATTTAATGTTTTAAGACAATTTCCTTGTATGCTTTGATGACACGCCATAATCATGCGTGACATTCCATTTACCAAAATGTGGTGTTATAGTTATGGTATCAGAGCCAAGGCTTCGACCTGTAGTCTCTCAAAACACGAAATGTGATTAGTGGGTAGTCACTATGGTCTTCCTAGAACTGACAGTCAGTTTTCATGCATTCATTGTTTTCATGCATTCATATATATGTCATTGTCGCAGGTTTATGACTAAGTAATGGTTGGTACAGGACTGGCCCTATTTAGTCGCATGTGCTTTTATCGAAACTTTTAACTTTGGGACCGACCCTTTGGCGTCCCCTCGCCATGTCTTTTATTTTGAGTGAACTGACCATAGGCGTTCACTCTCGCGGATATAAAAGTTTTCATAAAACTGTATCATGCATTCATGTACTAGTTTTCCTGCATAAATTTTTTCTCATGATTTATTGGTAATAAATTTTTTTCATGTATATATTTTATGTTTGATCAGTTTAATTATGTATTTTCTTTTATACTGTCAGATGGTACTCACACGCGAGCATGAACAACTCAATGCAGCAGTCCAAGCTATGATGCAAGCTTTGCTTCCTCAGCTGAGGAACGAAATCAAGGCTGAGGTGCAGGCTGCCAAAAATCAGCAACAGCACCCAATACCTCCTCCTCCTCCTCCAGCAACATTAGTCACATGGCTGGAGAGATTCAACGAGCAACGTCCTCGATCCTTCGAGAGAACTGATAGCCCCAGTGAAGCTAAAAGGTGGTTGGCTCATATCGAGAAGATATTCGATGCAATGGGCTGTGACACCGTCTTCAGGTCAAGGTTAGCCTGTTACAAGTTCGAAGGCGACGTGTTAGGATGGTGGAAGGCAGTCAAGCAGTCTGAGGGAGGTGACAATTGGGTGTCTAGTTTGACTTGGGCTCAGTTCAGGGAGTCAGTGATGGGACAGTTCTTCCCTAAGGCTGAGCAAGACAAGCTAAAGAGGGAGTACCACGGAATCAGGCAGAGAGCTGGGGAAAACAGCAACGAGTTCATGCAGCGCTTTCTTCGTTTGGCTGGTTTTCTTGGCGCAGCAGCAGGTACTGCCAAAGAGCAAGCATACCACTTCTAGTGGGCTCTTCGTACATTAGTCGCCTGTTGGGAATAAAATGTAGCCAAGACACTTGGACGCTGACAAGAGGAAATTGGACGTTGATAAGAAGAAATCAAGTGTTGTCAAGACAAGCATTGACAGGAAGAAGTCAAGCGTTGATAAGAAGAAGTCAAGCACTGACAGGATACTTAGTCTACACGTTTTATGTTTCTAGTATGTTTCTAGTAAAGATATGTTCGACAATGTTATTCTTATGTTTATCTTTACCTAAAATAGCTGATACGTAGACTCTTGTACAAGTTTCCTTAATCTATAAAAAGAGGCCTTTAGGTTTAGTTCAATATATGTTTTTTCACACTTTTAGTGTACGCAAGTTCGATTAATCAATGAAAGTGAAAGTTTGGTTTATCTTGTTTGTGTGTTCTTGTTTAAGTATTAATTCCGCATAATACTTGAATTGTTTCATATACAACAAAGTTTCTCTACGTGTTTAACTTGATTTAATCTCGTTTACACAAGCTAAATCGATTTAAGTTTGGGATCAACAAGTGGTATCAGAGCTTGTTGAGGAACTTTGATCTAAAAGAACACAAAAACCCTAAATCGCCAAAAACCCTAATTTTCAAGAAACCGTCAAATTCAAACAACATGTCTACTCCAGAGTTAACCTCCTCCTACAGCCATAACATTAAGATTCCTATGCTAGACCCAGACAACTTTGAGCTGTGGAAGTTCAATTTTGAGCAGTATCTTCAAATCCATGACCACACCCTTTGGGAAATTATTGAATATGGAAACACATTCAATAAGGCTGCCAAGATCCAAGCTGCTATCACTCTAATATCAACTCCAGGATCAAGTGTGGAGGATCGAAAAGAAAAACCTAAAGATGGAAGAGCTATCTCAGTTGAGGACATTGCAAAGAGAAGGAATGACATGAAAACTCTAAGCATCCTCAAACTTTCCTTGGGACAAGCAAATCAGCACAAGTACAGAGGCTATGAGTCTGCCAAAGAACTTTGTGCAGCCCTGCAAATTACTTATGGTGGTAATGATGATACTGCCTCAGAGAAAAAGAAGCAACTCTTACATGAGTATGCTGTATTCAAAGCTCTTCCCAATGAAAAACTAAGTGGAGTGAGAAGCAGACTTCTTGACATTACAAGCAAGTTGTCATTTATGGGAACAGTTAATGATGATGATGATATAATCACCATTTTACTTAAAAGTCTTGGTGATGCATGGAAGATTGAAGCAGGGTCTATGATTGCTAATAATACTCATAAAAGTTCCATTTTTGATGACGTCTACAATAAACTGAGGATTGTAGAGAGTGAAATCCTTTTGGATCAAGGAAGCAAGTCTACTAATGGAAATATGGCCTTCTTCTCACATAGTGAAGGTCAATTTGATCAAAAGGAGTCATACATGCACCCCGTTACTGGATCACCTTGTGTTAACGTTGGATCAAGCTCTATCAGTGCCCCACATTTAGACACTGACACATACAATGTTGACTCACCAAGAGTTAAGCCTGCTGGTATTGATCTAGATACAGTATGTGCATACATTGCTTCATTGACCAATGGTTCTGTGATTACATATGAGGACCTTGAGCAAATTAGTGATGAGCACTTGAAGGAGATGGACATAAAGTGGAATATGGAACTTGCAAGCATAAGGGCCATTAGATGGAATAGAAGATTCAGGAAGAAGATGACTTTTAATGCTAAAGCCACTGCTGGGTTTGATAAATCCAAGGTTGAGTGTTACAGTTGCCATAGAATGGGTAATTTTATGAGAGAGTGCAGATCTCCAAGAAGATCTGATGCTGGAAAGCCTTCAAGCCAAATCATTAAGGTTGAAGATACAAAAGCTATGGTTGTCATGCAAGAGATTGATGGCATTGGCTGGGACTGGAGCTTTTTGGCCAACGATGTGGAAGAGAACAAGGCCTTGGTTGCAGAAAAAGAGGAAGAGGAGCATGTTCACTATGCTCTCATGGCACATTCTTCATCTTCATCAGACAATGAGGTATATGATGATGCATTTTGTAGTAAGGGTTGTCGTCTAAACACTAAAAAGCTTAACAAAGAAGTTTTAAAATTAAAATCAGATGTTTTTGATGAAAAATGCAAGTTATCTAATTATCAACTTGCTCTTACTCAAACTGAAAATACTGTGGCTGAATATAAGAAAATGGAGCTTGACCTAAAAGAGCAGATCAATACTTTGAGTCATAATCTAAATGCTAGTGTTGAGGTTAGGAACATCTTAGAGAGATCCAATGGTGTTATACAAGCTAAGTTAGATGAGGCTATCAAAAACAAAGATAATGTAGATCTTAAAATTCAAAAATTTGATAAAGATTCTCAAACCCTGGAAAAATGTGTGAGTGAACAAAGTGATTCTAGGGATATGAATGGGATTGGGATGAAAGAATACGATGGTGTTCCACCACCTGCTGGGAACTTCTATGGTGTCCTTCGAAAGGATTTGTCTTGGACTGGTATACCAGAACTCCAAGAAGAGGAATTTATTCCTCCACCAAGAGTTTGTACTCCAGTAGAGGAGTACAAGCAGAAATTGACTGATTTGGACCAATGGAAGAAAGCTAACTCTACTTTGTTTGTTAAGGGTGGCATGCTTAGTGACAACCCAAATGAGTCAACACCCATAAAAGTGACCAATCCTAGTACTGGAAAGACTGTTGACCTTGGCTTAAACGTTGATAGAAAACCTAGTATTAAATATGCAGAAATGTATAGAAAACCTAGGTCACCAAAAAGTTAAGTTAGTGATAATGGAACAGGTTTCTTTTCATCTAGACCTAGAGTTATGTCTAGAAAAACCTGTTATACTTGTGGAAGCTTTTCACATTTGGCTTATAAATGTGTCAATGCTTCAAAGGTCAACGCTGATAGAAAGTCAACCATGGTCAAACCCAAACCTTTTGTCCAACAAAGTCCACAAGTCATTAGACCAACCCTATTCTTTACTAAAGGGTCTAATACCTATGGACAAAGGCCTTTTCAGAAGACCAATACATGGTCTAACAGACAATGGGTTCCTGTAGCAAACCCTAGGTTCAACGCTGATAAAGGTAATTTCAGCGTTGTCAAGAACAGTTTTAACGCTGACAGGAATGTTTCCAACGCTGCTAGACCAAGTAATGCCAAATACTTGCAACCAAAGGGAAAGGGGTCTAAAGCTTCTTCTAGCTTATCTTGGAGACCTAAACAAGACCAAAACCCTAATTCAGATGGTATTTCTATGACCTGTAACAGATTTCATTATATTTCAAAGGTCATAACTAAACCAATTGGGGTTAACTGGGTGTTTAATCCAAAAAGGGATGAACAAGGGGTTGTCATAAGGACTAAGTCTGTTCTTGTTGAACAACCAAATGAATCCAAGTCTGCTCAGGCTTGGGTTCCCAAAGAAAACTAATTTGTTTTCTTTATGTGCAGGGCATTTAAAAGCAGGTTAATGATTATGGATATTGGGATAGTGGATGCTCTAGGCACATGACGGGGAAGGAAGATTACTTGACAAACTTTACCCCATTAAAGATGGTGACAAAGTGTACTTTGGAGGCGGATATGGAACTATCATTGGAAAAGGCACTCTTATCACCAACAATTTGCGTTTTGAGAACGTGTTTTTGGTAAAAGAACTTGACTATAATCTGTTTAGTGTTTCACAGGTCTGTGATAACAAAAATAAGGTTCTTTTCACTGATAATGAATGCTTGTTGTTGAGAAAATATTTTAAAATACCTGATGGAAAATTCATTGATTATAGAACACCTAGGCATAAGGACATTTATAATGTGAATCTTAATGGAATTAGGATGAATAGTAATCTTTCATGTCTATATGCTAAGGATTCAGTTGATGAGAGTAATCTTTGGCATAGAAGGTTAGGGCACATTAATTTTAAGAACATAAATAGACTTGTGAGACATGGTTTAGTTGATGGTTTGCCTGAAAAGACTTTCCACAATGACCATTCTTGTGTTGCATGCCTTAAAGGCAAACAGCACAAAGTCTCCTTTAAGTCTAAACCTGTTCATTCTAGTTCTAAACCACTTCACTTACTGCATATGGATTTGTTTGGTACAACTAATATAGAAAGCTTAAATGGTAAATCCTACTGTTTTGTCATCACAGATGATTTTTCTAAATTTACTTGGACTTTCTTTTTGGCTTTGAAAAGTGAAACTGTTGATGTTTTGATTAACTTTATTACCCAATTAGAGAAAAAGACTGGGAATGAGGTTAAAATACTTAGAAGTGATAATGGTGGTGAGTTTAGAAATAAGTTGTTAGATGACGTTTGTGCCAAGAAAGGGATTACTAGACAGTTTAGTATAGCTAGAACCCCACAACAAAATGGTGTGGATGAAAGAAAGAATAGAACACTCATAGAAGCAGCTAGGACAATGTTGGTTGATGCTCACTTTCCCATTTCATTTTGGGCTGAGGCTGTGAATACAGCTTCTTATGTTTAAAATAGGGCATTGATCAATAAAATCCATAATAAGACACCTTATGAACTATTTTGGAGTAGGAAACTTAATATTGGTTTTCTCAAACCTTTTGGTTGTGATGTAGTCGTGTTGGATACTAGTGATGCCTTAGGTAAGTTTAGTGCTAAAGGTGATGAAGGCTATTTTATGGGTTATTCAGTGCAGAGTAGAGGATATAGGGTTTACATGAAGAAAGACAAACGTATACTTGGAAAGGTCCATGTTAGGATTTTAGAAAGTAAACCTAGTGATCCTAAGAGTGGACCAAATTGGTTATTTTACTTGGAACCTCTATCTAGAACCTTGAATTATATGCCTGTTACTAATCCAGACATTGTGAAGGTAACTTCAAATGTTGTGGAAGAACCAGTTGTTGAAATTTCAGGTATACAGGTTGATAAGGAGGTTGGATCACAAGAAGACAAATCACCTCCCATACTTGAGTATGTTACCATTCCTATATGGACAGATGCATTTGCTGCGGCTTCTGTTGGAAAGGAAAAAGGTGGTCCACAAGTATCACCAGTTGAAAACATGCATGAATCTTCAAGCGCTGATAAAGGAAAATCTGGCGCTGACAAGACAAATTCAGGCGTTGATGGCTCAAACGTTGACAGCCTTAATTCATGCGTTGACAACTCTTTTGACCATTTATTCTCTTCCAGTGTTTTTGAACAAGGTGAACCTTCAAACAGACATGGGGAGGTTCATTCAGATGATGATGGAGGAGAATTTGAAGATGATATTGGCAACTTGGAGACTGAAATTGATGATAACACAATAATTGAAGGAGGAGTACTTACATCTACTATGAAGAATCACCCTTCTTCTCTAATCATAGGTGATGTGATGACTCCTGTACAAACTAGAAGGTCTCATCAGAATCATGGAGGATTTATTGCCAATATTCACAAGAAGGTTGATACCCCTCTTGT